>JAGFMF010011768.1:8701040-8742838 GCA_019455555.1 Galemys pyrenaicus
ATCCACCCACCCACCATCTACCCATCCACCATCCACCCGTCCACCATCTACCCATCCACCACCCACCCATCCACCATCCACCCATCCACCATCCACCATCCACCCATCCACCATCCACCCATCCACCATCCACCACACATGCATCCATCCCCCACCCACTCACCCATCTACTCATTCAACAGACATTTACAAAGTGTCTTTGAAAGCCAGGTTCTACGCTGTATGTGATGCGTTCATTTCCTCTAGGAGTTCACAAGTTAGAAGCCAGAGTGAGACAATAAACACATTGTCACAGTCGGCACAGGCCATCACGGCAGCGACACTCGGGAGGTGTGCGAAAGGACTAATCTGTTCGCCTCGCGTCTATTGGAGGTGAAAAGCCACAGTATGACTCACTGTCCTGCTGCTGAGGGCGAGGACTTTTCTAGACCACAATGCAATAAACACTTCTAAGGGCAAGAGCAAGATGAAGGGAATTGACAGGCTTGGAATTTAGCTTGGGGAGCCGCCCACTGTCTGATATCGGGTGTAGCTGCATGTGCGGGAAACTGCATCTTTCCTTGTCAAACCAGAGCTCCCGGAAGTGGCTGTCCTGATGACCTTACTTTCCGGTCCCCTGTGCTCCGGGTCCCAGCACGCGGACAGTCGGTTATGTTGGAATAGGCTTGGGTTTGAGAGTCGGACGTGTCTCGGACTCTGCTGAGTACTGTACAAGTCACTTAGCTTACCTGAGCCTGAATTGGCTTAACTTTAAAAGAGTAAATTGTGCTGAGTTGAGACACTCTGCAATAAGGTCACTGAAGCTCAAGTTCAGCCACTGGCCCATAGTTACTGACGCAGAGGAAGTGAGGGGACGGACGAAAGTGGGTGTCTGAAAGGTGTCAGATCTTCCAGATTTCTCTCCTGCCCACCTGGGCTGGAAATCCTGTGCCCATGCCAGGGGTCCCGGGCTGCACCAGTGCCAGTGTGTTCTTTGATCGTTGCTCCTGACCTTCCGCGCTCCTGGTCAAGGTGCTTTGACGGGTGAAGGGGGATCAGCCTCCTTTGGATTTGGTAACGGGGGCCTGGAGGAGAGAAGAACTTGGGCCACCAGGTCCAGACAGTGAATTCGGCTCCAAAGGCTAGAGCCAGCAGGCCCCTAGCAGTGTGATGCAGATGAAAGCTTACACATTGGGTTTCATCCCTTCATCTAGCTTTTCTTGAATAGAAAGTGTGTGCTGCAAAAAGAATGAAGTCAGAATTTGGGGGTCACTGTGAGCCAAGAAGAGGGGTGCCAGTTGGTCCAGTCAAGCTTTATGACTAGTAATTTCAACCAGTTTCCTTGATGTTCTGTGCTTGATACAACCTGGGTTCCAATCACTACTTCTTTCCAGTTGTCTGATCCTGGACAAGTGTCTATATTTTCCTTGTCTGTAAACGACCTCAATTAATAATAATACCTACCTCGTAGGGTCGTGATGAGGAGTCAGTTTGTTTGCTTTTGTCAAAATGCCAAGCCCAATGCTTCGAACTCAGTATAAACTCAATAAATGCTGTGTCCTTTCAGTCACAGGCACAGCCTCCAGACTTAGTGACAGTAGCACATGGTGAGCATCTTTGTTTCATTCAGGCTCAGATTCTCCTCCTCACCCCAGGCACAAAAGCCCAGGATATTGCTAGGACTTCTGGCAGTTTTTTTTAAAAGATTTATTTATTATGCACATAAGCACTGAGGTACAGGCCAGAGGTGCGGGCAGTGAGAGACAGAGTGGGGAGAAGAACAGGCAGACTGACTGAAATCCACTGCTGAGGGAGCAGCGGGCGAGGCAGGAGAGGTCTGCTGCGCCATGTGGGTCCCCTCCCTGGCCAGCAGCAGGATTGAACTCATGCTGCAGTGGCTGCAGTTTGCTTCATAATGTGTTGCTTAACCCATTGTGCCACCAGGGAGGCCCCACCTCTGGCAGTTTTTTATGTTTCTGCTTGGCTTTGCTGGAGTAGAGTGGGATTGAAGAAGCAACTGCCTCTCAGACAGACCTGGGTGGTCAAATATTTCCAAATTCAATTACCAGCTAAGCAGTGGGGACATTCTGGATGGCTGTGTTTGGAGGAGTCCTGGTTTGAACATACTCCCTGCCTTCCACTCTCTTCTTCTCCATCATTCCCCCAAGACCTGATACTTTTTCTAAGAAGTGAGTGGCATAATTTGGACTTTCGAAGTCAGGAGAGCCTGAATTTGAATACTGCCCCTGGCCTCTATTCTTGGATCTCACTGAAGCTAAGATGACTTTGGTTACAAAATGAACCACTGTGTTATGTATCAACAAGAATGAAATAATGTTGCCCCCAAATTATGACATGCTGTCAGTTATAAGACATAATAGTCTCAGGGATCATAAAAGGTGAAAATATGTGCTTGAAGAGTTACTTTCCCTAATATTTTGTAAGCTCCTTCCATATGCCAGTTCTTTAAATCAGAAACAGTTTCATTTCATCAACTACCCTGTGATATGGGTATTATCATCTTTATTCCCACTTTATAGAATAAGACATTGAGGCTCAGAAAACTCTTTCACTTTCCCAGAGTCACATAACTTAAGACTAACTGACCTTAGAGCACCAGGAGACACTGCCTTCTCTGGATTGTGCTAGAGTGAGTCTGAGGTCACTGAGATTAATCAAAGATAAGGTGGCTGGCCACATGGAGGCGCTGTTGAAGAGAGGCTCTAATCAACCATCATCTCTGATCTTGTAAAATACAAACATGAACGCCCATTTTACAAAGGAAAAAGTGGCCTCAGAAAGCTTAAGTGACTCATGCAAAGTCATAATGCGAGGAAGTAGACCAGCTGGGACTGAACACAGGCCCGTATAGCTCCAGAATCTTTCTTTCTCTGAGTTCAGAGTTTACTGGGAGGCGAGCAGGAGCTGAGGCAGACAATAAAAAAGTAGGCAAATAAGCAGCATTGCTATAAACGTAATTATAAAAGCTGTGAAGGAAATAAACAGGGTGCTGAGATGGGGGTGGGGAATGGGTGGAGACAGAAACCTTTTTCAGTGGGGTGATGGGAAGAAAACCAGCCTGGGCTGGAGGATTAAAACCGAGGCGCTCCCGGTGAGTGCAGGGTTATACCATTAAGCGCCTAGAAAGTTCCCAGTAACGGGTAAGGGTAACGTTTGTTAAGAAAACAAAATGCTTCCTCCAAGATCACTGTAGAATCAAAGGGACAGTGTGTGCTGTGTCCTCCCTCCGAAACTGAGTGCTTTGTCTCAAGGAACAGGAGAGGGAGGCAGGAGAAACCTCAGCACAGAGAGGGGCTTGGCAGACAGAGGCCCCAGAAGGCGGCTGTTTAGGTTGGTGCTTCACACGCCCCCAGGGGCTAATTCATCCCCGCCCACCACCCAGTAGCCGTGTGACCTTGGGCAAGTCACATCTCCCGTCTGGACGTCTGTTTGCTCATCTGTGAAATGAATGTTTGGGTCTTCAAAATGAAGGTTCCTTCTGGCTGTCTCCAGCCCCCATCAAGGCCTCCCTCTTCGTGCACGTGTTCCCACAGCGCCCTCTATGGGCTATTCAGCAGACCGCAGGGACTGCAGCTCTCAGGAAGAGGGTGATTGGTGTCTCTTGACTCCCTGGGGATTTTGAATCTGTGGGGCCACACAGGGACCAGTCACCAGGATAACAGCCAGGAACTCTGACTTCCCCAAATTACAGAATTTTGGAAAGAGGAACTTAAAGATGATTTATTGAGACCACGGTAGTATTAGCTAACCTTTGTTAGGTGCTGACCTTTAATCAGGTATGGGTGTGAAGGTGAGGGTAACAGTTGCACGACCTGCTGCAAAGAGGCAAATCTCTACTGAGGCCTAAAGGATGCACACTTGCGCATCCTTCAGTTGGAAAGATTACGACAGGCCAACAGAATAGCATGTGCAAAGGTCCTGTGGGAGGAAAAGTCCTCTGTGTCCTGAAGGAATGAAGGAAGTAGAGTAAAAATGAATAGACCCTAGAGGGTAAAGAACCCTAGAATGTTAAAAGCCCATGTCCGGTGGAAGTGCAGCTACTTTGGAAAACTGTCTGACAGTATCTACTCAAGCTGAGAATATACTCTTTACCAGAAATGGGTACCTGTGTTCCCCAAAATGCATGTACAAGAAAACAGCAAGCTTCATAATAGCTGAAGACTCGAAACAGCCTGCCTCCCATCGATAGGAATGGGTCAATAAATAGGAAGGGTTGATAAAGAGGTTGTATTCTTCCAATAGAATAATGTCAGCAAGTGGGATAATCGAACTATAATTAACCACAACATGGATCAAGTTCTCAAATACAACACTCAACATAAGAAGCCAGGATCATAAGCTAGATACTGTGTGATCTCTCTTACATAAGTGCAAGAATCAACAGAACGATTCTGTGGGGCTAGAAGCTGGGGTAGCGAGTCCCTTTGAGAGGTAGTAACTGGAGTGTAGTAACTGGAGGAACAAGGGAGGGCTTTTGGGAAATGAGGAACTTTCTGTCTCTTGAACTGGGCGCTGGTTGCCTGGGAGTGTTCATTTTGTTAAGTTCATCAACACTTGTACACATGAGATTTGTGTATATGGATATTCTACACCTACAGAGTAAGCACATGTTACTACAAAGTGGCGTCACCTTTATTTTCCTCATGGTGCATTTTTTTTAAATTATGATAGTCACCACTATATTGAGAACAACCCCTAAGTGCTACTTTGCCACCTGAGAAGTTTCTGCTGGCGGGGACACTTGAGAAGGTAACTAATGCCACTGCATCCTTGAAGAGTGAACACAGACTGGCCAAGGTCTGCTTCCCTGGTTCTTTAGAAACCTTGAAGAAATCAAGGTGGTATTGGAGGGAGGCATTCTCCCAAGTCAAGTCTAAGTTTGAACTGTCTCCCTGCCTGGCGTGCCAGACCAGAGAGGGGTCCCCATCAATCAGTATTTTGGCTGGACTCTTTACCAATTGTTTTCTCTAATACCTTTGCATCTGGAAGTCCCTCTCTGTGACCATTTAAGACTTGATTGCTGATTGACTTTTATATGCATTAAATTTTGGATTTAATCACCCAAGATCTTTATAGGTTTGGTTCCCCCTTCCTCTGCAATTAAATTGTGATCACTCTTCAGCTTTTCTCAAGTTGCTCTCCACCAGCAGCTACTCCATCAGTTGCATTGCAGCCCTCCTCAATAGAGTAATAAAAAAGCGCTCACATTTCCAAGCAACCCCCTCCACAAGCCATAGAAAATGAGAATTGTGAACATTAATTTAGAACTCTGTTTAAATGAAATTGAGAGGCTAGAAGTGGAGTGTGCATGCACGCATAAGTCAGCAAACTGCAGGACACAGCATGCTGGCATCTTCCACTTTTCCACCTTTCACTGAACACATTCCTCCAGAGATCTGGGGAAGTACAAGTGGGTTTCACCATGAAACCACTGTTAGAGGCACCAAGGAAGCCATCCCATAGCCTCTGGGTCCTAGGTTGGCAACTAAAAAAACACACATCAGATCCATTGATAAGGAAAAGAGTAAAAGAATTTTAATAATAACATGTATGCCTCTTATATCTATGGGAGAGGCCAAGCATGATGTCAAATGCCATTGTTAATGCAATAGCTGAGACAGAGGGACTTTGAGGAGACAAAGGGGAAAGTGAGGTAGGGAGTTTACCAGGGAAAGCACAGTATGCAGATTTAAGTTCTACCTTTTTTATTGAGAAGAGATAAGGAGATCAGGTTTTCCTGGGATACACCCTGACATGGGGAAGTTTACATGACACAGGAAAGTTTACCTTTTTCAAACATAACCTCCATGCAGCTTTGAGAACCCTGTCCATGAGATCAATCTTTTGCCAAGATGACATATTTTGGCAAGGCAGATTTTTGCTCTTCTACAATACTCTCCAATCTGCTCTCTCTGCTGTTGTTTTGTCTTTGAATAAAACATACTTGTGACTGTAATAACTGATTCCTTTTGTTTGAGGTCAAAGGAACTGAGGGGAAAGAAAAGCAACAAAATAATGGGATGAGCGTGAGCATCTGGGAGAAAGTCCAGAATTCCTATTGCACATTCAGATTTGGCTCTTTCATCATACTTATCCAAGTGAGAAAGTCTCCTTTATTTCTGATTTTAAAAATGTTTCTTGCCCTCCTGGTAGATGACATCATGATTTCATTTAGAAAGTAAAAGAATAAGGAAAAAAGATCTCGTTACTTATTCAATGATATTTGGATGGCAAAGCCTCTGTCCAAGGGAGGAGCTATGCGTCTAGGGTGAGGGCAGATATAAAAGCAGAAAAGTTCAGATGCAGATGATACCCAGTGAAGGAGAACCGAACTTGTCACCCCAAAATATGCCTCTTTGGCACAAACATTTTGAACTGTTTTTAAAAGAAATAGAAGACAGAGAAAAGCTCTGAAAAAGACGTTTTAAGTTACCCTTTTGTTAGAGTCAGTTACAAGAAAAACCCTCAAGACGGGGGATGACAAATCTCTAGAAACTTCTCAATGGAGAAGAGCACAACTTAAATCTGTGTAAGATGTGGTATGTGGATTATTTATAGCTAAGGTCAACTGAACTCCTGCAAGCCTCATGAGAAACTTTGATGACTCTCCTAACTACCAAAAGGATGAAAGTTTGGCATTTGACCTAATTTTATATCATTATAAAACCCATAATAAGGTTTTTGGGTTGTGTTTTTGTTTGACCAGACGGAGCCTTTCTTTCAGATGAACCTATCTAGATGGCAAGACAGACAGCCAAGAGCATCTGGTTTTATCTGAGACCCTCTTTCCTTCCTGAGAGCCTCCTCTCTCCTTGAAACCCCAGGCCCCTGCCCCGCTCCTTAGCTCTGTACATAGCGCCCCATAGACAACCTTAGAATACATGTAAATGCTCCAGACGTAGGTAGTTAAATTTGTACTTTTCTCCTACTGATCTGTCCGATGTTAAAGTGACTGCTTGACCAACCCAAGAAGAATCCTGACCGGTAAGGGAAATTTCCTTTCTGCCCTGACATTATTAAGCTTCTGCTTGTTTTTTTCCTGTTAATCTGTCTTTTATTACAGAGCATGTCTCAGTTGAGGATCTAGAGGGGAAGAAAATTGTGTTTCCTTGTCCACAATGTGCTATTAAGAGTCTGGAGAGTTGGGGTCACAAAGTGGGGTGTGATGAGCTCTAGACTGGGGGGAGAGGGGGTGGGGAGGTGTAAGGGAGCAAAATTTGTCCTGAAATATGTCTCTTTGCCATAAGGATTATTTTAGGCTGGTGGTTTCAGGAAACAGCAAACATCATATAAAGGGGCTCTGAACGCTGGGTAGAGGTTTTAGTTTTGCAAGAGAAACCTCTACCCAGCTTTTAAGGAAAGAAACAAAAGGTGATTTACAATCCTTTATGAGAAAGAGGCCGGAGGAGAAGCAGGGATTCCCAGAACGGGAGCTGAGCCTGACATCAACATGAGTCTGTCAGCCTCTAATTGGGAAAAATCAGATGCACTTAAAGAGTGTTAGAGAACAAATGTCGAGGATCTTGTTCTGGCCAAGCCCTTAACTCACAGAAGGCAGAAGAGGAGCCCCGGAGAGGGGGATCAGGACCTCTGGGCTCTCTGGGTTCATTCCCCAAGGAACCCCTGACTTGGATTGGGGTAGCTGTGACCCCACTTACTCACTGGAGAACAGGAAGCTCCTTTGAAAGAGCTCACTCTCACAGTGGCCTTTGGGGTGTCTGCCTAAGAAGCACCCCCATCTGTGCAAGGCCCCATTGTTTGCATTTGTGCTGGGTGAGACCACAGGCCAGGGAAGCCCAGGGCAAGTAGGACCCAGACTCTGGGGTGGGGTGGGGTGGGGGGCTCTGGCTGTGACTGCCAGGGCTTTCTGTGTGCCTGGATGAGGACTGAGGCGAAGCTGTGATGTCTTTAATCCAGAGCTGCTGAGCCAGCAGGGAGAGCTGGCATGAGAGGGAGGGTGAAGTGAAGGGGGCACGCAGGGCTGCCTGAGGGCTGTGTGGTTTCAGGAAGAGAGACAAGCCCGGCTTCTCTTGTGCAGCCTCACCCTCTCAGAGCAGGGCACACCCAGCAGAGTCCCTCCTGGCAGGCCAACAAGCTCTGCCTCCCAAGGCCTGACCTCTAGCCTGTCATTTTCCCAACAACTTGGAGGGGCCTCAGACGTGCAGGTGGGAAAAAACATCTTCTGTTTGTGGCATCTCTGTGAAGAGTTCCAAAAGGGACAGCACCCTCTCCCACGCTCTGTGGCCACCTTCCCGTGGGTCAGTCGCACTGGGACTCCCAGCTTCACCTTTCAGAGCAAGCGCTGCTCCACACAGCGAGGGGGTGCTCTGAACTGGCCATCTCTGCACCCCGGGCAGGGGCGTGCAGCTGTTGGGCCCAGTGAAGCCAGTGGGCCAGGGCGGCATGAAGACCTGCCTTTCCTGGAGCGAGGTCTGTGAACGCGCCGCCTACATGTTCCCATGGCAATCGCTAATCCATGACAGAAACGCATCGGAGGAATCCGGGTGAAAGCAAGTCAGGCTGTTGGATGTATCGGTCATCGGAGCGGGCACTTGCGAGGGTGTCATCACCTCCCTGCCCGCCAGGAGCCTCACGCCCTGGAGTCACAAACACAGGCCACGCTTCTGGTAGAGATTGGAGCCAGAGACACCTAGCAAGTTTATTTTCAAGGTCTTGCTAATGAATGAGAAGTCAACCCAAGAGAGGCAGCAAGGTCCCAACACAAGGAGGAAAAAAGGAAGACAAAGGCACAGAGAGAGCTAAGCCAGAGAAGCTCATCCCGTTGCCCAAGCCTCGCCTGGCCCGGGTGTGTGAACTGAGGGGCCAGCAGAGCCGGAGGGTGACGGGAAGCCGTGGCCAAAGGGAAGAACTCAAGTGTCAAGGTGATGTCCAGTGACTTCTCAGAACAGCCCGGCCAGGAGGACAGGCAGGAGGAGCATGGGCCAGACCAGCAGGGACCCTGAAATGCAGGAGAGAGGAGGGTCAGGTGTCCTGCTCTGGAAATCAGCCGGGGAAGTGAACCAGCCTCCCTGGCTTGCCAGACACACGGATGACAAAGGCAGGGAATAATGGAGCTAGCAGAAGTCACCAGAAGATAGGAGCTAAATTCCTAGTGACCTGAGGCGCAGAGCTGTCCCCCAGGGAGTTAGTGGGCAATTAACTATTGTCTAAAGGTATGGAGATCTAGGGAGTATTTGTCATAGAAACCAGCATTGCTATCTCTGACTAATACTGAGGAGGCAGAAAGACAACGTTACAAAGCATGGCCTGAGGCCTGATGAGGCAGCCCAGAATAGGAGCTCAACTACCAGCTGTGCAGGCCCAGCTGAGCCTCTCTGTGCTTAAGGCCCCCTGCCTGCACGTACACGTATGACTAGCAGCTGTTATCTTGGGGGACTTATGTAAAACTTAAGTGAGTAAATCCCTATCAAGTATTTAGAACGGTGCCTGGCATTTGGTGAACACCATACAAGCCGTTGGTTTTGAAAATGAGAGTCTGGGAGGCTTCTGCACATCTCCTGATCTTCAGTGTTCATGCATCCTGGGTGATAATGGCCTTGCTTTGGGGAGGGGGCACTAGGAGAAGCACTGCACCCCTTCCCACCATATGCCAGATTATAATCTCCTCCCATGCCCTAAATTTCAAAGTAACTAGTTGATGTCCTAGAAGGGAGGGGAAGAAGAATAGCATCGTTTTAATAAACGTGAGCGTATGGCTGTCAGGTTATAAGTAGGAAACAAAGGCTGATGTTAAATCTGCAATAGCAACAATGGTTGTGGGAGACACACCCCAGGGAAACTCTACATGTGCTCTGTGGTGAACCCCTCTTCTTCCACATGCCTCTAGAATCTGCTACTCACCCCAGATCTTAGTCAGTTTGCAAACCCTACTGTAAAGCCAGCCTGTTCAGACACTGAGCTCGCCTAAAGCACTGGAAAAAGCAAAGGAACTGAGGTCTCTGCCCTTGAACTGCTCTTAGTCTGCCCTGAACCCCTCCCGCCGGTAAGTGCTACCTTCCTGAGTGCTGTCAGCATATTCGCTCTGAACGTGGACCCTGCATCTAGAGCTTCTTGGCAAACTTTCAGATTGTTGCGTCGCTGGGGATTTGAGGGTGGTGTAACTTCTGCATATCTGGGTTCTCTTTGACAGGTCACTTTTAGAGGTAGCAAACTCATAATGGAATCGCTTTCTCTTTGGTCCCATATACATTCCTTGGGCTTGCCTGTCACTTAAATTAATTCTGCAGAACTCCATTCAGATGTTACCACCTGATACACGCTTCCCTTTTCCGATAAGGTTAATTACTTTTCAATGTGTTCCTTGTCCACTATCTACTAACTTGGGATTTATTTGCTTATATGCGTGTCTCATTGTTTTAATTGTTCATTCTGCCTGTAGGCCTTGTTCCTCTGGTATTTTCACACTGGTTCCTTTATCTTACTTGGTTCAAATGTCACCTCCCCTGAAAATTTTTCTGACTGATTATTCAATCGCGTAGTTTTTCTCCTGATATTTTTAATAGGACACATTCAATATTGGTTGGGCACACGGCCACCAAAGATAAAGACTACATTTCCCGGCTTCCTCTGCAGCCAGGTGTGGCCTCTTGGCTAAGCAATGGCCAATGAGATGTAAGCAGAGGTATAAGGAATTGACTTCTTCCCTGCTCCTTCCATCCTGCTGCCTAGATAGGAAAGTTGGAGCTCAGGCTGCCATCTTGGTCTATGAACATGGTGGCCACCTAGCTGACGGTGGAGGTGTGAGCTGGAAGAGCCTTAATTCTTGATGACTTTGTGGTGCCATCCCACCAGCCCTGGACTGCTTACCTCTGGACTTCCTTTATGTCTGAGACAAGCAAACTTCTGTCTTATTGAAGGTGTTATTACCCAAGCCAGTAACTTCCTATCCCATCATCCTCCTTTACTTTTAAATCACCCTAATTTTTTATTGTCTCGCCCCCAAGTGGAATGTAAGCTCCTCAAGGGCCTGTCTTGGTCACCTCTACGTCTTCAGAACTTAGAACAAAGCCTGGCGCAGCGGATGCTTGCTCAGTGTTTGTTCTTAGATGACTGACTCCCAGTCACACTGAGCATCTCGACAGTCAATCCTGGGTCTGATCCGTTTCAGTCTCCACGTTTCCCAGTCCAGGGCCTGACGCCAGAAGGAACTAAGTGAATGTGCACTGGAGTGAAAGGAAGGAGAGAGCCAGGGGGAGGGCTGTGGGAGGCCAGCAGAGCTGTGTACCTGCGGTGTCGGGGCTGCCATTCGCGGGAGGCTGGGCCTGGCCACCTGGGGACAAGAGCAGAAGGAGAAGGTTTTCTCAGGCTGCAGTGGGTGTAGCACGTGGCTGCTGCACCAAGTCCTCCCGGGCCTGACATCAGGCCGCTGGCAATGCACACAGTGGGGCCACCTGCTACTAGCAGCTACTTTCTAAACGCATCCCATGTGTTCGAAATGCAGTCCCCTAACAGATTTACGAAGGAAGCCTTATCCCCACTGGACAGGTGGGAGACTGAGGCTCAGGGATGGGTGGGACGTGTCACGTGCTGACCTGGTGGGGAAGTAACTAACAGTGCTGGGATTTGAATCTTAGTCAGTCTGATTCCAAAGTGGAAGCCCCCAGCCTCTCAGCTACCCGGTGACACCCCCGGGGGCTTCAAGAGGAAGACTCGGCAAGGGGTAGGACACCCAGGGCAGAACCTCCTTCGTGAGACAGCCTCAGTTTACTCATTGAGAGAACGGAAGTGGCAATGGGGTTTGCATCACAGGCTACTGTGAGCTTTGCGTGTGATAATCCAGATGTTGTGTTTCTGGCTTGGCACCAGGCACAAGCCATCATCGTCCTCATCCTCATCGCTACTACCACATCCTAGTTTCTTTAGGACAAAAACTTCCATTCTTCTGAGTTTTCTTGACTCTTCCATTCTGGTGGGAATGAAAAACAAGATCTCTAAACTGCAGGGAGGATGGATGAAAATTCTAGGAGCCCTTTTAAGACTTGTCCAACCTCCCACCCCATAAGACTGCCACTGGCCTTTGAAAACCAACTGTTCACCAGGCAGCTGGGTGAGGACTTAAAATGTATCCCAAAGGGGCTGACAACATGGGGCAGGCAAAGCAAGGGGAAGGACTCAGGTTTGGAATGACCCGACCTGGGCTCAATTCTAACTCCAGCTTCTCATGAGTGGGTGGCCTTGGGCACATCACTTAGTCGCTCTGAGTTTCAGGTCCTCCGTGTGAAGTGAGGGGAGGGTTGCATGGGTCTATGGACACTGAGAGCTCATGAGGCCTCTTGTATGGGGGGGACATGTCACAAGTGGTCAGTGCTGGGTATTGTCACCCAAACACCCACTGAGGAGGCAGAAAGACTCTAGGTCTTTGAGTTGGTGACTGCAGGGACCCATAGTCAACTGTCACCCCTTGTCCTGGCCTTGTCATTAGGACTTACCTTTCCGAGTGATAGGTCCCAAATCTAGAACATAGTCTGAATTGATGGCTGTGATTTCACTACGGAGTTGATTTCCCGGGCAAGACTGCAAGAATAGAGAGGCTCATTATGTCAAACTTAAAGGCCTGGCTCCTGTCAGATTGCACCTGCAGGGGGACAGCTCTGGCCTGGGAACCGGGCCCACCTAACCTGTGGCCCTCACTGATGCTGCCGCCCTCTCTGCCTAGAATGCTCGCTGGCATGCCATGCACGCCTGGTTTGACGTTCATCTCCACTCTCTCTTAGCTATCAGTGTGAGACAAACAACATCAATTCTCTACACTAGTACTAAGTAGTACCTCTCTGCGTGTGATAGTTAAGACCAGCTGTGCCCACGACATGCAGGCACATAGTGTTACTCAACAAGGTCAGCTATTAGCAGGTAGTGCCAACCAGGTGTCAAGGACACACCACCGGATTCACGTGACAGCTGGGGCAGATCCCCGCTTGATCCCTTCTACCTGAGTGACACCTGGGCAAGGGAATGCTCTCAGTCTCACTTTGCTCATCTGTATAATGGGGCTGAACAAAGGATCTACTTAAAGGGTTGCTGTGAGAACTACAGTAGATGTGGCATACGAAAGTTTTAGTAGTTTGTATATGGAGTAAGCACCACACTAGTCAACTATTACTATCTTGTGCCAAGGACACTTAATGGAAAGATGCCTTCATCTGATCTGCCTTTTAGGGACACAGTAACAGTTCACAAATAAGCTTTTAGGAAAACTAAAGTCCATCCATTCATCCTTCCTTCTTTCTTTCCTCCCTTCTGTCTCTCCACCCATCCATCATCCAATTTTTCAGCTCTTTATCCACTTATCCAATCTCCTCTCTGTTCTTCTCCCCTCCCCCCACCTTCTTCAGTCCTCCCCTCCCTCAATTTCTCCTTTCCTCCCTCCCTCCCTTCCTTTCTTCTGTCTGTCTGTCTTTCCATTCATCTATGATTGCAATAAATACATATGGACAGTTGATCAGGTACCAAGTCCCGTGCCAGGCTCTGAATGGCCCAATCTAAAATGATACTCACTGGCTGGCACTGTTGGTTAACAGAATCACAGAGATGAACCTCACAATGCAGGAATACCAGGTCATAATTTCCAGCAAACATGAACATCTGAACTGAGAACTGGCTTTCTGAAGATACCCCATTTTCCCTTATGGAGATTGTGGAATCAATTCGATTTGGACAGCTGGGAGGGAGAAAGGCAAAGTTGTAACTTCTAGAGCAGCTCAGGGTCCTGAGCCCCTTGCAGCATTTTAAATCTGTCCCCAGTATAAAAACACTACTAGAGAGAATGAAGACCCCCTGCATTCCCTCACTGGGACATGGGCTCTTTATTCTGCAGGTTTCCTCCAAGATGTTACCCAAAGCGCACAAGGTTTGAGTTTTGGAGCACAATCTTTGGAATGAGACAGACTGGCTTCAAATTCTAACCAGATCCACTTTCCAGGTAGATGATGAACCTACTACTTAAGCCTTACAGTCTCACTTTTCTTATTCAAAAAGTGGAGGCAGGAATACTCATCTCAGGGTTAGCTTTAATCAGCTAATGCATGTATATCACTTAGCATAGAGTTGGCGCTATAGCTAAACTCAATGAGAATTTTTTTAAGATTTATTTATTTATGCATACAAGAGCTGGGGTACATGCCAGAGGCATGGGGGGGGGGGTGAAAGAATTTGGATGCTTCATAGTGCGACACTCAACCTGCTACACCACCAGGGAGGCCTCTCAGAGAGAAGTATTAATGAGTGTTATTACTATGTTTGAATCATGAGCTATAGACATGCGTTTTCTCTTTGTTTGCCAGTTAACATAAGTCAGTGTTTTGTCCCATAGCACTTGCCATACCGTTTTCATGTCGGTCATTCAGTGTTAACATCTGCATAATAGTCCCTCATTAATCCACACTTAATCGATATCCTATTTTTGAACTGTGAGCCCTACCGCCAACGTTCTAAAGAGTGCTGAAATGAAATAGTTATTATTTATTTATCCTGCTCATCTATTTTGCATCACTGCTTTAGGCTGAAGTCAGGAGGGGTATTCCTGTCTCAAAGGGGGCGGACATGATATGCCACACCAAATGATTTTTCAAAAGGGCTAGAGCAGTCTGTTCAACGTCCAGGCAGACATGAGGGGATCATTTCCCCCCACGTAGGCCAAAAAATAACCCCAGAGTTGTCCCGTACCCATTTTTGATGATGAAATATTTCACAGGGTCGTTCTTGTCGTTGCTGGGGGTGGCATAGCAATTCCGCAGCAGCAGGTTGAAGCGGGACGTGTCCCCTTTCTCCAACATGGCGCCCACGTAGAGCATGGATTCTACCGACAGCGCCACCTCTCTCCCTTCGAAGGGAGACGTGTAGTTCCCGTCCTGGAAGAGGGCCATCCTGACCACGAACTCACCCTTCCCGTCCAAGCTGATATTCAGAGAGCTGAGGAAAGGGAGACCACAAAAGGGTTGACATCAGGTTTTGAGTAGTGAGGATAGCGGAAACCGAGTCCCACACGCGGGTATGGTTATGCAGGCAAAGGCACATCTGAGAGAACTGATTCAATCATTGAAATCAAGCCACTGACAGAGAAGTGAGGATCCAGGGTTCCCACGAACTCCTTCCTGCATCAGGGATGACCTCTGTCTTCCTCGCTCCCTCCCCGAGTGGCTGCGGGTCTTCTTACCTGCAGGATGGGGCTTGGAACCAGTCCTGTGGATTTACAATTTTTTGCAGTAGATCCCCTCCCTACAGCCACAGTCTTGGGTGAAATGCCAAATCTAAGACCATCAATGATGACTTTAATTGTTTGTGTGGTTTTTTTTTATGGATCTTGGACCCTAACACAATGCCGTCAAAAACTAGAAAATTGAACTAGAAAATTTCCAATCTTGCCATTCTATGAGCCCAAGAGGCAATGTGGAGAAAGGGAAGGGCAAACCTGGGTCTCTGACAACCCAAGACACTCCCCTGGCGAGTCTAGAAATGCTGTGGAATTCCCCAACAGGGCCTCGTTCTAGGCACAGAGATACAGCAGCAAACAAAATGGGCAAAGCCCCAGCTCAAAACCAAATTGCTATTTGGTTTATTTCTGATGAACTCGGGGTGCTGTTTATCTAACCAAAGTTGACCTAGGCTTAAATCCTACTTGCACAGACTTAAATCCTCCTCCCACCATCCTCTCTCTACCAAAATGAGGTCAGAGGCCCTCATTCCCTTATCTCTCAGCACCCCATGCTTCTCCTCCATTACAGTCATCCCACTTGTAAATAATTATTGATATAATTACAGAAAAATGACTTTGTTGTGAGTTTTTGTTCCTAAGCATATTTAATTAAATTTCATGTTGCTGCATTGCTTCATAGTGATAATCTTTAATATCCACAAAATATTCTATGTCTGCCTCATTCATGCTGAACATTAATATGTGATCAACAAATATTTGCGGATCAGTGCTCCAAGGAACAGAAGCTCCTGAATGAGGCAGGTGGGCATCACAAGTTGTGCTTCAAGTTATGGGTCAAAGGGCCAAGGTCAGCAGCCTACCTTACGATGGGCTGCAGGGCGGTCTGGAGGCTGAGTTGCATGTCCAGCGGGTAGGCGCACTGGAAGTTGATTTTGAGGATGGTGTCTCTGATGATGACATCGCTGACCAAGGAGAGCGTGTTTTTGTAGGTGGCGTGAGTTGCATTTTTCTTTGGCATGAAAACAAGACCATATATGCATCTGTGTGTATGTATGTAGGAGCATCTGGAGCTCATAGCTGTGTGAGCACTGTTGGTGATGTCAATCACGCTACTGCCCTGCCTTCTGCTCTCAAGGAGGCACGGGGCCCTCCTCCCTGTGGCAGTGAATGGGGATGAGGATCCCAGATCAGAAGCTAGAACTAGAACAATAAGATACTGACCCTTGGGAAGAAGAGTCAGATCCACTTTGCTTGCTCCTCTGTTGACCCCTCCTCATCACCCCCAATTAAAGCCATCATCTTCATGGCTTACCTTTACTGAACTCAAGCCTCAGACCTGTCCTAAGCTCTATTCATCGACCAAGGTTTGTGATCTCACATGCCTCTTAGAAGCCCAGGGAGGCTGAGTAACTTGTCCAAGGTTGTACAGCTACTGAGAGGGCCCTGCTAGTCCAACTTCTATCTTCTGGCTACAGTGGTGGGAAAGCCCACTCACCTCCAGAATGTTCCCGCAGGCAGCCACCTGGGCAGGACTGGTCACTGACATCCAGTTCCTTTCCCTTTTTTGCACGAGGCTGCTGCAGTTCCGGTCTCGCAGGTAAGCGATGACCTGGTCCACATAACCCAGGGCTTCCAGCTGACACTTGTCCACTGACACCTTCATCTCCTTGGCTCCGCAGTCCAGCTGAGGCTGGATATCTGGAAAGTTGAGGGGGGGAATAGGTAGAGTGGATGGGGATCTGGAGGCAACAGACCACATCCCCTACCTTCGGGAGAAGCCACCGCGCCCTCCAGGAGGCTGGGTAAGGTAGAAGGGGGTCTGGGACTCAGATGGGATTCGAGCCTGGGCTTGCTGTGGTGAGGCTGGCAAAACAGGCTCTGGTTCAAGATTTCCAGGCATCTCATATACAGGTTTTTTTGAGGGCTTTCTTGTCTAATTCACATGGGGAGTTGGGGTCTCTGGAGAAACAGGACTGCCCCAAATTCCAGACTAGAATCAAAGCTAGTTTGCACTGGAGAAGCATGGGCCTTCCTGGGGTTACAAAGCCAACACATCTGAGCAGGTTCAGAGCCCTTGCATTCATTCATTCACCATTCAGTCAATCATTGAATCATTCATTCACCCAACATTTATTCAAAGAAAGCATCTCAAGTGTCTACTATCTGCCAGGCACTGTTCTAGGCACTGCTAATCCAAATCGACAAGACCTCACCCTTACAGAGCTAGCATTCTGATAGGGGAGATAGAAAGTAAATCAAGAGAAATAGTTTCTGAAACTCCGCCCATCCTTGCCCTCTGCTCCTACCCAGCACCCCTGCCTCCTCCAGTCTGGGCCACGTAGCATCTCACCAGTGCTTTCCAGGTTCTCTCTGCAGTAACAGTCCCAGGCACCATCGACCAGCTTACACTCCTCCTCTGGGCGGCAGGTCTTGTTACACTCTTCTTTCACGATGTTGCTTTCTGGGGGTGAGGGATGAAGGGAGAGGATGAGGATGCAGACTCGGGTGAACCTGAGACCACCAAGGCCAAGGGCACAGAAGTCCTTCCCCAGGCCAGAAATTCACCATGATTCTCACACTCAGATTTCTTGACTCCCCACATGGGGAGGTAAAAGCCCCAGAGTTGCCCTCTTAAAACTAACCATGTGGCAGACCCTGTTCTGAATACTTGCCACATGCTAGCTCATTCAAGTGCCCTGCTAGCTGCACGGGGCAGGCTAGCATGGCAGGGAAACCTGTGGATTATGGAGCCGGGGGCCCTGGGTTCACATCTCAGCTCCACCAGCTGCAGCTTTGGGGTACTGGGACATATCCCTATGCCTCACTGTGCCCCAAGCCCCTCCATTGAGGGTAGTTATTCTAGTGTCTGTTTCCTGTTGATTGGAAGCTTAAATGAGTTAATAACCTGAAGCCCTCAGGCTAGGAACAAGGACATGATTAGCACTGTGCATCATCCTTTTTTGTTGCCATTGTCCATTTTTTCAGATCAGAAACCTGGCATTCAGAGAGGTAAATTAAACTGCCCAAATGAGCCTGCATCTTAATATGATCCTACACAAACATGCTGATAACTACAGAGGCATTGTTAACTACTGTTAATTGATGGTGTGCTTACGCACACACACTCAGGAGACTTCACCTTTGAATCTGAGTTTTTGGCTTTACTTGAAACCTTGGACGGACTTGTCACCTTGGGTAATTTCCCAGTGGGCAATAATGACCAAGCACTGGGTGGGGGCTATTTGCTTAGCCTCCTCCAGCTCTGCCCCACCCACCCTCCTGAGCCCTGGGTATTTCCCCCCAGCAGCCCTGCCCTGCAGCCGCCAGAGGCTCTCTCTGCTCACCTGTGCAATATCTCAGGTCACAGTCGGGGGTGCCCTGCAGTCGGTACACGTAGTATCCGTCCGGGCAGGCCTTCACCTTTACCTGGCGGCTCCAGAAGCAGCAGTTGCCGTTCCAGTGGGCACAAGCCGTGTGGTTGACGATGCCCTCCCCGAGGGTGGGGTGGGGCTCCTTGAGCCACATGGGAGCAGCTGTGTGGCATCTGTATGGTGGGATGCAGGTCTCAGACATCTTGATGCCTCCTTCTCCCACAAAGCGGTACCAGCCGAACAGTGTGTTGTCACACGTCTGGATGTCTTCTGTGTTCTCTGTGCTTCGCGTGGGATCATCCAGAACGGTGTAATTCTGGCACGGGTCAAAACAGATGTTGGCCTCTGGGGTGCCAGGAGCCCCACAGTCCAAGTCCAGCACAGAGGAGTTTCTGTGACCTGGGAAGTGAAGCGTGCTTTTGTTAACGGATCCAGCCCAGAGCCTACACCGTGTGTATCTCCCCCGCATGCTCCGCTTTGAATGTGCAAAGGACTCGAAAAAGGACAAGAGGCACACAATCCACTAGTTAAACACCAGCCCTGGGGTCAGGATAATAACGAGGTCTTCAGTGGGGTTTTATGGTCATGGAGAACATCAGGGTCTGAGTATAAATAAACAAAATTTTAAAAGAATTAAAAGTCAAGAAATAAGGTCACTTTTCCTCCTATTTTCTCTCTGCTAGTGCGGAGAAAAGGGAAACACCTGCTCAGCCCTGGGGGTGTCGGTCATATTGATCTTGCCCCTGGATTTGTGCAGTGCACATTGTGCAACTGTACATGTGATCCTGTCTGACCAAGAGTTGCTTTTCTCATTCTAAATGTAATACAGGCTCCTTGGAAAAGCCCTCAAACATTATTGAAATGAATAAGGTAGAAATGAAAGTGTCTTAAATCCAATCTCTCCCCAGCAGTAACCAGAAATATGTTATCTCATCTTCTAGACCTTTTTAGGCAGATGTTTAAAATACACATTTTTATTTTAAAATAAAAATGTGTTTCATGCTATAGTTTTTCCCCTGGAAATTTTTTAACTTAATGTTTCATAGATGAGCTTCCATTATCAGCAGTTACAGATCTAACAGGAATTCTCAGGCTCGGCACTATTCTGTGCTAATTACTCTGTTGTGGGGGGTCATTGTGTGCACTTGGGGATATTTAGCAGCGGTCCTGTGCTCTTTTCGTGGCAGGCCAGTAGGACTCTCCTCCCCAAGTTGCCTCCAGACTTTGCCAAAACTCCCCTGGAGGGCAAAATCACCCCCATGGAACCACTGGCTCAAAGGGCCCCTGTGTGATTGCTAGTCACAGAATTTCCGGTTCAGGGACTGACGTGCAAAGCAGCAGAGGAGTGAGAGGGAGTGGGAACAGGCTGATCAGTCTGGGTTTAAATCCATTTCTGCACCTGCTGGCTGGCTGACCTTGGCAGATGGTCAAACTCCCCTGAGACTCATCTGCAAAACAACACCTGTGCGCTGGTTTTTCTCAAACGTCATGCATTCCCACGCCCCGGAAGGCAATGTTTGCCACACCAGCGCTCTGTGCTATTATGTACTAAATGTGTTTTGTTCAGTAATTGCCTCCACAGATTCATTTCATCCTAAGGAATAAAATCTGCGCTATCCTAGGCACCATGAACGAGTTACATTTTTTTTAAATATCCATGGGAATATACATATATATGTTTGAAATTAAAAAGAAACGTTTAAGAGTTCACCAAGTGTCTGGGGTATATTTACCCTGATTTGGGAAATAGAGCCCAGATCAAAGAGGAGAACTGAAATGATAGGTGTAAAACACCGAGGCCGGCATCTGGGTGCTAACAGGAGCTCAGATTAGTTCTCTAGTTCTGATATGTTCAATCCAGTGGGTGCGGATGATGAGCCAAGGTGTGCTCAGGCCCCGTTTTCTTAACACAACACAGAGGGACTTTTAGAAAAAGAGGGTAGCAAGCCTGCTTCATGTCTGTGCCCGCTTGAGAGAACAGAGTTGCTGCACTTGTTATTCTTGGACTGCTTCCTGCTCACCCTGCATTTTCCCAAGGGAAGGTGTGAGCGAGTTCCTCCCTCCTCCCCCCTACAACTCTAGCTGCAGGTGATGCAAAAGGTCCATCCTGCTGTCTAGCCCAGAACCCTTTCTACAAGTTCCTAAAATGCCCAAGCCATAGCTATTGGAAGAAGCACAGTGAGATGACCAAATCTAGTTTGTTTTATAGATGAGCAAACTGGTTTGGAGGGAGGAAGAGGCATTTGCTAAAAAAGGATACAGAGAGCCTGGGTAATCCACATCCTCAAGAACCCCGAAGCCCTCACCTCCCCCACATCCAACACGGGAAGTTACAGTAACTGGCTCCCATTGTCCTTCCTTTCAGGGAGAACTTCCGATTAGACTCTGAGAGTCTGTGACTTGGTTCTGGTTGCTTGTATCTTGTCTCCCTGGCTTCTAGCTTCTGGGTCATTGCTTTACACACACCCCTGTTCCTTTACCGGCCCTGAGCCCCTTCTCTGCTCACTCCCAGGTATGGCTGGGCCTCCGTGATAGCAGGTGAGTTGAGCACTCACCTTCCTGCTGTGCGGATGCCAGGGTCAGAAGGCAGGAGGCCAAGGCCAGCCACAGAACAGACGAGCCCCCCATCCTTTCTGTGAGCCAAGACACGCAGGTCATTCAGCAGCGTGCAGACTTCCCATGCAGCTAGGGGAAGGGAAAGAGCCAGAGATGATCGGATGGCAGAGGTGGTTCCTCTGGGTACCAGGGTAAGACGAGAACACACATCAGTTCAGTATCATCACTCTACTAAGCCCCTTGCATCCCTTAGCTCATTTAAGGTTCTCAACCACCCCCAGGGAAGGTACTATTGTTGCCCCCGTACAAAGAGGAAGAAGCTGAGACTCAGATCGTGTTAATCTCAGCAGTATTTACAGCATGCCTCCTAGATGCAGGCGGTGTTGAAAGTTAAATAACTTGCGTAAGGCCCCACAGCAGGTTCTCAGAAATGAACGCACGATTGCCTTCATGAAGGGCTGTATTGTTTCAAAGCAGGCATGACTTACAGAAATAAAGTGGGGTAATAAGAGGGGTTATTGCCAACCTCACTTGCCAAGGGGGTGAGCTTCACAGCAAGAAAGCCACAGACTAGAACTGACAGTCAGTGCGCAATGTCCTAGAAGGTCTCACTTGGGTTCTATCCAGGTTGTGATGGAAGCTTTCGGAGATCGGATGGAGGGGGGAAGCTTATGGTGCTGTGTCTACCTACAGATAAGAGAATAGCTGGCCCTCCAGGCCCTGCTGAGGGCCCCCTGCAGTGTCCGCTGTGGGTATAGATTTCTGTGAGGCTGGGACCATGTCAGACTGAGCTCCTTCTAGCTTCCCCTAGCACAGTGCCTGGAAGGTTGAAGAGATGAGTGAATAGATCAGCATGTGTGTGTGTTTGGGGGGTGTAGGAACAAAGTGCTATGAAAAGCCTGCCAACTCTCAAGTTAATAACATTTCCTCTTCTGAGAAAGTCTTTCCTCAAGTGGGCAAGACTTTGGATGACCTCTTTTTTTTTTTTAAGGATTTATTTATTTATGCATACAAGCACTGGGGTACAGGCCAGAGGTGTGGGGAGTGAGAGAATCCACCAGACAGAGCAGGGAGCAGAACAGACAGATGGACTTAAACACACTGCTGAGGGAGCAGCGGGCGAGGCAGGAGAGGTCTGCTACGCCATGTGGATCACCTCCCTGGCTGGTGGCAGGGATCGAACTCGTGCTGCAGTGGCTGCGGTTTGCCTCATAGTGCATTGCTTAGCCTACTACACCACCAGGGAGGGCTATGACTTTGGATGACTTCTTATAGCCTCAGGAAGACCTCAGTTAAAGATAGAGATCTGTTTCTGGAAGGGTTGTGATGGCTGTGTCAGAGAAACACCCAGGCCTGCTAATTCTTAGCGATGAGGTCCTAAGTAGAGGCCATCATCCCAGTAGGGGTGCCTGGAGATTAGGGCACAGGGGCACCTGTAGACATGGAGCGGTCAGCAAGCAGCTGGGATCAGAGCTGGACACGGAGGCGTATCTGGAGTTCTTGACTGAGGGCCAAGCTCTAAACTCCTTGCTGGTTCTGAAAGTTTCCAGAAATAGACAACCCTAGCAAGTTCAGTGAGTCAAGTGCAAGGGAGAATCCCCCACGGTCAGAACAAAGTCCTGAAGCAGGACTTACCTTGGAGTGGGAACACAGAGTGATCCTTCTCCTCTGCAGCCGTGGGAATGCCAGCCTGCTGTGAACTGCTTTTTATTGCAATTTCCCGCCCATGTGGCTACGCATGATTGGTGCTGAGCTGTGACTAGAGTTAAGCTCCTGGCCATACACAGGACTTGCTCAGGGTAGGCAAGATAAGATAAATAACTTGCCACAGAAGATGGCAAAAGAGGGGACCTTTGCTCACCACAGTTTCAACCCTTCAACAGTCTCGCCTTCATGCAAATGCTTCTGCAGAAACGATGGGCGTAGGTGCTGAATGCGGACTGCGCAGGGCACTGCTGGGGGCGTTGCAGTCCTACTTCTTACAGTTAATCCTCACAATAAACCAGTGTATCTGGTGCCATATTTACTACCAGGAACCAAACACTAACCAAAAGGAAGTAGAGAAAAATCAAACAGGCACTTGTTTGCACAGTGGCTTTAAAAGTACCTTGTGTTCCTGTCTAATCATCTTACAACACTTTCGCCTCTGTCGGATTGCCACTCAGCTTGGAGCCAATTAGAGTGAGGGGATCCACAAGGAAAGGGGCATGGGTGTTTCCCACTTGGGAGCCATAGAATCTACCAATCAGATACTCAATGTCGAGAAGTCTGGGGAGCCCAGTTTGGAGATGGTGAAGGACGCAATAGCAAAGGACAAGCAAGTCCCTAAACAAAATAAGCATCGGGAGGGCCTCTCCAGTTCCCCTCTATGTCTCCATACCTCTCAGCTGCTCTAGAGAGTGGAAGGTTGAGAGAGGAAGCTGCACCTTTTGGACAGTTAGACTCCACCTTGGACCTGGCTTTTGCGGCATGGTAGACATTGTAGAGTTCATAAAAGAAATCAAAGCTTTTGCAGAACAAATGACCTCTTGTGTCACTCTGCTGTTCTTTAAGGAGTGAAGGCTTCTGGAGTGGGTTCCACGGGGTCCTGACATAGGTAACCACTTCCAGCAAAGCTTCAACATGAACTGAGAAGAGGGTTGCTATTTTTTCTATTCCTAGCGCATTTGGAGAAATGTGGAACTTACCACCACCACAGTTGCAGGATTCCAAAATTCAAAACAGCCCATGGGTACATTCATTTTGCTCGGAACTCATCTTCATCTCTCCAGTGACCGCCTTCAAACTTTTTCCATCCTTTTAAACAGTCTCCGAAGCCATCAGAGTCACTCACTCCGCACTGCATTCCCAGCTGGCATTTGCATTCTACTCCAAGAAAATCTAGGCCACCACGCTTTGCCTCGCTCCCTTTGTGGCTCCTCTGTATCACAAAGCATTCCCCTCCATCCTCCACTTCCTCTCCCAACCTGATAAGGTGATCTTCCCTCTTTTCAAAGTCAGTTCCTCTGTCTCTCTTCTGACTTCTTCATTCCAGTCTGAAGGCCATCTCTTTGGCCAGTCTATTGGGTGCTTGTTCCTGGCACTGGGTCACCAGATTTGTTTGCTGTTTCCTCTGGGCTCTCTGCATTTCCTTGACTCCTCTGTGCCACTGTTCTTTAGATTCTTCTCCACCCATTTGGATGCCCAATGTTCCATCATTGTCCTGATCATTACCTTCTTCCCCCAGCTGTCCTGGAGAATGCTGCCAAGTCTTATTTTTCTAGTCACTCTGTATCCTTTCCCTGGGGTGTCAAGTTAGCACATGGGTTTGAGAACCATCCATAGGCTGGTGACCTCCAAATCTGTATCTCATCCCTGATTACTCCCTCAAACTTCTGATTCATCTGCCAGCTGCCTGCTGGACCTCTTTGCTTTGGCTGAGATGCTTGTGGCTCCTCAGTTGTTCCAAATCTGAGCTCACTGATTCCCATAAGACTCTCCCTCCTCATTGTATCCTCATATCTCTGTCACTGCTGCCACACTCATCTGGCCACTGGAGCTACAAACCTGGCTCCTTCCTTTCTGTTACATTCTTTCCTTTCCAGGCTCCTTTCTTTTTCCCTCTGTGCTCAAATATTTCTTGAAGCTGTCTTTCCTTCTACAGTGTCACTTCCCTAATCCTAATCCAGGTCACCACCATCTCAATGGGGTTGATTTTAATAGCTGCCTAATGGGTATCCTTGCTTTCATTTTTGTCCCCCTTAATACCACTCTCCTCCCTATAGTCAGATGCCATAGTATCACATCTCAGCATCCTCTACTCCTAGCATGCAATGCTTCCTGACGTCTGACCCCTCTCCATACCTCCTACCTCATTTACAGTCTTAATCAACTTGAGGTTCTCTGCTCCAGTCAATCTGACATTCTCTGAACTTTTCCCCAACTCTAAACCTTTGCATAAGCTATTCCTTCACTTTATGCTCAGCTTCCTACTATTTATCAGTTAGGTTCACCTCTTCCAGGAAGCCTGTCTTAAACGCCACAGGCTCACGGGTGCTTCTCTTCTCTGCTCCTTTGCCTCCCTGGGCTGGTTCTAATCCCACCCAATTACCTACCAGCTCATGTGTCTCCCTTTGAAGGCTGTAAAGTCTCTGGGCACAGGGATCCTGCTCTGCTGCTGTAGTCAGATCTAGTGAGTACTAGTTGGCGAATAAAGGAACAGCACAAAATGCACGCTCTAGATCCTATCCTGTGGGTAATGCCTCCAACTTAAGGCTGTCCAAGTCTTAGTATCTTGTTTCAAGCCTTTGCACTTGCTATTTCCACTATCTTTACTGTTTCTCCTCAAATATCTCCTTGATTCATTCCCTTCTCTCAGCCTCTGCATTTCAGAAAGACCTCCTCTGGCCAACTTAGGTAAAACAATATCCCCATCATTCTATAGTCCTCCTCTTTTTTCTACTTCCCCAAACGTGCTGTCAGCACCTGACATCTCACATTGTCATGATTTAAATGTGCCCCCTTTGTAATTTTTTGGGCAAAGAATTTTATTCATTAGCACAATGTGACATTTTAGCTTTAGGATATAACTTGCTGAGCACTTATGATGAGAAGCTAGGACACAAGATCATATTTAAAAGAAAGTAGCACAAAGTTTATATACACAAGATAGACATGAAAAAATGTATTCTAGTTTGTCAATGACAGCAAGAATAGCAGTTAATTTCCCTAGTGTCCTATAGATAAAATGTAAAATGTCTTCAATTAGGGAAATTTTAAATTGCTTTGTTTTATGTCAGACTCTTTTATATTGTTCTGCTACTTGTCAGAGGAATACTAACCAGGAATCATAGTTCCTATACCATGTCAGAAAAGTTATGGTTTGCCATCTTCAGTAAATAAATGTCAATCAATCCCAAGTAGGTTACTTACAAACCAAACTAGTTTCTACCCCTCCTTTAAACCCAAGTTCCTTACCAGCAAGTGTTCTATTCTGATTACTTGCTGTTTCCTTGGTGCCTTTAAAAGTGCCCAGTCTTGAATATATGCTCAAATTTTGAGCTCAATAACTAACTGATGGAAAATGAGAAAAGAAAGAAAAATAAAGAGAAGGAAGAGGAGCTGAGTGACAAGAAAGGTTCATTCTGGTGTACCTCCCCCACCTACCCCACGTCTTGCTTTTGGCTCTAGTTTTTCTCTGTCCTTATGTTCTGTTGTACCAGTCAAAGTACAGATGAATCTTCACAGGTTCCAGCCAGGCTAAACTGACCACAGACGGGGCTGGGCTCAGCCTTGGGGTCCTCCTCTGATGCAAAGCTCTTATGTAAAGACAGCAGGCTTCAGCACGTGTCTGTGTGTGATAAGAGGTCCCTTAAGATATGCTGTTCCCACAGCCCCCACTTGCTGATACACACGTGTGGTTTTTCCTGGGACCAGAGTACTTTAACAATGCAACAAGGACTTGGGCTTTCTCAGAAAACCACGGACAGAGTCCAGGGAAGCAGCTGGCATCAGGGCAGACATTTCTCATTGGCATTGGCTTCCTTTAGCCTATTTGGCAAGGTCATCCATAGATCCTTGGGATATCCTGGCCTCCTAAGTCCAGAAGCTTCTTGATATCTCACTGTGCCTCCAAGGAGCCTCCCGGAGGACCCCTTTTGTAAAGCATCCCCTCCCAATGGAAGTAATGGGTCTGCTCTGCACAGTTGCTGCAGCTGTAGCTCTATAAACAGGCTTATGTCTTCTGGACTGAGAGGGAGAAGTATAGTGATGGTGGGGTTCCTCAGGGTGTGCCAGATACAGGGGCTTATTCCAGTTGACTCTAAGGACTGTGAGATTACTGAGGGCAAGAACTGTGTCTGTCTTTATCTATCAGTGTTTTCCCAGTACCTAACACAGTGCCTGGCACTTATTGGGTACTCAAAGAAATGTTTCTGGAAAATTGTATGAAGCCCATGAGGGCACACTATCAAAACATTAGGCAGAAGCAACAGCCCAACCATTATAATCTTCATTTGCAATTCTAGACACACTTATTCAAGTTCTCCTTTCTCTGTCAGACTGTAAGCTACAGAAGGGCAAGAAATGTTCTGATTTGTTCACTACTGTTCCTCCAGCAGTTGACACAGTGCCTAGCACATAGTAGGTGCTCAGAAGATCGTTCTTGAATAGACAGATAGAGAGAGCGCAAAGATCTTTATCTAAGGTAACACAGTGAACCCAATCTCTCTGACCAAACTGAATTCTATGAGGGCAAGATGGAGTCAGATTTTTCCCATCGTGGAATCTTCAGCACCAAGGACAGTACCCACATCTTCTAGATGCTAAATACTTGTTGAATGAATGAACATCACAGACTGAGTTTTTAAATTATTATTATCTTGCTACATGCTTTAAGGAGACAGCCGCTTCAAGTGTAGATGTATCACAAATCCCATTTTGAGAGAAGGCATTTAAAGACACAGGCTGGTTTTTGAAAGCAAATATTAAAGGGGAGAAAATAGGAATGTGAGTTCCCTTTTCTGTGATTAAAGCACTAGCCTGTATCCCCTTCCTAGTCAGCAGCAAGTGAGTTGGTAGCCATCTGCCAATCACTGGAACATCAGGGTCAAGGTGGCCGGTAGAAGCAAAGGCAGCCAGACCTTCAGAAGTCCTGAAAGGAAAGCATTTGCAGGGTCGTTGCTAGCATGATGTGTCTTTGTACAAAATTATGAGCAGATGTCTCCTATAGACCAATCAATAGGGAAGACACCTTCTCTGGGCTGACCAGTTTGAACAGGAAAATTTCTCTGCATCTCCCTAAAGACCAAGTTGGAAAAATATATTTACCCTAGGTGGAAAAATAGCTAAAGGTGCCCTTTTAAGCAGATCAAGTTGGGGGGGAAAATAGCCTTTTCTTTGGCACTGGACTTGGTGTCCCCTCAAAAGGCCACTCTTATGCAGTGTCCAACCTACTCAACCATCCTGGACAACCTTAGAGATACAAGTCTCTTACGAGCACTGAGGGTAAGGCTCTCCAGCTCTGAGCTCTCTAGTGCTGGGTAGAACTAGCTCAGGTCAAAGATTGGTATCAGAACCTCCTCTGATCTAGGTGCCAGGAGCCAAAAAAGGGTAACAATTACATGAATTCGCTTTTCATTTAGATTTTCAGACAATTCAGTAGCCATGAAAAGCAAGGGCCACAATATGCCACCAGTCCCTGGCCTTTGTGGTTGGAGGAGCAAAGAAGCAGAAAAACAGGGTTTTCCATTGGTCTCTTGGGTTCAGGCTGGGACAATGCATGGTGCTTGGCATGCAGTAGCACTCAATATATGTTTGTCACTTGTTGAAAAAATTCTTAAGAAGGCACTATAGATGAACCCCAAGGCTTCAAGAAGTGCCTGAGGTGCAGATTTACAGCATGTACACAACCTTTGTGTACAGGCTTAAAACAAGCTTGTATATGTCTTTGCATGCAAATATGCAAGCATGCAACAGCAGTAGTTTGTGCATCTTTGTGTGTAAATATGACTGTGTTCCTGTGTCTTCATGTGTGTATGCAAACATGCCTAGGGCATGTCAGTGCATACCTGTTTCTATGTGCATACATACACTATAATGGGACATCTGAATATGTGTGTATGTGCATTGGCATATATGCAGATATACAGCGCTTGTTCCAGGTGTTTCCATAAATACAGTCCTCTCTTAAAAGCTTAGACCAAGCAGACCAGGCACTCCAGCACACCCTGGCTCCACAAATAAAAATCTCAGAGGAAGATTCTGTTGCAGACCCCAAACTCACCCCAATGGCTGGAAGCAGCTCTGGAGACTATGTGCTGGACAGCTGTAGGAAGAGAAGGGTCAGTACAAGGTAAAGGCATGCAATTGGCCAGAAGCCTGGGAAACCCCCTCACTCTGCACTTCTTCAACCAGGGTGGTCTTCACGAAACCTAGATTTGATCATGTCTCGCTCCTACTTTGCACCCTTCCATGGATCTCAACTGCCTTCAGGAGAAAAACCCAAAATCTTAACAAGAACTACAAGGGCCCACGTGGTCTGGCCCCTCCTGTATCATTTCACCACATACTGATTTCCTCCTCCTCCTCCCAGTCTGTCTGGCCCTCCCTCGGTTCCTCCAGCAGGCTGGCTTCCCGCCCATCACCGCCCCTGGCCCAAGCTGTGCCCTCTGCCAGGGATCCCCCCTCCTCTTGTCCCCTGACCCTCCTCAGTCTCCAAGTTTTCCCAGTCCTCCAGATGGGATCGGATTCCCTTGTAAGAGCTCAGCGTCCCTGATACATTTTCTTTACTGCATTTATCACAACTGGTTATGCCCATGTAAGTGGCATTATTGTAATAATGTCTTCTGGTGCATGTAAACTGAGTCTGTGTCTGTTTTTGCTCATCGTGAGATCCCAACCACTAGCACAGGACCAGGCACCAGTAGGTACAAGAATGTCTTCCTAGAATAAATGAATGAATGAATAGAAACTGGAAAAAGGAAGGCAGCTTACATGCCACTTTACCCTTAAGAACCTACTAGCTTCAGTTCTTCAGATCCCAAGGGCCAGTCTCCACTCCCTCTTCATCTCCAGAGAACACTCCTTACCCAGAGAAAGGAGGGCTCAGAGCGGCTCCCCTACCTTTCCGTGTGATGGGACCCAAGTTCAGGACACGGGTGTGGTCTATGTTACCCCCGCTGCGGAATCTGGTCCCCGAGCAGGTCTGCAGAGAGAAGGCAGCAAAGGAAACTTTCCATGAAGGAGACTGCACGTGGGCCTGCCATGGGGCACAGCTGCACCCTTCCCAGCAGCCTCCTCCTGCCGGAGTTTGGGCTTGAGGGTGGTAGGGCAGGATTTGTTAAAAGACCTGGGCTCGCGTGCCAGCTCTCTCATTTATGGATGCACAAGCTCGATGCATAAGCACAAGTTCTCTGAATCTCTCTCCCCAAAGAGAAACAGGGCCAGGAGAAGACCTCCCTTGCTGAGTTTCCGTGAGGTATGAAAGACTTAGCATGCAAAGGAGCGCACAGCGTTTGAAACGTCAGCCTCTGCGGTTAGAACACAGGCCTGCAGGTAAGCCGGGGCGCTCGCCAGCTTCTGCCAGGCACTGACACCACCCGATTTCCCACGGCCTTAGGCCTCCCTGGCCGGGCCGCTCCCTCCTTCTGCTCGCTCTATCGGGTCCATGTATTTGTTTCCTTTTAGATCTTGTGGCCAGACCTCTCTGGTGCTGAGAGATGCCTGGGGAGGGAGGGCAGCCGACTCACAGGCTTGCACTTTTCACTCATGGCATCGCAGAGGTACACTTCGCAGTGCAGGTAGACCAGGTCGTAGTTTCCCGCGAAGCGGAACATCTGGACCGAAAACCGACCCTGGGGGGACTCCCCGTTCTCCACCACTTGGATGGTGGAGTCCTCAGCGCGGGGGCATCTGGGAGGGCGAAGTCGTATAACACGATTGGTGAAGCAAACACTTTGGGCCAGACTTCCTGGGTCCACCACTTATCTTTGTGGCCTTGGGTCACTTACTCTCCTGTGCCTCAATTTCCCTATCTGTCTATAGGGAAAACATGATTGTAATTTACACCATAAGATAGTTAGGTTGCCAGTTCGTTTACTGCAGTATCGGCACATAGTAGGTGCCCTGTATTTATTTATCTGTGATGCTAAAGCAAAAAAAGTCATCAACACAGAAGCTGAGATTATCCTAGTTAGCACTTCCTGATTTCTAAGGAAATAGCATCTAGGAATCATCAGTTGCCAGATATTGGTGACCTACTATGTGCCCGGCACTAACTATCACCATGGCACCTGACCACGGAGGCCACTGGCCGAGCCAGCGTGCATCACACAACACACCCAGATGTGTGACCTGAACATGCAAAGACTCAGCGTGTGCACCAGGCTGCATCTGGATACGCGGAGCTGCGGGCAGACAAACTGGGTGTCTGCCTGCCTTTCATTGTGTTTGTCAAATTGATGATTGAATGAGGGTGGCACAGAGAATGGACTGAGGAGGGAATTTCTAGGGGTAGCGTTTGTTCTCTGTGCCCCCCATAATTCAGATCTGACTCCAGAAGGACAAACTCCCTTGGGAAAGGAAAGTCCTGCTTAGCAGTGTGTCCACGTAACAGGCGGAGAGTGGCGTCTGGCACGGCCATTGGCTGCCCCATGACTCAAGGGGTCATCTGAGGGCCCCTTCAGCCACACTTGCTCCCTGTCTCCTCCTCCACTTGTCTCCTCCCTCCTCTGAGATATTCTGACCCTCTAGGGACCTCGAGACAGTGGAAGCACATGGCTGCTCCCAGCATTTCCTCCTGCTTCATTGTCTACGCTTCCCGCAATGCTCTACCTGTACACTCAAAAAACAAAATAAAAAAAAGTACAAATCCCTACATCACAGTTACTATTCATGCCTATTTGATACATGAGAACACGGATATTCAGAGAGAGGAACTGATTGGGTGTCAGAACTAAGAAACAACAAAGCCAAAATCACACCCCAAAAAAACAGCACACCCCAAATCCCGTGATGTCCCACCCAGGTCACGCCAATGTTTTCCAAATTTCAGTTCTTTTTTTTGCTTCTCCAGAAACCGCCTTTATGAATGTTTGCCTTGACGTGTGTATATGTGTAGGTGATATGTGTGTGTGTGTGTGTGTGTGCTGTATGTATGAAGGGCACCCTGCCCAGGCTAGGTCCCCCCTTGATCCTGAACCGCAGGGTTAAGCTCCAGTGACCCATGACCCTGCAGTGGGACAAGCAGGTTGGACATGCACGCGTGAGTGAATATAATTCAGTGTTTCAACTGTTAAGTGTTTGGGTTTTGCTCTAGAACCTTGGTGATGTTCTCATGTGCTGTAGGAACTTGTTTCTCTCAAATAGTCCCTGGTAATACTGCTCCGTTATTTGTCACTTCACTGCAAGTCCCAGTTTCCGAGAACCGTGGATGTCATCACATAAGGACTTACTTTCCCTCCATGCACGTCCAGAGCTCCCCCACCCCCACCAGATTCCACCCATGGGCCCCCAGCTGGAACCTGCGCCTTGCCTGTCTTGGATGATGAAGTACTTCAACGGGTCGGTGGCGCTGTGGCTGGGTGTCGCGTAACAGTTGGTCATTAGCAGTGCAAACCGGGACAGGTCACCCCCATCCAGCACGGTGCCCACGTAGAGAAAGGCCTCCGTGGACAGGGTCACGGAGGAGCCCTGGTAGGGCTGCGTGTAGGCGGGGCTCTGGAAGAACACCATCCGCACGGTGAACATGCCCGTCCCCCCCAGGCTGATGTTCAGGGAGCTGCAGGGGGAGAGAGTGAGAGCAGCTGGTGAGATCTGGCCCAGGGCAGCCACAGAGGGACCGCCCAGTCTGCTCTGCACCCCAGGGCCAGGCTTTGCAGCTGTTCGAGTTTTTGTTATGCAGTAGGACAGGAGCCCTACCGCAATGTAAACACTGCCACTGCCCTTTGCAAGGTTTCCATCGCTATGCAAACTGCCATGTGCACTGCCGTAGCCTGGGGGGTCTTATCGAAGTGCATGCTGGGACCGCAGGCTTGGGCTTGGGCTCAAGTTTCTGCATTTCTTTTTTTTTTTTAGGATTTATTTATTTATGCATACAGAACTGGGGTACAGGCCAGAGGTGCTGGGAGGTGAGAGAATCCACCAGACAGAACAGGGGGCAGAACAGGCAGACTGACCGAAACACACTGCTGAGGGGAGCAGCAGGCAAGGCAAGAGAGGTCTGCTGCGCCATGTGGGTCCCCTCCCTGGCCGGCAGCAGGGATCGAACTCGTGCTGCAGTGGCTGCGGTTTGCTTCATAGTGCGTTGCTTAACCCACTGCGCCACCAGGGCGGGCCCAAGTTTCTGCATTTCTAACGAGCTGCGGGGCGATGCTGATGCTGCAAGCCTTTCCTCGGTAGCCCTCTCCTAGGTGGGGAATGCATTCTCAAGGGAATCGCCTAGAGTCCTTCTTTGATCTCAGCCTAGGACAGATCCGGGGGTGGGGCTGGCCAGGGGACTGGGCATCTTCTCTAGATGCACCTGACCATTGGCTGCAGGGTGGTCTTCAGGCTGACCCTCATGTCCAGGGGGTAGGAGCAGGCAAAGTTGAACTTGATGTTGCGGTCCCGGATGATGATCTCGTCGGCCAGGTACAGGGTGTTGCTGTACGTGACGTGGGTTTCATTCCTCTGTGTTGGGGTGGACGGGGGACACAGGGAGAAAAGAGCTTGAGGAGCTGTGTAAACGGTAAAACCAAAGGCGCTTTCTCCAGCCACCTGTGAGTCGCCACCCATTTTCCCTGCTCAACCGTCACCACAATGGTGACCCGTGCGAGCAGTCTCAGCCTCCCGCCAGGCCCTGGCTCAGCGCTCTTCCTGCCTCATGGCTTCAGCCCTTTCACGCTGCCCCAAGGCAGGGCTACCACCCCACCATGATGAGAAGGCTCAAAGAAACGGAGCAGCTCCAAGGCTCTAGCCCCCTCCTGGATCTATGCAGCCCAGGCTTCTCCAGATTCCCCTGCTTCCTTTGTAATGCTAAAAACAAGCCCTCAGGAATGGTGAAATTGCAAAAGCCAAGCTTGGCAAATGACAATGACTTCTTCCTGTCTTTTGTCTTCTGATGTCCTGTGGTGGCCCCTCCCCAGAGTGATGGTCACAAGACTGGGCACCTGCATCGCTGGAGGGACCCGCTGGCCACACACCTTCCCTACATTCCCTCACATGTGGGGTTATGCCCAAAAGAAGGAGTGATTTCTGGGCTGTCCCCTGCCTGCGCATTAAATAGCAAGACTCCTGGTAACACAGAACAACGGGCGAACAAGAGAGGCTAATAAGTTAATTGCCATTTCTTTCCATCCTTTCCATAAGGACAGCCCTCGCTTGCTGCTATTGTTTTAACAGGAGGCAGGGATGAGGGAGCCGGGCAGAAAGGTGCTCTCCCCTTACTTATGACCCGTGCACCCCCCTGGAGGCGCCTCTGCAGGAGTGGGCCGTACAGACCCGCCTCCCGGGACCCCCCAGCAGACGCGCTGATGGCCAGTGCTCACGGCACGGCCGCTCAGAAGTGCTGCTGTCCTGTCCGAGCCTGCCCTTCCATCTGTGAAATGGGGCGCTTCACCGCGCATGGGCCTCATTCCTTGAAGCTGTCGGCTACTCAGCACCTGCTCCGTGCCATGCCCTGTCCTGCTCACCCCGCGCACGGCTCGCTCACTCCACCTCTTCACAGCCCGATAAAGCAGGTACGATTGTGACTCCGTTTTACAGGCAGGGGTGAGGAGCTGAGGCTTGACACACACCCCACCCCCACCCCTGCCCCGGCCGGGACTCACCGTCAACACCGTCCCACAGGGGCCATGCCTGGCGGGGGTCACCACGGACATCCAGTCCCGGTCGCCCCTCTCGGCAAAGCCGGCGCACTGGCTGTCACGCAGGTACATGAAGACCTTCTCGAAGCCCAGGCTCTTCAGCTGGCACTTGCTCAAGGACACCCTGATGTCGTTGGGCCCACACTCCAGCCTGCGCTCCAGGAGTGAGATGTCTGAAAGGGCAGACGTCCGAACCCTCGGGGCTGGCACACCCAGCCCCAGCCCTGCAGAGCACGCTGAGTCCTGTCCATCTGGTGGCCCCCCCAGAGTGGCGGCCACAAGACTGGGCACCAGCATCGCTGGAGGGACCCGCTGGCCACACACCTCCCCTACGTTCCCTCACATGTGGGGTTATGCCAAAAAGCTCCCCTACGTTCCCTCACGGGTGGGGTTATGCCAAAAAGAGGGGTGATTTTCTGGGCTGTCCCCTGCCTGCGCGTTAAATAGCAAGACTCCCGGTAACACAGAACAACGGGCGAACAAGAGAGGCTAATAAGTTAATTGCCATTTCTTTCCATCATTTCCACAAGGACAGCCCTCGCTTGCTGCTACTGTTTTAAACAGCAGACACAAGCTGATTTCCCTTTTGAAATGACAGTGCGGGCCTTCGACTGAGTGTTTGGGGTGTGCCCACAGGAGATCCAGTTGGTGGTTTCTGAGGCTTTTTAAACTGAAGTGAGTGTCACAGTTGTTAGAACCGAGCAGCTTTCACTGTGTTCATTTTTTACTGTGATCCGTCTCAGGCGTTATCATCACAGACAGATGCGGTAGTGACCGCTGATGTCGCAAAGTTGCTTAAAAGAAGGGGTTCGAGTCAGTAACAGAAATGGCACTATAGGTAACCCTTGGAAACGGCAAAGGTGTAAAATGGGTACTCGGATGTGACATTGGGAGCGCAGTCTGGGAAGGCACAGTCTGTTTCTTCAGTCCTTGTGCAAGTGGGGAAACTGAGGCTCGAGAAGGCCCCCCCCCAGCCCGCAGGGGCCTGCAGGGGGTAGTGGAGAGCAGCTGCATGGGGTCTCCAGTCCTGGGCAACAGGAAGTTGGCTCAGGAGCCTATGGCAGGCCCCCAGGTCCTGTGTGGTGTGGGGCCCTTTGAAAGCCACTGGGAGCTTTGGGGTCAGCTAAGGGGAAGGGGGGGTGCAGAGAACATCTTGCTGTTTTTAATGGTTGATAATGGAGGCTTTCACTCGGACTGTATGCCCTGCAAGCCCTGAGTCACCCCCACCCCCCAACCTCACACTCCACCCCCGGCTGGCAGTGCTCAACGCCTCGCCTCGCGCTGGCCGGCCTCACCCGATACATTGGAGTCCTGTTTGCACTGGCAGTGCCATCTGCCATAACTCGACGTGCAGTCTTCGTCCACACCGCACTCTTCACACGTCCCCCCGACGGAATTGGGGTCTGCAGGGTCACAGACACAGTCACTCAGGACAGAGGCACCCCGGATCCCCGTGGTGCCCACCCAAGGGCTTGGGGTGGGGTGAAGGCCGGTGCCGGCTCACCTGTGCAGTAGGCCAGGTAGCACTCGGGCGGCGCCGTCAGGTTGTAGACGTAGTAGCCGCCCGCGCAGGCCTTCACCTGGACAGGCGCCTCCCACCGGCAGCAGTGCCCGCTCCAGTGCGCACAGGCCCTGCGGCTCACAATGCCCTCCTCGGTAGAGGGGTGCGTGCCATTGAGCCACATGGGCGCGGCCGTGTTGCAGCGCAGCACGGGCACACAGGTCTCCGCCATGCGCACGCCGCCCTGCCCCACGAAGCGGTACCAGCCGCTCAGGTCCGAGTCGCAGGCGTAGCCCGCCCCGTAGTCGGCGCTGCGCCAGTACTGGCCCAGCGTGCGGTACGCCTGGCACGGGTCAGCGCACACCAGCGCGTCGCCCTCGGGCACGCAGTCCAGCCCCGGCCCACAGGAGCCCGGGGAGCACGCACAGCGTTGCCCGTCCCCCACGTAGCCCGCGGGGCACACGCACGAGTAGTTGCCCACGCCGTTGACGCAAGTGGCCAGGGTGTGGCAGCGGCTAAGCCCCGGTTCCGAGCACTCGTCCACGTCGGTGCAGCCCAGTCCCGCCGTCAGCCGGAAGCCGTCGGGGCAGGTGCAAGTGTAGGAGCCCGGGGTGTTCACGCAGCTGCTGTTGGGGGGGCAGCTGTGGGCGCCCGGAAGGGTGCATTCGTCCAGGTCCACGCACACGAGTCCGTCGCCAGTGAAACCCGCGTGGCAGTAGCACGAGGTGGCCGCCCCGTTCTCCACGCAGGTGGCATTGCTGTGGCATTCAGAGCAGCTGCCTGTGGACAGAAGAGCCCGGCCTCAGAGTGGGGCAGCTTGGCAGTGGGCACTGGAGACTCTGTGTCCTGGAGGGCACGCGGGCTCGTCAAGGCGCCTTCCCCAGGGGACCCGCCAAACCATAAAGCATCCCTGGTATGTCTCTCCTTGCACCCTCCTTCTGCGCTAAGCCCGGCCCTCCCCCACGCAGCTTCATTCCAAGCACCGCTGTTCCCACATCCCCAGGAGCAGGTGGTTCTTGACACTTTGTAAAGATTTAGGAGACGCTGCAGTCCCTGCCCCATCTCTGGCATTTGCAGCCTCTGCTCAGCGTCCTGTTGTCCTTTCTGAAGGTTTCGGGGCTCTGCTGGCGGGGCGGGTGGTACTTGCGTGCGGCTCCGTGACAATAAAAACACTGACCTGACCACGGTGTCTCCACTGAGCACTCCCTATGCCTCGGCCACTGGATGGCACTTGTCATTCGTATCTCATGACACCTGCCCAGTGTGGGGGCCCTACTGTATTGGCCCTAATATTCTAAGGAGGAAGGCTGAGCCCACCTGCTCTGTTGGTCAGCAACTCAGACTCAGGCGACAGGACAGAGGCCGTGTGCTGTAACCACCAGCCGCAAGGACAGTTACCGTGTCACAGTCACCCAGCTGGGGAGGCGCCCGGCTCTCTCCTCCAGGGAGAAGTGGAAGCAGGAAGGACAATGCGCGGATTTGTGGAAAGGTCTCTTTAGGGTACAGGGGACAGCCTGGGGAGCCACTGGGTGTGTTCGGATCTCCAGCATGCTCGAGTATGTTCCTGACCTTCCAGTGAAGTGCATTTGGGGTGTTCTGGATGGGCATTGCATTTGGGGTGTTCTGGATGAGCATTGCATTCGGGGTGTTCTGGATGGGCATTACATTCGGGGTGTTCTGGATGGGCATTGCATTCGGGGTGTTCTGGATGGGCATTGCATTCGGGGTGTTCTGGATGCTTGCCTTTCAATGTGTGGTCCAAGGACCACCTGGCAGCACCCCTGGGTGCTGGGTAGAAATGCAGAGTCTCAGGCTCCCCTTCTGCTGAATCAGAACCTACATTTTGAGCAAAACTTTGGGTGAGCCCTGTGTACCTAAAAGTGTAGGAAATGGATTTTGAAGGAAGACTGCAAATCCCAAGCAAGATAGGAGAGGAATTGAGACCTCTTCTGCTAAGGGTGACATAGCTGTACACACACACACACACACACACACACACACTTACTTGTTTCCAAGGTATAGTTGGCTGCATCTACGATGACCCACGGGGCCATCAGCAGCACCAGGTGTATGAAGGCTGGGGAGAAAAGCCAACTCATCCTTTCTGCTCTTCACAGCTACTTCGGGTCCAGGGAAAACCTGTCCAAAGGGAAGAACCAGTTGGCCCCTCAAGGTTCCTTTCCATCCCTGATGGCTGAAGTCCTGTGAACAGGGGTGGATGGAATGACTGCATGACCTAACCCCACCCCACGTCTGGGAGGAGTGCTATTGCCAGTGTGATCCAGGAGACGCTGTTTCTGTGAACTGCATTAAAGCGTGCAGCGCTGTGTGTGGCCCTTGCTTCGGGGGGCCTTTCCCCTCCACGCCCCCCTTACTCCCACACACATCCCAGCCTTGACTCCCCAGTCTCAGCCCATCTGGAAGAACTCAGTCTCATTTGGAACAGGGAGTGGTGGGATGAGATGGCATTTTGGACTCATCATCTCAGCAGATACAGCTTTGGACTTTTGCAGCCAACTCCTGGTCCCCTGCTGGGAAACTTTCAACTTGTCCAGGTCCATGTATTTATTGAACAAACATTTATTGAACATCTACAGCGTGCCAAACACGGAACTGGGCACCAAGGAAAACAATGAACCCGACAGATAAGGTTCGCGATGTTGATGCAACTCACTGCGAACCAGAAGCAATGAACGTCACGAAACTATGTAACGTCTCCAGGCTGGTCACTCGAATTGCGTGGGGCCTGGAGCGTACCGCCAGGGTTCAAGCCCCTATTTGTCCATCAGTGTGGGCGACATTGGACAAGGTATCTCAGCTCACTCAGACTAAGTTTCCTCACGTGTGAACTAGGGATTGTCACTCCCACAAACCGAATGCCTGTCGTGTGCCAGGCTCAGGTTGAGGTCTGTGTTCTAGAGCACACCTCCCAGGTCTTCGTGGCCATGGTCCACTGTAAAGGAAATACTTTGTGCCAGGAGCCCCATGCCATTCTTGTATCTGGACCACCACGTGCACACACGCACGTAAAATAAGCGTTTTACAAAAGAGTATTCTTATGACAGTGCGTGTGGCTTGCGATATAATCTTTCCTATTTGACGAAAAAAAATTCTGGGCACAACCCACCCATGATTGCATGCTCCATTTCATGGGTTATGACCTATCGTTTGAACAACACAATACAGGGTCTATTGTCGTCACGGGGAGCAACAAAAGTAAAGTCTGGAAGCAGGAGCCAGCACAGAGGATATGGGATGTGCACGTGCCTGTAACCGCCACACCGGATGAGTGAAAATATGGTAGATGCTGTCAGGCCAGAGGTGGCTCAGGGAGAGGGAGAGGGAGACTGACTTACCAAGGTCACGAAGTCACTGTTCACAGGCTAAAGACTCAGTGTAGGTGTCCAAGCTCTTAATTGCCTCTCCCTTCTACTCCAAGCAGGATGAAGACCAGCAGACGACTACATGGGAGAGAAGTGGGAAGGAGAGCTGCAGATAGCCTTACCTGCAGAAAGGTAGCATTACAGGTGTGCGCCCCTATATATGCCGCTGCCCCTCGCTGGCAACGAGTCCTCCAATTGCTGTCTGATTCTGTTTCTTGAGACTGTTTTCTTGGGGGTGGAACGTTTTTCCCTTCGGGCACACTGTTTTCCTTTTCTGGCTGTGAGGTGGTTGTTGTTCTTTTCCCTAATAGGCAGAAACCCAGATGATTTGACATTGGTGGTCACACTTGTACTGGTAAATGCAAGGTCCCTGTTGTGCCCCCCTTTGGAATCAAGAGATTCCTTAGTTAGAAATTAACTGAGAAAGCAGCGCCAGGTGCTGGCTTTTTCTTGGTCACTCACAAGGACGGGGTTTAGCCAAGTTGCCAAGTGCAGGCCGCTGTCTGAAGTCGGTCTGCTCCAGGAGAAACCCTATGGCCCCTGGGGTCCCCAGTTTCTGTAGGACCCTCCATCATCCTGGGCTCGGTCAGATCTTCTGGGGTCCAGGCATAAGCAGAGGAGCTAAAAATGGCTGCAGGTCAAACCAAAAGGCCATTCAAGGCATCATGGGACCAGAGCCATTCTAGGAAGCAGGGAATGCAGGCGGGGAGGCCCCCGGGGAGGTGGGCGGTCTTGGTTGACTTGGAGCCAGGTCATATGAATCGTGATGGGCCATTTGCTATGAGCCAGCAGGTTAATTTCTTAACCTTCCTGAGATGTGTTCCTTGTCCATCAAGTGAGAGACCCGTATCTGGAGTTGTTATAGGGCCTAATGGGCGCGATGCAAGAAAAAGCAGCTGGCCCATCTGTGGAACGCCTCGGGCTCATGGGTGCAGTGCATGGCAGCCCCTGGCTTTACCCTCACTTCCCCCACTCATTCCACGTGGTGGCAATCCAGAGTGAAAAAATCAGGCCCGGGCCGAGCAGAAAACGTAACAGTGACCGACGGCACGTGCTCTTTCAAGTCCTTTCTCTTCTGTGTCCTTTAGTGGGGGCCTGGAGCGAGGCATCGTTTCTCTGTGTCAAAGAGGTGGCCCAGTATTAAAACTTCTGATACCTCTTCCCACGCGGCACCCTGGAGAGATTTTTAAAAATTAGTTTGCAGTCCTTCCCCACTACTCACCAAATCTGAGCATCATTAACTTTCTTTTTTTTTTTTAAAAAAAAGATTTATTTATGCATACAAGCACTGGGGTACAGGCCGGAGGTGTGGGGGGGGGGGTGAGAGGTTCACCACAGAGAGCAAGGAGCAAAACAGGCAGATCAACAGAAGCACACTGCTGAGGGGAGCAGCAGGCGAGGCAGGAGAGGTCTGCTGCGCCATGTGGGTCCCCTGCCTGGCCGGCAGCAGGGATAGAACTCGTGCTGCAGTGGCTGCGGTTTGCCTCATAGTGCGTTGCTTAACCCACTGCACCATCAGGGCAGGCCCTTGATGACTTTATATCTTGAGTTTCGGCTGGTCCCTGCTGGAGCTAAGCTAGAGCTGGCAGACAACCAGCAGTCCAGAGCCCAGCTCTAGCCTCCAGCAGCAGGCTCACACTCAGCCACCGTCCCGGCCTCCGTCAGCCCAGGTTGCTGACCACCAGGGCTAATGTGTGCCGCCATGTGCTGGTTCCCACGCCACACAGTGTGTGCCGGGACATTCCAGCCAGGCCAGCCTTACCCTGCCTCTCCACGCTTGCAAAACCACCACAAAGGCTCTAATCCATGCCCCCCTCAACTTGGCTGCTGGCTGTGATCCCGGTCCCCTGGGCAATTTTCCCCTGACCTGCCCCTCCCCATGGTATGTGGTGACCCCCTCCCCCTGGGAATCTGTATTTGCAGGGGCAGTCCTCTCCTGGTGTGTTGGCCTTGATGTAGCTGAATGATATCACAACCCGTGTTTTATTTATTTATTTATTTTTTTAATATAAATTTTTAAAATTTACATATATTTGACATCAGTTGTAATCCCCATGGATTCCCCATCACCGTAACACCAGTGGATCACCTCAGTCCCTCGTGCTCCCGTCTGCCCTCCACCCTTCTCCTCTTCCCTTCCCACCAAGTGTCCCCAGTTTGTCTTTGTCTTTTCATTTTTGTTTCTTTCTTGTTATTATTATTATTATTGTTCTTATTCCTTTCCTTGATCTTTATTTGGTTCCCTTATATTTCTCCTAGGGGAGGAACCATCTGGTCTCTTTCTTTTGCCTTCTGACTTACTTAGCTGAGCATCATCCCTTCCAGTTCCATCCATGTTCCTAAGAATGCGTCTAGTTTTTCATTTTTGATTGCTGAGTAGTATTCCATCGTGCCTATGTACCACAGCTTCCCGATCCACTCATTTGTTTTTGGGCATTTAGGTTGTTTCCAGGTCTTACCTATTGTAAAGAGTGCTGCTATAAACATAGGGGT
>JAGFMF010011768.1:8742920-8809418 GCA_019455555.1 Galemys pyrenaicus
AGCTTGCATTCCCACCAGCAGTGTAAGAGAGTTCCTTTTTCTCCACATCCTCGCCAACATTTGTTGTTGCTACTTTTTTGGATATGTGCCATTCTCACTAGTGTCTCATAGTGACAACCCGTGTTTTAAACCTAAGCACCATCCTAGCTTCTCTCAGCTGGACCATCCTGGCATGTCACTAGCTGTCCCTATTTCCACTCTTTCTCTCAAACCTCCACCCCCACCCCTGTCCCTGCATGCTTGGTGCCTTCATGCCATGTTTCACTGGAGCCACTAGGGATGTTCCCGAATTCAGTCAATATTTTTTTCTTTATTGTAACTTTCAGGGAAGATCAAAAAATATCAATGTCAGTCCCTTCCCTGTTGGAACATTCCTTTCTCTTAGCTTTTAGATATGAAGAGGAGACTTGAACTTAGCAATCTTGGCAGTTGCCACTTACGGAGTGAGTGCCTCTCTCGTGTCAAGACACTGTAATGGGAACATTTGCATCCATTGGCTCGTACAAGGAAACACAGCAGCCCGTGTCACTGAGAAGAGTGTTATTCAGCGAGGTTGAGTGACCCCCCCCAAGAATAACATACAACTGTGTAGTGGGAGCCATACTATGTAGTGCAGACTAACGCTCAGCCCTCTGAGATTTACCCCTATGACCTATTGCACTCTTTAGGGTAAAGAACATTCCATGCTCAGTCGTGAGCCTTAGAGAGATAAGATTTTGTAGGTCTGGGCCCTCCCTGGTGGCGCAAGGGGGTAAGCACTGCACTATGAAGCATCTGCAGTCTCTGTAGCCACTGCAGAATGAGTTCGATCCCTGGCCAGGAAGGGGACCCACATGGCACAGCAGACCTCTCCTGCCTCACTCGCTGCTCCCCTCAGCAGTGTGTTTCAGTCCATCTGCCAGTTCTGCTCCCCATTCTGACTCTGGTGAATCCTCTCACCCCCAATACTTCTGGCCTATTCCCCAGTTCTTGTATGCATAGATCAACCTTTAAAAAGATTTTGTAGATTTTGAGTAAGTGAAACTAAGGTGTAGAGATTCTGAAATAATGCAAAAACAGGATTAGAATGGGAGTGGTGTTAGAGGGGGCAGAAAATGAGCCAAGGGGCAGAGCTCCACAGGGAGAGGTACCACTGGCCCTCCCTGTACTGCTGCTCTCATTCTGAGCTGCCACCTCCTAGCCCAGCTAGCCTGGGTGACCTGCAGGGAGCACAGCCATGCCCTGAGTCGTGGCCAGTCGGGGCTCCGTTCCGCGTGATCAGTCCCGGCAGTCGCCTTGCTTTGACCAGCAGCTATCTGGCCTGAAGACTGAGGCAGGTGAGCCCTGCACGTGCTCTGAATACTAACTCCAGGCCCTGGTGCCAGGGCCCCCGGCTGTTCCCTGCTTGGATGTGGACAGGGCAGGCATGGGGCCAGGGGAGGTGCAAGAACTGACTCTAGAGGCCTGAAGAAGCACAAACTGCCCTTACCTTATATGATGGGCGACAAGTAGAAAGGACGTGTGGACACCTTGGTCCCCAAAATAATAAACACACTAAAGTTGAGAAATGGTGGGTGGTTATTAATGGAGGTGGAAGTGGGTGGAGTCACATGGAAGTGGGCGGAGTTAGTGGGGGAAAGGGTGGAGTCACACGGACTGGCACTGCTGCTTTTACTTTAAAAGGAAGGGAATTGAAGACTACCCTCGTCCATTACTTGAGAGTGTGGGTTTTATTGAGATGTGGGAGACTGGGGACAGGGTTAGAGCTGGAACTCTATGTCAAAATACAGTATAAACAACTAAGTCCACCTCCTTTGAAAAGTTAGCCAAACTCTGAGAACTCAGATCTGGTGGAGCTGGTATGCTAGTGGTGATGTAGATTTTCTGGGTCCCAGATTTCCTGGGATCACAAGAACTTTCTAGCTGCATGATCCAGACTGGTTGCTTAACCTCTTTGCTTTGGTTTCCTCATCTATATAAAGATCATGAAATCAGGCTCCCAGTAATGTGAGAACTAAACACGTGCCCCATGTTGTAAACCTTCCTTAAATGTTGCTTTTGTGGCTTCCCTCACACAATTCCCTGTCTGAATTCCAGGCCTAACAGTTGTTCTAAGCCAGCCCCAGTGAGGAACAAGAGAGAATGAGTAAAACAAGACAAGATATTCTGGGGCCTTTATTACCCAGCCCCCATTCAACCAGCAAATTGATATATAATTTTACTGAAGTACAGACACTCATAAAAGGATGCCAGAACATGGAAAATGGGCACCTTCCCTCCTGGTTTTGGAAAAGCTACAATTCTTCCTTTATTTCTGGTTTCTTCTCTGGTTTTGGAGGCCCCTTTGGCTTAGCCACCTTCTCCTCCACTTTAGCTACTTCCATCTGCCCAGCTGTGTCTTCCAGCTTGGTTACCTTCTCCAGCTCAGGCAGCTTTTGCTCAGGTAACTGTTTCTTCATCAAAGGTACCTCTTCTTCCTCTGCTAATACCTCCTCTTCTATCCCTTCATTTTGCTCAACAGACAATAGCTATTTAAGAAGGGAGGGGTAGAGGAAAGAAGGAGAATTACAAAACTGAAAGACAAGAAATGTGTGCTAATCGTGATTGTAATGGCCACGCCCTCCTTCTCTGAAGTACGAGGATCAGTCTTTGCCCTCTCAAGGATCCTCCTCTAGGCAAATGTCCTTTTGGTCTTGGGTGTGGAAGTGCCCAACTGTGATTCTGCCCTTGTGCCAGGAGGACTCATGGAAACCAGCCTTCCTGCACTCTGCGTCACAGATGTCTCATGCCAGGCTCCAGGGCTGGTCACGTGAGCCAGGCCCAGTTAATGAGACCCTTGTCCAGGACATTTGCTGGGATTACTAGGAAGTAGGTGCTTTCTTTCTCAGCTGGGAGGATGTTGTTTTAGAGCTTTGGGGCAGACTTTGACCCTCCATAGGGAACTAACTGGGAATGAAGCCAGCATAGATAAAACAGAAGTGTGGAGACAGAAAACAAGTTGGAATTTCTGGACCCACCCAGACCTCATGTTCTTCTTCTAGTCTTATGGAATAAATTCCCATTGTTGCTTAAGCCAAGGAGTAGTATTTCTGACATTTGTAACTTAAAGGGTTCTGACTAATAAATTTGTCACCTTTCAGCAGATGGCGTCACTGTGGGACGAAAGGGCTTAGGAAGAGAGTGAGATCTGTCCATCTACTAGGAGACTAATTCCAGAGGCAGGATCCCATAAAAGCATCTGGTTACCAACTCAGGTACTGTGGACCCAGATCCAGGGAAGCAGCCACAGGAGCTGGGTGAGACCCCAGAGCCTCTGCCCTTTCCAATTTGTCTAAAAGTCTGCCATTTATACTTCCTCCTAGTTGTGTCCTTGAAATAAAGTCATCCAAACTGGTGGACGTCCATCTGTCCTCAGCTCTCTCCAGATGATGAAGCTCTTGGAACACCCTTTCCCAATTTTTCTGAGTTCTTGGTGATTCAACCCAGGGTACTATTCTACCTTACCTCATCTTCATCCTCAATCCTGATCTTGACTTGGCTTTCCAGAAAATCAGAAAAGCCCTTCAGAGTGTGCGCTCCCTTATATGGTACATCCTAGGGAGGAAACAGAACAGAATCAAAATGATAGCCTCTTCTGCAAAACACTCAGGAATTGCTATAGGTAAATCCAGGGTCAAATTCCTAGCAATCTGAATTTGGTGAGTAGACCTCAACCTCTCTCAACCTTCATTAACATGGCTTTAAGATAAATATAGAAATGCTTCCCCCAGAAGGCTGTGATATAACAACTCAGACTATGGAAGTCCTTCCAGGTTCCAGCCTTGGCTTCACCAAGGTCTGGTTACTTAAACTGTCTGTAAATCAGTTTCCTTATCAGAATGAAGATAATAGCATCTAGCTCATCTTGTTGTTATAAGGATCTAATGAATTGTTAGATGAAGAATACTTAAAACAGTCCCTGGGCTCATAGCGAACAGTGTGCATTTGCTACTACTGTATTCTCAGCCTCATCATCATCATCATTACAGGAAGAATAATTATTTTACAAAGCATCTGTACATAGTTGTGCTGAGTCATCATGAGTTCCCTTTCCTCTTTTGGTCATTGAGATGACTAGAAAACAGCTACTGCCACTGGTTGTCTAAACTCCAGCCCCTCCCTCTCAACCCAACAGTCTCATCTCTCCCATGACTCTGCCACATGCATCTTCTGTGCCAAGAAGATGGCATCTCCTTCACAGTGCTGTGGTCACCCTTCTGCCCACCTCCTCGTTCTCATTATACTTCCTACCTAGAGTTCATCTCCCTTCTTCTAATCTGACTTAAATCCCTGCCGTCCTGCAGAGTCCCAATCTGCCTGAAGGCTTTCAGCCATACCTGCCCTTTGGAACGGCCCTTCCAATTCCAGTTGTGCTTCAAGATGGGCCCAGATCATGCTGACTTCTCCCTCATACTCATCCATCCTTTTCTTGGGAGCAGGGACCTGGGTTTGCTCTTCTTTAATGGCCATTCTTCCCCATACGGCAAAGTGGCATGGAGTGTGTGTTCCCTGAACACTGGTGATATTTGATGACTATAATTTCCAGTGTTAAAGCCATTAATTATATCTATTATGCTTTTCTTCTTCATCTGATAGCACCCTAGTCCAAGTACTAATGTGGATATACCCCCACCTTATTCCACAGAACCTGGCTAGAGCTCAGCCCCAAATACAAGGAACCATATAACCTGGGTCTGACCACATGCAGGTGGCCCCAGTGATTGGGTCAGAAGTGAGCAACTGACCTAAACTGGTCACCCCTGGTGCAATTGTTGAGACTTTCAAAGAAACTAGTCAAAAATATTCTTTAACTTTAAAGTGAAAAAAATAATGGAGGCTGGAGCTGAGAATGAAGTTGCTTTGGTAGGAAGCAATCTGGATATAGGGAGGAACTGGTTTGTTATAATAACATATGTGCCCCCCTAAGCCTCTCACTTGTTGAGAGTCAGTAGGGAAGAGTCGGAAGAAGGGGTACCGTTCCAGGTACATCAACTGAATGTCATTGGCCGTGATGTCGATCTTGGCGATGGTGACTGTGGAGTGGTTTTGATACTTTGTGCCCATCTCCTCCCACAGGGGGAACAGTGCCCTGCACTTCTTAGACCAGGGTGCATCTAGAAAAGAAGGAATGATGTTCAGGTGTGAAGACTCTGAAAGCCAGTGCTCCCCCATAAATACCATCACAGTGCTCTATTCATGAAAAGCACTACCTCTTTGCTAGTCATACCACCCCCCCACTTTTAGTAGTATTCTAGGCTACGTTACATTTCAAACATAATACCTGATTATTATGAAATAATTTAGGAAAAAAATAACTCAGTTCCCTCCTACCGAGATACTAACACTTAATTTACTGGGATCTTTTCTTCTATGTCTTCTCTTTCATATAATTTTTCACTACATACGAAGAAAATTATCGAGAAAAAATGTTGATGCAAGGTGATTCCTCATCTCTTTCAGAAAGTGTGTGTGTGTCTGTGTGCATGCACAAGAATTTTCCAACAGTTAATTAAGCCACCCAGTTAATTATCAGAGGAAGTGGGATGTGAAGACAGTTTTGACTTGTGAACATTATACCACATTGCCTTTCAGTCCAGTGGAGGGGAATATGCCCAAGAACTGAAAAGGAGGTTGTGGCAAGCACAACTACCCTTGAGGACGGAACACCAGGCTTCCTGGTATACAGTTCCTTGAGACTTGAGTTTGGCTGACGCTGGGCCTCCTGGTAGTCTGGAGAGAAATTTGGGACTAGCTCCAATATGGAAGCTTTCATCCCATTAAAGTTTCTGACTCTGTGAGAAGAATGGCCTCAGAGACCCTGGCCCTCCACATTTGGGTGATCATCCTTCCATTTACAAACCAGTGCCTCCTGTCCGCTCCCTCAGCCCTCCTGGAGCCCAGTGGGCCCTGGGTCAGAACAGATGGGGCATAATAGTCACATCCCTAGGAGGCCAATCTGCCAGCCACGCTTCCCAGAAAATGAGGCTGCTTTCTCCTTTTACAAGAACAAAATGGGCATTTTCCTAACCCTGGACATCAGGTAGTGCCGAAAGGCTGTCCCCAGTCTCTCGTGGCTATTCAACCATGCAGACCTTAAACATCTCACCCTGTGGCTGAGAGTCCATTTCAGTGAGATATAAAAAGGCTGCACGATGCAATCCAGCCCTTATTTCACCCTCCAGGAAGTGATGGCACCAAGGTTCATTTTGAACTTTTTGCCTTGCAACTCATAGTGAAACCCCGGATAAGAAGCCACCAGTCTAAGACTGGGTTTCCTGATTAATATCATGGGGGAAATCCACCGGATTTTTTTGAGGAGGAAATGACAGCGCACTCATTGTCAATGCTCAGTCAAGAGTAAACCCTGCCTGTTAGATAAAACTCCCATGTCATCCTTCTTTGTGTTTCAGGGCTGGGGAGATAATGCCCGGCTTTGAGGCCCACATGCAAATGGGGAACAGTGGGCCAGGTTATGCTTCTCAGTAGAGCACTGGAAATATCAATAATTCTAACAATGGGAATAATAGCGGCAGTAATAGCTGTCACTTACCAGGTGATTACCATAAGCCCAGCCCTGTGCTTATTACTTTCCTGGCCTGGTGTGGTTTACCCCACCCCGCTTTGCCCACACAAACTCAGGTGGACGAGATCCAGGTCATTTGGCAAGTCACAGAGGCAGAGGCAGGACAATTTCTCTGAGCAGTTCCCAGCAGGGGCGCCAGAGTCAGGCGGTGGGGTTCCAATGTGGGTTCCAGCACTTAATAGCTGTGTGACTTTGGAAACGTTTCCTCCCAGCCCCGAGACTCCTTGAGTCACTCTGTAAAGTGGGGACAGTAACCGCTGCTTTCAGAGGTATGTGGTGAGGATTAAATGAGACCATGTCCACATACTTCCTGGGAGACCCAGGCAGACGAACAGATGATTCTTGTTATGATAAACCGTCGCAGGCCTGGGGTCATGGGGTAGGCTGATCCCTGATCCAGGATTCAACCTTGGGGGACAGCGCATTGTCGGTGACAGCATCTGGATGCAAACGCTTTTGCTGTATGAGGGCCGTCTTCGCACAGACCTTTGCTAGGTCTCGGAGATCTGGGTACCCAAGAAAGCAGGAACGACATTTGTAATGTCAGGGCCCCCGTGGAGATACTCACAGAACATGACAAATACATCCCTGTCCTTATCAAAGACGACCAGGTTGAAGTTCTTCCCCACCAGCTGCTTCACTGGACTCTGGTCCCAGTATTTTGGAATCTCTTCGCTGGACTGATGTTTCTAGGAAGCGCATGAGAGGTTGATAGTCTTGGGGAGACAAGAGGTTAGCGGGGGGACTCCGGCCCTGACTGGAAACAACAGGAAGTTTTCTCTTATTCTTACCCAAGAGCTGGAGGAAAAGTCAGAAGGACTTGAAGTGCTGAGATACAACATGACGTGACTCTAGTCTTTCCTGGAGTGTCCAGCCTCGGGGTTGGGACCAGAGGGCGGAAGGAGACATGGGGCTCCCAGCTGGGCGGGATTCCAGCATTTTGTTCTAACTTGGCGCCTGTGATTAACCTGGTAACCCTGTTGTTCAGGAAGCGTGATAGAGAAGAACTGACCAGGCCACCTGTTCAAATAGGACTTTTGGGGAACCTTGGCACAAAATTCAATTTCCCTGTTTGATCAGAGGCTGAGCGACCCAGTGGTGGTCGCCAATTCCCTTGTTCAAGTGGGAGCCACTTAGGTAGTGATCCAATTTCCTCTGTTCAAACAGGTAACTCACATCTCACCAGCTCAGATTTTCTTTTATCCCCCAAACTGGCTCAAGGGGATTGGAGCCTGCGGAAAGAGCAGGGGATTGTAGCAATGTGGGTGCTGAAGAAGGGAACATAAAATCAGGCTTTCGGAGGGCTGCCATCACTAAAGACTGACTGCAAGAGCAGGCGGTGGGGATGGCACGGACGCATCAATTACGAGAGAGACAGACCAGGGTTTTGGATGTTGCCATCTCTAGAGATGGTGGCAGAATAGGAAGGGAAGCAAGTCGGCAGTGAGGAACTTAAATCCTCAGAAAATGGACTTAAGATGATCTGAGCAAGCAACGGGGCAGGGCAGGACGGCAGGGGAGCCAAAGGATCTGGGATTTGGGGGGAAGAGAAGAAAAGATTTGAAAAGGGAAGAGAGAACACCACCCTCATCAGTTGACCCAAGATAATACTGTGCATATGAGAAAAAACAGCTTTCACTTGAGAAAGCTACAGGGGAAGTGATACCTGTGGGGAAATAGACAGAAGGTAGTGAAAGCTCCCGGAGGTAAGATGACCCTATATTCCAGTTTTCCCAGAGAGTTCCAATGGGATACTTTTAAAGAATGCCCACATCATTCTCAAAAGTGTCCCAGTATGGAAAATGAACAATTAGTTACCTAACTCAGCAGGGAAGTTGAGGAAATATCTGGTGCTAAATAAACAGCACGTGATATTGTGTTAGGCGACCTTTCTGCAGCCTCTCCCTTTCTGCAAATAGACTCTTTTCTAGTCCCATGCCACCAAAAAACCCTCAAAGTCCTTGAGACTATTCTCGGTTGCTCAATGTGTGCTATTCCCTCCCCCCTCTCAAATAAGCATCTCTCCTTGAGCCAAGTGACTCTTTTATATTAGAGTCTGCTGGGAGGGTAAGAGTTTCATTTCAGAGGATTTTAGTCCTGGGAGTGCTTCTATCTCAATGGGAAATTCCCGCAAAGGAAATTCTTTAAGAATAAAGAACGGTTAAAAACTAATGTTACCATAATGAAAAAGGGGGGAAAATGGTGCAATTACAGGGTCTAGACAGGTCAAAGGATGACCAGGTTGTAGGCGGGAAGGTGGGGTATTTTCCCACATCGAACCATAGGTTGACCCTTACTTGTTCTGTGTGTCCACTCAGATGATCAAAGTCAACAGAAATAGACAAAAAAGCATGATGGGTAGTTTCCGGATACATCTTGTTCTAAAACAAACTTACCTTGGCTCTTCTGTTCAGGAAGCTATTGCTGAATTTCTTGAGGTTTTCATAAGTGATCTCGTCAGAAGGCATTTTGTATCTCGCATCGGAGCTTAAGTTTAGTATTTGGACAGAAGGGATGTTAACTTCTGTGACCCGGAAGTGCTTGAAGACACGTCCATTTCTGGGTTCATCTGCATCGAGGAGGATGAAGAGAATCTGTCCAATCAAAGGAAAACTGTGTCTCTGTGGATCCTTTACTAAGAGAGGGGGGCTTCTTGGAGGCCATGGAAGGTCCACGTGGAAAGGGAATATCAGGGTCTGGGTGCACCTCTGGAACACTTCTCAGAGGCTCCCTGCCACCCAGTGCCCTGCTGCATGAGACAGGCGAGAATCCACTGCCCCTGGTTTCACCTTCCTTCGGGAGACCACCCACACCATCCTAGGAAGTCAGGAGGCGCTGAGCTTTCATCTTGGTTCCTTGAAGAAAACAGTGACTTCCCCTCTGTGAGCCTCAGTGTCCTTACTTGTAAAGTATCGATGGTAATAGTGCCCACCTTCTAGGATTGCTGTGAGAATGACAAAGAGCTATGCAGATAAAGGTTGATTCAGTGACTGGCTGGCACAAATGCTCAATCCAGGTCAAACTTTATCCTAAATTATGCTGTCAAGAAAACTCATTTGTTCATTCACCTGATAAATATTGGCGGAGTGTCTCCTATGGGTTATGAATTTTGCTAGATACTGGGAATACAAGGCTGCCCAAAGCAGACAAATTCTGTGGTCTCATGGAGTTTATGTTTTAGTGAAGAAAGAACTAGAGACTATCTAAATAAATTCAGAGAATCAGTCCAATTAGACAGCAAAATAAGGTCCAGGGATAATGACGGTGCAGGTGGGTGAGGTAGGGGCTTAGAACCGGGCAGCAGGTCAGGAGAAGGAGTATCTGAAGAGGTGACATTTTAGCTTGGATGTGAATAAAAGTCAGAGGAATGTTGCTTCAGGCAGTAGATACTGTTGATGCGGAGACCTTGGGGCAGGGGGGCAGTAACTTAGAGCTGTGAATATCAGTATTTAGACCCCTACTGAAATGAGGTCGGAAGGCTAGAGTGTGTCCAGTCATGCTAAAGCATCGGACCCAATATGCCGTGCCTCTCCCACCAGAAATATTGCTATTTCTGCTCCGGTGGAGTTGAGAGGAAGTCCTCCAGAGGTTAGCGAAGGGGGTTTTGCTAGCCTTGGGTTTGGGGAAGTGCACAGGGGTCTTGCCATGAATGCACCTTCCCATCCACCCTCCCTTCTGCTGTCTGCTTTGGATGAAACCCTGCTGGTTGTTGCAATAACTGATCACTTTTGTGAGGTCAATAAAGTATCCCAGGAATAGAAAGGAAAATCCATCGTGAATTTTGTCCCATGGAAGAGAGTTGTGAAGTGTCAGAGATGAGTTCAGAGCACCAGGAAGGGACCTGGGTTTAGTCTACAGAGCACGGGAGGCCAGTGGAGGGCAGTCAGCCAGAGTGTGAGCATGATCATTTAAAAAAGGTCATTTGGGTCAGAGGAGTGGCAGCCTGGAGGCCAGGAAGAGGCCATTGCAGACACTGAAGACAGACACTCTCAGGTCATATGAAGAATCCTACTATGTGCCAGGCACACTTGTAGGTACTGGGGAGTATGGGGAAAGCAAAGCAAATATGTTAAACCATCCTTGTATACTTTCAACAAATACAGGTTAGCAGTGACGAGATACGGGGATGTGATCGGCAATGAAACATACATCTAGCTGTTTATCTTCAATGAAATATACATCCAGCTGTTTATCTTTGACTCTAACTTGGATCACAGTGAGCACACGGCATGCTAACTGGTGTAAGGAGATTTCCAAATTTATCATACACTACAGGACATCAATGCCACGTAGGTTAAAGAGTTAATGGAAAAAAAAAAAGAGTAGCTAAGTATTGACTAACTAGGGGAAAGATAGGAAAAAATAATCAAATTGTCAACAACTTAATTACATCAACAATCTCAAAGCTTAAAATGACCTAAACCAAGAAATATATTTACAACAGGTATCTCTGCCATTGGAACCACCTTCTTGAGAGTAATGAGGTAGGACACAGCCTGCTTTTTTATGCCCCTTAGTTAAATATTTATTTGATACATTTATGCCCTAAGTTTATGCCCTCTGAGTTTGAGTGTCAAGGCTTTTAATTGTTTCCTTTGACTTTCAGAATAAGTGCCCTCAAAAGAAAAAAAAAAAAGCCTGCTATTATAACGACACCCTTATAAAAATAAGGAGAAATATCTAATAACTAGCCCCATTGTCCAGGAGTCGGTAACTACATAAAATAGAAGTAGAGTGCTTAGGAAAATGAATTTGTTTCTAATCACGACAACTACAGCAATCCTGAGAAGCACCGTCCATTCCACTTGCTCAGCGCTTTACATGTGGCGCCCTGCCTCTGGTTCTTACCGCAACTCTGCATTTTACACACGGCACTCAAGACAGGTGAAGAAACTCACCCAGACAAAAATCTCTTGTCAGAGGAGGCAGCTCTGAACCTAGCACTGCACGAGGCTTACACTAGAGTCTCAGCAATGACCTCTCTGACAACCTGCTACTTCATGCTTTCAGGTTTTCATACTGTCAGGGGTGATCTTTTCTCCGTACCTCCAGGCCAAAAGCTCCCCACCTGGCCATTATTCACCCTTAGCAAAGCTTGGTCCACATGGTCATTATTCACCCTTAGCAAAGCTTGGTCCATCCAAAATATCATTACGTTCCCACGGTAGAGTTCTCAAGAAGATGAGGGGAAAAGGAGCACAGGTTTGGCCAGAAAGAAAGAGATCAGCAGAAGGAAGAGGCATGGTTTAAAATTAAATAGTAAATGCCATCTAACATTGATATGAAAATAGGGCAATTGCTAAACAAGTGACTAGGCAAATCCTTCCTGGCTTAATTTAAAAGCAGCAGGGCAGGTGAATGAAATGCTGTCAGGGGTCACAGGCCTTGGGGTCCCAGTCTGGGAGCTCTAAAGAGCAATGGAATCTTCCACAAACCTTGTTTTGAAATTCCTTGGATGCCAGCTTATAATGCTGCATTATCATTCCAAATGACTCTGAGGTTTTGGAGGCGAAAAGCAGCATGTGATTCAGGATGTGCAATTCAAAAATCAGATCCTGATTCTGAAATTACAAAGACAAGTCACCCTGTGCTCACAGTTCCCTGGAACCCGACTGTCCTTTTGCCACTGACCTCAGAGTTGTATTCAATAACCAGATCGGTGAGTTGCTGTTTTATGACTTGATGGAGGATGTTTTTGTTGTTGCTGTCATTAATGAGCTCCTGGCGGTTCACAATTTTCCCCTTGGACAAAAGAAGAGAAACAGAGGAGGGCAGTAGCTTCCATGATCTAGACACTTAATAAATATAAATAGCACAATTTTCCCTGAGGATAAAAAGGAAATACTTTGGTGGCAGGGTGATACATAATCTAGGTACTTAATAAATATGGATGGCTGGGCAGAATCGCCTGTGGGTAGAATACGGGTATGCGGCAGCCAGGAAAATCTCTAATCTACGATCAGGATGTGTAACTGACTGACAGCCCTCCTGCCTGCTCTGAAATCCATCACCGCATCTCTGCTGATGTGCAGCAGCTTTTCCTTCCTGCTCCCGAGCAGGGACTCACTGTGTCTGGGACACTAAGACCAGCCCACTTCTGGCCCATGCAGGGCTTCTCTGAGAGTTGCCTTTGATGACCGTCCTGAGAAGGCCACCACTGTCCACGACTTTTCATCCAAACGTCCTTCCTTCCCAAGGGCCCTACGTGGTGTTCTGATGACTCTGAGCCTCCCTCATCCTGTTTGCCTTTACAGACATTTCGCTGATACAGCTTTGCTTGTCTAGTCCTGCTTGGTGACAGTGTAACAGGGTCGTCCCAGGAAAAGGGGAAGTTCCAAAAGAGAGGGCAGGCTTGGGGGTTCTGGGTGCTCCTCTCCCTGCCCTGTAACAACAGCATGTCGCTAAGACCTGCCTGATAACATTCTCTGTAGCCTGGGAGCCCAATCTGGGGGGCAGGAGCAGTAGCAATCACCTGACTTGTCTCTGCTCCATTGCTCCCTCTTCATCTGTACCTCTCTCCAAGCCACTTCCCTGGTCTGCTCCAAAGTCTCATCACGGCCTCCCAGTTCCTCCCCTTGCTGGCCTCCCATCCCTGACCCTGTTATTCTCCTGCTTAAACACTTCATAACCCCCACTGTCCTCTAGATAAAGCGCAGACTCTTTCCTGGTACGGCCACAGTGCCATTGAGCGCTCAGGCTGTACCGGATCTAAGCATGCTGTCTGCATGAACTCACTTAATCCTCACAGTAGCTCACTGAGCGATGTACTGTCCTCTCCCCCACTTTACAGTTGAGAAAACTGAGCTGCAGAGAAGTGAGGGGCTTGGAAACGTGCTAAATGAGTAAGAGGCAGAGGCAGCATCTCAACCTAGGCCCTCTGACTGCAGCGCCCAGGCCTGCAAGCATTAAAATACACAGCTCTCCAGCTACTGCATTTTCCAAGTTTGCGATTTGGCTTTTGATTTTGTCATGGGGTTTACTCTGCAGAACTTTTACATTTTTGGGTGGTTCAAATTGATCAGCATTTCATAGCTGCTGGGCTTTCTATTGTGTCTTGTCAAGGGGCTTTCCCGTGCTAAGCTTAGCCAGCAAACTCTCCTGTGGCTTCTTCCAGTCTTCCATGATTTCATTCTTATGCATTCAGCTTTAGTTTTACCCATTTCTCTCAACTCTAATCACTGACTAGTATATATTTGCCCCACTGACCTAAATTCTTATCTTTATCATATACTAAATTTCCATCTGTATTTTAATCTATGTCTGGATTCTAGGTTGTCCCATTCAAAAATACCAATCTGGCCATTTTATTCTCTCACTTTAAACCTTTCAATAACTTCTATGGACCTAAGTAAAAACACAGGGGTTAAGAATCTTCTCTGAAAGTTGAGCCGAACTCATGTCTCCACCGACCTCCGGTGCGGCCCCTGAACCGCGTCTGCCAGCACTTAGGGTTGTGGTAAAGGTTTGGCTCTGTGTGCGGAGGGAGTGAGGCTGCTCTAGGAAACAGGCCATGGTGTCTAGAGCAACACTGTTCAATGGAACCTTCTGTGTTGATAAAAATGCTCTGTGTTGATAGACGTGCAGTCCAGTGCAGCAGCCACTGTCCACAGGTAGCTGTTCAGCACGTGAAATGTGACCAGTTTTACTGAAGAACTAAACTGTTAATGTGCACGGTCTCATGTACCCAGTGGCTGCTATCTTGGACAGCTCAGACCTTGATTCCCAGGTGGAATCTAGAAGTCAGATTATGAAAGGCCTTCTGAAGTTCATTAAGGGTTTGAGTCTTTATCCAGAGAAAAACTGAACCATGAAAGGAAAGGAACGGGAAAGGAGAAGAAAAAGACTATCAAATCAGGAAGCTGTGGTACATATACACGAAGGAATACTATTCAGCAATCAGAAAAGAAAAACTAGACGCGTTCATAGGAACACGGATGGAACTAGAAGGGATGAGGCTCAGCGAAGTAAGTCAGAAGGCAAAAGAAAAATACCAGATGGTTCCTCCCCTAGGAGGAACATAAGGGAACCAAATAAGGATCAAGGAAAGGAATAAGAACAATAATAATAACAATAACAACAAGAAAGAAACAAAAACCAAAAATGAAAAGACAAGGACAAACTGGGGATATTTGGTGGGGAGGAAAGAGGGGAAGGGTGGAGGGCAGACGGGAGCACGGGGGACTGAGGTGATGGTGCACTGGTGAGATGGTGATGGGGAAGACATGGGGATTACAATTGATGTCAACTATATATAAATTTAAAAAAAATCTAAATTTGGGGGAGATTTCTCTCCAGAGGACGAGAAACAGTGTGAAGACAGCTGGGCGGCTGTTGCAGGAGGCTGTGGTCACTTGGTTAGGATAGTAGCATCAGAGAGAAGTGGATAGGTTTTAGGGACTTTTTTAATGTAAAATCAGTAGGATTGAGGGGTGGAGAAGAGTGGTATTAGATCGATGTTTGGGTGACCTGGCTCTGTGAAACTTGGTGGGATAGGTGGTGGCACCATTCATCGAGAGAGAAGACACTGGAAAAGGATTGTAGAGGGAGGTTATGACTTTGGGCTTAGCCATGCTGAGTCAGCTGGTGATAGATATAAAGTTTGGAGATTAAAGAAGTCTGTTTGGACATGGAAATTTTTAAGTCATAGGCGTGTGGATGTAATTGCTGATGAAGGGTGGGTAAGGGACCATGGACCATAAGGAAAAACAAAAGAGAGGACTGAGCCTTAGTGAAGGCCATTAACTGGTTAAGGAAAGGAGGAAGCGCTTACAATGGAGAATGCCTAGGGAGGCCGGAGAAACATCGGAAGGCTGATTGCACAATAGTCCATGCGTTCAGTACCGTGAAGCACCCATGGAGCAGAGCCAGAATTTGTACCCCAAACCCATCCATAATATATGTAGCTCACTGCTTTGGACTAGAGATCCCTTCGTTGCACTCAGATCAAAGTCTTACCTTTTTGAACACCAGGACACTGTCCAGCGTGACGTGGAAATGCCCCGAGGTATTGTGAATTGCTATCGCTCCAAATGTTAGCTCTGGAAAGTCTTTAATCATGTCATAGAACAACTTTGCTACTTCTTCCTCTAAATCCTGTTTGGGGAAACATGCTTGTTGAGGTTTTGGTAGCAAACAAAATGTCTGGCTTTTTTAAGAGGATGGTGGAACTAGTGACCAATTCATCTCAACTTTCAAAGTTCTGGAGTGGCCTAAATCCCTTTTTAAGGCTGTTTCACATCCATCATACTTGTCTGGATCTAACTAAGGCCAACATGGGCAAAGCCACATACATTAACTGAATGAAGGGATAAACTTGACCTTGTCAAAATATTAGATCATGTGCTCTCCTAGGACAAGGTGGAGACTTTTTACATCCCTTAGTGGCTTTCTGAAGAGGCTATTGATTTGCTCGTATTTTGTATCAATTATGAACTTAGGACAAACTAAGGCTGCACTTTCTGCCTTCATTCTTTGGTTTGAAAGACAATTGGTGTTGCAAAACTGTCAAAAAGTGGGAGAGAGAACGAGGCCCCTGCTCTTTCTGTGTATAAATACATCTAATGCCACAGTTCTGACCTCCAGTGGGAGAAGGAGAGGGGTCATCAAGTTACAGGATATTAGTTAAGACGTAGAAGAAACTAATTCTCCAAAAGTAAGCAATTTGCATATTATCCAGTGGTTTTCTAAATGGATCCTTCCCCCAAATTAACTATATTGTTAAAACCAATCCAAGAAAATTGTTCATCTCTTCTCCTCTCTTTCCATTCCTGTTCACCCTTTTACTTAGTCTCCGTATTACTTCAACTTCCCTTTTCTTTCTCCCCTTTAAGCCTGTGGATTTACCACCCTCCACCCCTAAGCCCCAGCTCACTGGATAAGGAATAATGGTCATGGAATTATCCCAAGTGGAAGACCTCCTGTTAGCCCATTTGTCCCAGATACAAGTCTTGCAAGTCAAAAGCCTCCTCCCACCTCTTGACCCCAGTACCTGAAAGAAGCCAATGATGACCAAGGGCCTGGATTTCACAAACTCTACCACCTGTTGGGCATTATTGAACAGAAATGCTTTCTGGCTAATTTGTCTTCTCAACCAGACAACCAAGGCGGTAGATTCAACCACTCCTGGAGAGAGAGATCGTTAAATGGATCCCACAGAAGTTTTCTTTTGAACTAGAGCAAGATCTGTCTTGAAAACTAAGATCCATTCCTCCACTGCCCCCTCCCTCACCCTCAAGTTCCAAAGCATGAACATTAACAAGGGCAACTAAACTTTAATGAATGCTTTGCAAGAACCAACACTGTGTTTCATGCTTTGCAAGTATCACATCCCCACAAGAACTCCATGGGATAGTTATTCTTACCCTCCCCATTTTGCAAAGGAGAGAATTGAGGTTCAACTTACTGATAGTCGCCCTATGAGCAAACTTGGGACTCAAACCCTGGAGGAAGCATGCCTGGCATCTTATCTACTCTCCAAAGTGACAGGAAGATGGATTTGTTTCTTTTTTAATATAAATAAATAAAATATAGATTAAAAAACTAGCTAACTCTGTGACCTTGGGAAAATTCCATTATCTCCCTGAGTCTCCAATTCTTCAGCTGACACATAAATGTCTGCTGAGGTCATAGATCCCGACATCATTTCTCAACTCTCATATGGGAGGTGCTAAATACATAAAAAAAACTTAGCTTCTAAAATTGGAACACATATACCATATCTGGAGAGACATAACAGTGAGCCAGAATGCATGCAAGTTTACACGGATGGACATGTGTTTGCTGGGATTATTAATTTCACACCATGGCAAGTAATGTAAAATATTCAGGTTCGCTATAGAATAGCCCAGAACATTTAAAATGAGATTATGAGATCAAACAATGCCTATTGTGAAGAGCTTTGGATTAACTATGAAGGACTAGGTTCCTTTACTCATTCATTTCATCACTCATTCATTTATTTGACCACTACGCATTTGGTGCCTATTAAGTTATCAAGTGCTAAGCTCGGTCCTGGAGACAGTAATGAACAGGAATAAAGATATTGCCACTAGTTTGTAGCTCTCTTTTCTGTTGAGGAAATTGTCAAATAATCACACAAACAAGTATAAAAATAACATCCAAAGTAAGTATCTATAAGCAAAGTTCTAGGAGCCTGTAGCAAAGATACACGACCTGGACTATGAAGACAAAGAGGGCTTCCCGAAGAAAATCACTTATGAACTGAAAACTGGAGGATGGTACTGAGGAGGCAGGAAGATAAGGGGAAGGCTTCCAGGCGGATCCTCAGCCCAAGCAAAGGCCCTGCAATAGGACAGCTTGCTGTATGGGCTTGGAGAATACACTTTGTTGCTAAATCACAGGACTCTCTCCCTTCAGTATCTTTGCTTATATTTCCCAAGATTATAATGTGCAGTGACTTTTCACAAAATAAATGTACTCAAGTAACTACGCCTAGATCAAGAAATGAAAGGTGATCAGCCCCTCAGAAGTTTGTCTGGTGCCCCCTCCCAGTTGCTAGCCCACCCCTACTTAAGGGTAACCAATAACTTCTAGCAACCCGCACTGGACTGCCCGGTCTGGAACTTCATGGAAGTGGAATCATACCGTGTGTGCTTTGCAGTCGGGCTTCATCCTGTCTGAGACCAGCATCCAAACTCTGTGTGTACTTGTAGGTCAGCCTCACCATGTGAATGCCACAACTGGTATGCCCATTCTCTGTTGATAGGCATCAGAGTGGCTTCCAGTTTGGGGCTCTTAAGAATTCATTCTTGTGGTTGTCTCTGGGTTGACAGTGTACCACTTCACTTTGGGTACATGCCCATGAGCAGAATTTCTGTTCATATGGGATGCTGTGCTCAGTTTAATAGATACAGTTTAGGTCATTTTAAAAACCACAATGAATCAGGCCTTTCGAAGTTCATAGGATGAGGATGTGGTGGCCTCAAGGGGAAAACATGGCTGATCCATCCTGTCAGCGGGGAGAGCTAGGCATAGTTAGCTGTCTTCTGAGCTCGTTTTCACAGAAGCAACAGGGCGTGATGCTCCACGATGACTCTTACAGCCGCAACAGAGAGCTCACCGACACGGAACCAAAAAGACGGGAGAAGAAGCTACCCGGACCGCATTCAGACGCAAGGGGTCCCTCCACCAAGAAGATCCGGTCATTTGAAAAGAACCTTCTCAGCTTGGGCTGATTTGTGATTACCAATGACCTTCTGCCAAACCCACATTTCTGTGACCCCCCTCCTCATTGGCTAGCCAGTGGAATTCAACTCTATGATTCTCCCAAGCGCCATTTCTCAATATATTAGTCCATTTCTCCAGCCTTTTGGCGTGGCATTCTGAGTGTTGGGCTCAGCACCAGCTGACCAGGCTCAACATTGAAGTTTTTTCTTTGCCCGACCCTAAAGTAGATCTTTGACATTTACGTGCATCCGAAAGATGGCACCTTAATTTAGTAACAAAGGGATGGGGAAAGGGTGTTTGGTGCCACCCTCAGACCATGACCCTGTACCCCACTGCAGGACGCCCCCCCCTCCATCCATTTCTCAGGTTGATGTCTATTTTCAGTGTCCTCAGGCATCTTTCTAGAAGAAACAGCCACAGATGCTAAATGTTTCATAGGTTTTTGTCTGAAGCAATTATGTTGTCAGTGCCCTAAAAAAAGTCTAAAGATTCTGAAAATACAAAGTGAACAAGTTCCTCTGAGTGCGGCTGAATTTCGGTTCTTCAGCACCTTTGCTCAGCTTACACCTTGTACCACTGTCTTCCACTATCCTTGCTGTGGTCACTGCCATTTCCTTTGACACATAAAGCTTTGGTATCCACCAGCCCCTCCCCTTGAATCCACAGCTCTTCAAGGTCATTCCTACTTTTTCAGTTCTCCATTTGGTCTTTCCTGACTCCCACCCCCAACTCCACCCCACCCCACCTTTGCCTCATGACCTGCTGTCTGCCTCTTTCTGACATTGTGCTGTTTTGTAACTTGCCCAGTAGCTCCTGTAACTTCTGGCTCATAAAAGGTGCTTAAGAAATAATTACAGGGTGAATGAATGAGGCAAATGAATCATTAGATAAGCTGGCTTGAGGGAACTTGCTCTTGGGTCACCATCTCTGGGATGTCTGAGCTTCTTTTGTCCTGCTGGACCTCATGGCACTGAGATGGATCTGAACTTGGCAAATAATGTGTTCTCGAGGGTCTGAAGATTGGGAAGGCCATTGTTCCTACTGGGCAGGGACCTCCCCCGAGCCCCTTGCATTTGGCTCTGAGCCAGAGGACACGGTGACAAGTCAGGTGTGAGCATTATATCAATGATTGACTGTGGTCACGGCTCTGTTGCATATTTCCAGGAGCAAGTTATAAATGCATCATTAATTGTGGCCCTGGAGGCAACCTGTGTCCTGTCTTCCAGGGAGATTGCCAAGGCCAAGTCCCCTACCATCAATCCTTGGAGATTAGAGAGGAAGGTGGACTGGACTCCCCCCACCTGGCTTCTGAGGAGGTTTTCATGAAAGTCACAGTTCAGGAGACAAAGCAAAGCACTCATTCCTCTTAGTTCAGGGAAGCCCTGTCCAGTCAGAAGAACTGACTGACATTTTTTTTTCTGCTTAGGAAATGAGAACTTAGATTCCAGAACTGGCCCCACCCTGTATCCCTCTGCTTCCTTCCCTGGTTGGAGGGGGACTACTGAGGAAGAAGGATGGACAAGTCCAGTAGAACTAGAAACTGGCTCTTAACCCTGCCTTGCCTGCTGTGGTCCCTTGGAATTCCATCCCATTCAATCCAAAAGCTGCTCATTGATATCCTCCATGTTCTAGGCACCAGACCAGGGTCTGAAAATTCATGGTTTAATAACACTAATAGCTATGGCTGCCATTTACTTGGTCCAGCACACTGTAGAGCAGGGGTGAGTCAGTCAAAGCTGTGGCCACTTCCGCCTGATAATCGATTTTACACAGGAGCCCTTATTGGAGCTCAGCTCTCGCTATGTTCAGTTCTGTAGCCGCAGCAGAGAGGGTCTGGCCTGCAAACCCGAGCTATTCATTATCTGTCCTTGCTGGAGAATGCTTGTAACTCTCGCTGCTTATGAGGTTTGAGAAAGTTGTCCCACTGCCCTGTGCCTCACTTCCCCACCCTGTGAAAGCACCTCCAGTGTGGGGGTTTGTGACATATGAGCAGGGGCCAGGACGGCGCCTGGAACATGGCAAAGGCCTCTCAGACTGAGTTCCTCTTTCCAGTAACCCCAGGCTGCAAGTGTGTTCACCATCCCCATATTACAGATGAAGAAACAGAAATTCTTCAAGAGGAAGCGATGGTTCTTTGGGCACACAGTGGGGACTTGGGGCCAGGGGTGTCTGCCAGGAGGGTTCAGGAGCAGAAGTGAGATCCACACAGCGTGAGGAACAGGTGCAACCCTGTGAGGTGAGGGCCCTGATGCAGGAGACACAGGGCCTGAGAGACCACAGAAGAGGGGCAGGCACCTTGACCCAATCAAAGGAGACTTCCCTGGAGGCGGTGATGAGGAAGCCTGCTGTATGGCAAAGGCAGACTCGGGCACTGGCTCCCCCAATAAGGGAGCTCCGGCAGTCTGGCAGTGGCCATATTGTCGCCTCTAAGTGGAGAGCAGTCTCACCTGTCTATCAGGAGCTGAGGCACCGAGAAGCTGAGTCAGTCTGTGAGCAGACAGCTCTCAGCTTTCCACAATTGTCCTCAAAGCCAACATGTTACAAAGGGCTCCCCTCCTGGGAGTGGGTCACCACTGTTGAGTGTGACTCAGTATCTCCAGGAAGCATTAGTCTCTGTTCCCTCTCTTGCTGCTCCTGCCCTCTCTCCCCCTCTCTTCCCTCTGTCCCCTCCCACCAGTTGTCTGCCAGACCTTTTATGTAACCTGCCCTGGGTCAGTGATTTTGCAGTGCCTTCTCTGCAAGTCTGGACCCTGTGTCTCCTGCCCCCTTGTGTCCATTCTGAGAACTGCAGGAAAGTTTTGAAAACCCATAAGGGTTTTCACACTTCCACCCCAACTCCTCTGGCACTTCAGGTCTTGCTCAAACAGATTTTATCACAAACTCGCTAAATTCCAGGACCTGCAGGGCAGTCTCAGTTTCCTGAGATTGATCATTCAACACCTGGGAACATTCTACTAGCATAATAGGGGCTATGCTGGGGCCTTTTCAGTTTTATCCCTATTCATCCACTATGTCTGCATTTATGCATTCATATATGTAAGAGTTTTAAGATTAGGAAACATTCTCCATAGCACAATGGAGCTTGACGCATGGCAAGTTAGCACTTAAAGGCTGCTGGGAAAGCGAATGGGTGAGCTAAGAAATGAAAAATGGAGGTTGATAGAGTGAGTGTTTGTAGTCACCGTTCCCAAACCTGTCTTGGTCCATCACTACTCAATCTCTCTTTGGGCCAACCAGTGCTTTATGGGCCTAGAATCATTCAGGAATCCTGGCAATTTTAAAGTAGAAACCTGGAACAGGATGTGGGGAGGAGGAAGGAATTCGGACTCGCTTTTGGGTCTCTGGTAGTTTATAAGCCCTGCCCTCACCCACTTGTAGGGTCTACCAGCTGAGATGCAAGCTGTGGTGAAAATTTAGGTGAAGGCCTCTAAATTTCCACAAACATCTATTGCCTTTTCTTTAGGGGCGCCGAGCAAGGCCATATTTCTCAGCCTTTCAGTTGGGTGGGCTGTGTGGCAGGATTCTGGTCGCTGGCGTGGAAATGCAGGGAAGCTCGCCACTTCCAGGGCCACGGCCACCATCGGTGGTGTTCCTCCACCTCCTTGCACCTCCTTGCCCCAACTCTGGCCGCACAGAGGGAACTGTGGGGGGCCCAGAGGCCCTGGAGCGGGTGGAGCCGCAGCCTGACCCCCCACGCCTGCCGGGTCACTGATTCTCTTAAAACCAGAGAACTGGATAGTTTATCTTTTTCACACCCTCAGCCCCTCTGGATTACTCGGAGGAAAGTGTTAGCCACCTCCGCTGCTGTGGGGAAGTCCCCAGCCTGAGTGCTGGTGTGTATGTGACGCCTGTGTTCCCTGCATTGACACCAGTACCTGAGCAGCTGATGGGATCCAGTCTGTTGCCCTCGAAAAACAGCTTCAACTCTGGGGTCTTCTTAACGTCAAACTCCTTCCGAAGTTCTGTCTCAACCGTGATGTCCACTTTGCCAAAGCCGAGGCCATTCTTGCCTTTGCCCATGATCTCCATGGCTTTGCCCAGCTCCTCAGCCAGGTTCCTCGATTGCTTTGAGGATGGGTTGTCTAAAAGAGTCAATAGGAAGAGACAGAGTTGGTGCGATGCCCTCTTCTCCCCATCTTCTGAGGAGGAGGTGCGGTGTGGCCAACTCAGCCCTGGGGCCTTTCTCATGCCCTTTGGACTGTGACAGGGTGTGGCGCACACGGCTTAGGAAACTGACCTGTTTGGGAGACCCACATCCTCAAGTTTCCTCAGCAACAGTGGAAACTACCTCTTTGGGCAACTCAGTTTCTCTAAGCTCCACCTTCCTCGTGGGTAAAACAGGAAAGTCATAGGGGCCGTCGCATGGAGCTGTCAGAATCATAGGGGATATATATTTAGCAATCAGGTAGTTTTGTCACTGCTGCTGCTGTCGTAAAATTGCCATGGTCAGAGTGGCAGGAAAGGGAGAGAGCATATGAGAGAGAATGGGAGACCACGAACGCCATCTGGTGGAGAGTTTGGGGACTAACAGGCCAAACCGGGCCCCTCAGGTTGCCTTGTAGTGTAGGTCACTACAAGGAAGGACGCGCAGGGGTGAGAAGGCGGGAGAGGGTGGGGAGGCTGTGACCGAGGCTTTGATGCTCCAGTATCACACTCAGACCACCCATCTTGGGCAAGCACGCTTAATGCTATGAGGAAAAGATCACGACTGCTCGGACCCCCTCCTCCTTGCAGTGCCACTGGGGTGTGGATATGAGTAAGGGAGGCTTTTTCTGCAAACAGGCTTGGGGGGAAGTTGGCTCTTGATCCTGGTCGCAGGTGAGGACTTCCCAGCCCGAAGAGTACCACAGGCCCTCAAGCGTGCCTGCCTTTCTCCCGATAACACTGTGAGCCTGTGGGTCCTTCAGCTGACCCCCCACACATGCCCGGGTCACTGGTTCTCTTAAAGCCAGAGAATTGGATATTTTATCTTTTCCAAACCCTCAGCCCATCTGCATTACTCGGAGGAAAGTGTAAGCCACCTCCATTGCTGTGGGGAAGTTCCCAGTCCAGAGAGGATTTGTAAAGCAAACCCAGAAGGCTGGGCCAGGCCAGCGGCGCTCAGCACACCTGCCCCTGTGCGGGAGCCTGAAGGTGAATGATCGCTGTCATTAAGTTCCCGGCCAGTGGACGGGAAGAGGCACTCATCACCTCCTTCAGAGATCGATGCCTCTCCACTGCCTGCTGTCACCTTCATTACCTACGGCACCCCCATCCATCACCCCTGCAAGCGTCAGCCTCTTGCTGCCGTCTCCGACTTCCGTGCAGCTCTGGCCATGCCTGGCTCGGGCTTGCGGATTAACTGATGTCCAAATCTGAGTTTCTAGGGTAAGTGGCTCAGGGCAAGAGAGGTGCTTGGACTGATTGTCCAAAAGGGAGCTTTAAGAGCTTCTCCATAGTGTCCCAAAGTGGACGTGGGAGAAAGACGTTGTGAGAACCAAAACATTGGGACCTGAGATCTGGATAGACAAGATCTGACAGTATTAGTGATGGGGAGCTATCATCATCCATTCTCCCTCCATCGTCCCTCCTTCCCTCACTCCCTCCTTCCCTCCCTTCCTCACTCTCTTCCTCCCCCTTCCCTCCCTCCATCCATCCCTCCCTCCAATTATCCATCCATCCCTCCATCCATCTATCCATCCCCACCCACCCACAGAGCCATCCCTCCCTCCCTCCAGTCTGTTTTAGGATCCTCCATGTGCCAGATGTTATTCTAGGTACTGGGGATTTAACAATGAACTGACAAACAAAAATCCCTCTCTCATTGGAGAGGACAGAAAATAAACAAAATAACATGGCATCTATGCCTCCTCCCTTAGATGGTCAGTGCTGGGGGCGTTGGGGGGGGGGGAAGAACTGATAGTTGGGGAGTGTCAGGGGAATTCTTATAAGTCGGGAGGGTAAAGAGGACTCGTGAGGAACAACATTTTAATAGCCAGTGAAGGAGGCGAGGGGGCAGCTGTGTGACTGTCTGGAGGGTGCGTATTCTGGGCAGAAGAGCTGCAAGCGCTCAGGCCTGAGGTCGGCTCTGTGTGACGTGTCTGGGGCAAATAACCTGGCAGGTCTGAGCAGAGTGAGTCGAGGTGGATGAGATGGTGTCAGGTTTTGTGGGCCATCGATACACGTTAACCTTTCCTCGGGGCAGGGGGGTGGGAGGGTCCAGTCCTCTGAATGTTGTAGGACTAGACCCAAGAGGGTTGAAGTTTAAAATCAGCTTTTTCAATTGTACAATACATGAAAGAACCCTTAATGGCAGTCATCTTGATTAAATAAATACCCTTTGTTTTCAGCATGTCACTTGCATTTTAAATATGCCTGATGGAGAATGATCAAGACCCCTTTTAAAATGATCTAGACTATTCTAATGATGTCTAAGATCAGCAACCAAATAAGAGCAAGAGAACTTCGGAGTGACTGGTCAGTGCCCCCTCTGGAATATGTACGCGCTGCAGCATCCCTGTGTAGCGCTGACCACCCTTCGAGGAACCGCGCTCCTCCAGTAAGCTAGTTGCACAGAGTGCCCTGACAGTTGTATCCCTAACCCTAGCAAAAGAGCCAGACTTTCCATTGTCTTGCAGTAATCCAGGTGAGACACGGTAATGGCTTGAACCTGGGGGGTGGCGGTAGGGGGTAGAGTCTTGAGAGACTTTGCAGGCAGAGTTGACTGAATGTATGCCTAGGTTGGACCTACTCTGAGATCTTTATCTGGAGCAACAAAAGAATGGGTGTTGGTGATAATGGTGGTGATGGCGGAGGTGGTGGCGGAGGTGATGATGATGACAGTAATAACATTTCCTTAGTACTCACTACGCCAAGCACTTTGCTAAGCGTGACATGCATTATTTTGATGATGCGTTGTCTACTATTCGAGGTCAGGAACATCACAGATGTGGAAACAGAAGCTCACACCTAGTAAGTCGTCGGCTGAGGTTCAACTCCAAGGCTGACTCCAAGGTCTATGCCCTCGTGCCCGAACCGACTGCTTAAGCAATCTGGGCTGAAAATTTTCCACTTTTCCTGGAGGGGAGAGATGGGGTGCATTTCCCATCTCTGCTCTGCCCCCATCAGGGCAGAATCTATAGAGCTAAATCCACTATGATTCATAGTCCCACTTTCTGTCTTTTTAAAGTTTACAAATTGGTTTTCCCCTGGGGCTCCGGAAGTCTGAGCTTGCAAAGGGGATGTGAATGCAAGTCCTCCCTCAGCATTCGGGGACTGCGTTCTCTAGGAAATGCCACCTGGGTGAGGGCACGGAGAGGATGAGACGATTCATTGCTGCTGGCAGAGCAGTGCCCAGTGGACTGTGGATGAGCAGAGAGGCCCTTCTGGGGAGGCCAGGAGCTCCTGTGGGCACAGCCTTCCCCAGCTCCTGGGCTCCACCCTGGTTCATCGTCTGGTACATACCACGAACTTGAATTCCATAGATTATACCTTAAAACAGTTATGGTGGCGTGCAGCACTTGTGACCTAGGCCAGGTGATTTTTACTCTGTGCCTCAGTTTCCTCATCTGTAGACTGGAGACAAGGATCGACGTCCTCTACCTTAGCATGAGCCCACGTTGCAAGGCAAGGCAAGCAAAGCTCTGGCACAAGAGCGCCAACAAAACGAACCATGTGGCTGACGTGGTGGGGTGCCGCCCGACTGGTTTTCTGCGATCTCTATGGGATCAAGGGAGGGGGAGCCCCTTGGAGAGGTCAGGATCTTCATCAGGTCTTCTTGCTCTTGGGGAAAGGAAAACAAGGGTGACCAGCATCCCGTCACCCATACCAAGACGGAGGTCTGTTGTGGGCTTGCGTGCTTACGTGCATTCAGGGTAGGCAAGGGGACCGGCTCGTGTGAGCATCGGCAGTGATTCTGCCCGTGTGTGCACCTGTCAATGGCTAATGGGCCCAGAGTCAACGTTCGCCTGGGTTTTAGCACCTGACCCCAGATTCCCTTTTGTGGGCAACTGATGTGAATGGGGGAGGACTTGATGCACGGAGGAGGGAGGAGCGTGGGGACTGGAGATCGGCTTCCAGCGCAGGCGGCTGTATTTGCCTCTTACACAGCGTTTCTCAGCAGAGGACAGAGGACCGTGTCTGGGGCATTTCTGGTCATCACGACTGGCCTGCTCTTGAGCAGCGGCCAGGATGCTGCTGAACACGCTCCGGTGCACGGGACAGCTGCCCCTCCCCCACACAGCCAAGATCGCCCAACCAGTGTCAGGAGTGCGGAGGGTGAGAAATCCGCTTGAGGCCAAGTCCAGGCTGAGCATGGAAAAGTGTTCTGAGAGCAGCCTCTCCCATTCCGCAGGGCGTTTGTAGTTAGCAGGAATATTCATGGGTGGTGGGGACTGCAGGGTAGCGGTCCATTCCTCTCGTTCCTCGTTCCTCGGGGGCCAGCTAACAGACTTCTCTTTCGTTGTCATGACTGACAAGGCCCATGGTTCTGAGCTTATTTCTGACTCTCTTTAGCTGCTCAGCATTCGCCACCCTGACGCCTCCCTGCCTCAGGGCCTTTGCACTGCTGTCCTCTCTGCCTGGACTGCTGTTCTCCCAGATAGCTGCTTGAACTGCTGCCCAACAACCTTCATGTCTATGCTGGATCGTGCCCTTCTCAGGAAGCTCTTCAAGCCCCCCACCCATATAAAATCTCAGGCCCACCTCTACCCACCCTTGAATCCCCTTATTTTCTTTTTTTTTTTTAATACTTATTTATGCACAAAAGAGCTGGGTACAGGCCAGAGTCCAGGGCTGTGAGAGGATTCACCAGAGACAGAGCAAGGAGCAGAACAGGCAGAGCAACTGAAATGCACTGCTGAGGGGAGCAGCGGGCGAGGCAGGAGAGGGCTGCTGCGCCATGTGGGTCCCCTCCCTGGCCGGAGATCAAACTCGCGCTGCTGTGCCGCAGATGCTTCACAGTGCAGTGCTCAACCTACTGCGCCACCAGGGAGGCCCAAATCCCCTTATTTGCCTCATCTGCTTTTCTCCCTTGTCCTTTTAACTAGAAGCCATACTCCACTTTTTTTTTTCACGTATTTATCTGTTCATCCCGAGTCTCCCCTTTTCAGGATGTAAGTTCCAAGAAGCAGGGAGGTCTATCTGTTTTCCTCTCTACTCAGTACCTATAATATATCTGGTATATGACAAGTATTCAATAAATACTTAATGAATGAATTTTCCAGTTATCAGCACTGTTTTGTAAGATGGATGGAACACCAGTTTGGGTGTCAGATCCGATCTAAAATCCAGGCTTTATCACTTACCAGTTTTATGACTCCAGGCAAGTCATCCAATCTCTCTAAGATTTATTTCCCTTGGACGTAAAATGGAACAATGAGGCCAAGCCCAGGGCCTACAACCATCATCGTCACCGCCCCATCACCATCCTCATCTGTGTCACCACCACATCTAACCTGTTCCCAGGAACACTCTTGCTGCATTCTCTGCTTTAGGGACAACTAAATGATCCCAAAGATAACTGAATAATTTCCTTTTGACCTCTTCTCACTGAACATCACCATCCCTTTCTCCTTGTTTCACTTGAAAACATTATGGGCTAAAGGAAAGTCCATTTCATTCATTCATTCATTCATTCATTCATTCATTCCTTCACTCATTCAACATCTCTGCAGCCTCCAAGGCTCCAAGCACAATACCAGATGTTAGCTCCCCTCTGGAACTCACAAGTTTATAAGAGATTTTAATACAGTCCAAAAAATTCTATGCAAAAGAGGGTGCAGAGGCTGGGCAAGCGCATGGGTGGCCCTCCTAGCCAGGCCAGGTGGGAGTGAGGGTGGCTAGCACCTCCTGACCAGGTGATTCATGAATTTCAACCATCCAGTGCAGATGAAGAATTGCAAGAATGCTGTAGGCAGCGGGAACTGTAAGTTCAAAGGCCACGAGGCCTGAGTCGGCGCGGCCTGTCTGCAGAGAAAGTAGATCCTAAGTAGATCAGGTAGAGGACACTGCCCAGGTGAAGGAGTTTGGGTCTTAGAGAATCTCTGAGGAGCTTTCATTAGGAATTTTTGCATTTTAAGAAAAAAAATCTCAGGGTGCATCGTAATGACAGCGCTGGAAAGACCGCATCTAGGGAGATGCAGTAATCTTTCAGGGGGGCTGTTATGCGCCAGAACTAAGGTGCTGCAGAGCGCTGCGGAGAGGTGGGGAAAAGTGGATAAGGCAGAGGCTTTAGGTGGTGGTGCCAATTGCACTTGTGACCAATCAGAGCTCAGCTGAGGCATGATGTGGTCTCAGCTAGCCTAGAAGGCTGCGGGGAGCAAATCAGACATTTGATCTGTTTGGGTACACGTGACGCTTGAGCTGTGATGTGAGATGGGCGCCCAAGAGGGGCAGTTCCTCTCTTGAGCCAGCCCAGGAGCTGGGGAACCGGACAGCAGCTGCAGATACCAGAGGCCTAGCCCTGGAAAGTTCTCTCTTGTAAAGAGTCAGTCTTTCCCTGAAAAAAAAATGCTCTTTGAATGTTTTCCCCAAGTGATTAGTTTTGGGGGCTCTGACAACTCCCTTTGCTGTAGGCAGTGTGTTGAAAGGGCATAGAACTATTTTGCTAGAGCTTTATGCAAATTACTTAAAGTCCTTACACCTCGGGATTCTCATCTGGAGTTAGGGAAGATGCCACATACAGATGATCTTGTGAAAGGTGTTAGTAATATGTGTTCTCAGTATTTAGCCGCAGGTAAAGCTCCCCGGCACCCGCCCGGGCGTGGGGACACTCACGGAAGAGCACCATGAGGAAGCGGGTCTGGTTCAGCATGTGGGTCAGGCCAGCCGCGGTCAGCACCATCAGGTTGCGCTCCACCACGATGTGCAGGGGCTGGGACAGGTGGGCGCCGGCCTCCTTGCCGTCCGCCTCTGGGAAGCCCTGGACGGCAGACGCACAGGAGGCCACCAGCAGCAGAGTCATCCTGAGGGGCTCCATTTCTGTCCTGGGGGCACAGGAGGAACAGAAGCCTTATCAGTGCAGGTGGCCGGGACCCCCCACTCCCCGTCACTGCTCCCTCCCTGCCAGGCCCGTGGTACATGGAAAAGGGGGCCCTGTCCCCTCTCTCGGCAGCCACACTGGCGGTGAGGCTGACCACGGGGTGTGTGGAAACCGTGAGGGGGTAGCTCGGTGTAGTGGGGAGCAGTGGGAAGCTGAATCACAGGCCGGCCTCTGAGTCTACTGCACCCCTAGCACAAAATGAGGATGTTTTAGAGATGAGCCCCGCTCCACAATCTGGGGTGAGCCTCTGCACCTCAGAGACAACTGAGCCCCTCTTTTCCCTGCACAACTTCTGCAACTCTTGCTTGGATGCCCCTGGTGACGGGAAGCTCACTACCTCACCATCCGCCTCATTTGGTTTTTGAATAAATGTTCTGCTCAGGTACACATATTTGTTTCAAAAGTTATTGTCAGAAAATGTATCTGCAGAAACCATACAGTAAAAGCATGTTAGAGGGAAAGCAAAAGCTCTCTCATAACCCCACCGCCAAGAAAGCTGCTATGAACCATTTGGAATGAGTCCTTACAGATGTTAAAGTGCCTATTTGAATGTGCATATTGAAACCAAAGTGGAATCAGAAGTGTGTATTGTTCGGTGCTCTAAATGTCTTACTTGAGGATATGAAATACGTGTAGATTCCTTCCCAGAGCCTCCGCAGTATGTAGTCACTCTGGACTACCTCGGAGCTTGTGGCACACCCTTTTTCCCCCCACTGACTGGTTGATGGAGGGTTGAGGGCTCCTAACTGTTGGTGTGGTCTGGCAGCAGCTGTCTGTCCGTAAGTTCCAATCCCCGTATAAGGGAGGTGCTCCCCAGCAATTTTGAACAGCGGTCACTTCCTCAGGTTTTGGCTTCCTGGGGACAGACAGCTTGAGTGTCTGAAGCAAGAAGACTTTGCAGGTACCTCCCAGGTCGCCCCTTCAGGTTAATTCTACAAGGACCCTGACTTTACTGATGGCTGGTTTCCCAGCATCTGACCCTGACAGTGAGAAAATGGACATGAGTGAGTGAATGACCTGGGAGGTATGTTTGACAAACTACCTGAGGATTTTTAAAAAATAGATACTTTTCCATCCCCCCTAAAAACAAAGGATTCTAATGTAATTCTTTTGCCTACCTACAGAGAATTCTCAGTGCTAAATTTTCTAAATACCCGTAACTGAACATTGTCATGTACCAGTTACTCTTCTGGTGCTTTCCATGTCATCATCTGTCTTGGAACAACCCTAGGAGGTAGGTATAATACTGTCAGACCCATTTACTTTGTGTAAAATGGGGAACAGAGCGGTTCAGTAATTTGTGCAAGGTCACACAGCTAATAGGCAACGGCGTCAGGATTTAAACCCAGGGGATCTAGCTACAAACTCACACCCTCGAGCGCAGTGATGTATCTCCCCCAGCGTGGATGTGGCGAACAATGTTTTGAGACACTGGCATAACGCCGCCCCACAAACATCAGTCTTACTCTGCCTCAAAAACGTGGAGAGTGGCTGAGTTTGGCGATGGAGATGGACGGTATATTTTCTGGATTTTGTTTGCAAAGCAGATCCTTGCAAGTCATAGCAGGAAGGGGTTTTTGAGCACACAAAGTTTTCTGCTGTGGGCTCTGGGTTGGGAAGATCATGTAGATCTACCTGTCCCAAGTGAGATGTAAGCTTGCCTTCTGATTAGGAGCAGAGTTTTGGTGTTGTTGGGGGCCTGAGAGAGACGTGCTCCCCTCTGTGCCTTCACTACACTGAAACCCTGACCTGGTCACTTTGCCCCGGGACCAACACTGAGTACCATGACTGTCCATCATGACAAGTAAGTCACTCTTCTAAGTAGGTATTTGAGCCTTCTACTCACCATCTCCTTAGTTCCCACAGCGCGTCTGTGAGGTAGTACGGTTATGATGCACACTTTACCTAGGGGTCACCTGTCCAGGATCACCCACCTGCTAGGTGAAGAAGCAAAATGGGCTCAGGTATATCTAAGCCCAAGGCCCCCATTTTAAAGGAGGTGTCTCTATGCCTGACACCGGTTCTTGCAAACCCAGTGCTACTGGATCACAGCCACGCCCGCCCCATTACTATCTCTGTATGTCTCTGTTAAGTATTTGCAACGGAGACCACACATGGTTAGCAAAGCCAAGCCTATTTATTACCTGACCCTGTACAGGGAAAGTTTGCTGCGCTCAGGTACATATCACCAGGGCAGTGTGGCCTAGTATGGCCCACACCTGGGATCTTGGATGCTGGAAGGGGTCCAGCTCCTCCCCAAGTTGACTTTCCAAGGAATCAGCCACAACTCCTGTTCATCCATTCACTCATTCACTTGTTTATTCATTAATATCTTTGACGATCTTAACACATGCTAAGTGCCGTTCTGGGTGGAGGGATGCAGAAGGGAGTGAAATAGACAGCAGTCCTTGCCTTCATGGTGCTAACAGTCTGCGAGGGGGACAGTGGGATGAACACACAGTAACTGTGTGATAAGGACCACAGTGAACGGGAAGGCCTGAGAGTGACAAGGGGGTGGGGAGCAGTACTGAGGACTGAGCCTAGGAAGTGTTATTCAGAAGCTGACATTTGACAAAAGGAAGCAAAGAAGTCAGCTATTTGCTGACCTCCCTCCCTCCCTCCCTCCCTCCCTCCCTCCCTCCCTCTCTTCCTCCCTCCCTCTCTTCCTCCCTCCCTCCCTCCCTTCCTCCCTCCTGTGACCCTCTGGCTATGGCTCCGCCTCACCTCAGACAGGATTCCCCTCTAAGGCTGGGACTCATTGAAGACCTGCACTGTCCCCATAGCCCCTCTGAGCCTTTGTCCCCGGCCAGTGGGGTCCCTTCCCCCTGCACCGGCTCCTCTGACCTGACTCCTGTGGCCTCTGTGTCCCTGGGGAACCATCTTCCCTGGCCCCCGGTCCCAGGCCCAGCTGCCGGCCCCACTGAGGGAGGCATGATGGGACTAGCCCTCAGAGTGGGGACCCCAGCAAAATTAGGGAGCCCACATGGAGGACTCGCTCCTGCCGCCCTGCTGAGCGCAGGTGTGGGCCCCAGCCCCAGGGCGCCCCCACCAGAGCTGCTCCCCAACCTCTCTGTGCCCCCATTTTCTCCAGGCCCCTCGGCCTGGACGCGCCATTCTCCCCCTCCACGGTCTCCTCAGTCCCCAGCACGCTGCCTGGGACCTGGGCCTCTGCCGGACGCCTGGCCGGGTCTGCGCCTCTCCGTTCGGTCCAGCCGGTCTCCAGCCACGCGGGGGTCCTGCCCGGCCCTGCCTCCCCACCTCTGCTGCCCGCACTCTCAGCCACATCACCCTGTTGGCTTCAGGCTCTTATTACTTCCGGAGGTACCTTGTCTGTACTTCTAAATTTTGAATGTCGGTACCTGTGTTGGTGGCTGTTCCCCGCCCAGTGCCTGGGCCGGGTTGGAACTCAGAATGTTGATCTGATTAGTGAATGAAAGAATGACCTAATTTAGTTCTCCTGTGACCCCGGGCCATGCCGGTGGTTCTCAACATGCTCACACTGAAATCCCGAGGGAGCTTAGAAGAAGGACAGATGCTGGCACCGACCCAGACGTGTGATCGTTCTGGATGGGGAGAGTCTGGGCATTTTTTTTCTTTAAGATCCCCAGGTGACCCTAATGTGTAGTCATTTCTGTCAAAATCCGACTTAAGTTGAAATGGCTATGGCAGAGAGAAAGCTGCCAGGGAGGACCTGAGGCGCAATCACCATTTTCACCCGAGCTCGCTCGTACCTGTGGGGAGCCTGATTCCTTTCAGGGGCGCTGGGGCCCAGCTGGGGTCAGGCCCAAACTGTGGTGCTGAAGGCGAGAAGCTGTGGCCTGAGGAGCAGGCTCCTCGCGTCCCTTGTGACCAGAGCGGGCCCTGGAGGGAGCTGGACGTGCTAAGAAACCCAGGCAGGAATGGAGTTCTTCCCCAGACACACCGACGGCCCCAGCTCACCAGCAGTGTTCTGAGTTCTGGGGTTCTGAGGGGCCGGGTGCCCCTGGAGAAGAATGGGCCATTGTTGAGTAAGAGGGGCTTGCCCTGTCTTTGTTGAGAGTGGCTCGCCCAGAGGTAGGGAGGTAGAGGTGACTGCGAGGTCAGTGCTCTCTGGGACACAGAATAGCTTAGAAGATTCCTGAGCATGGCGCCTCTGGATTGGAATTCGAATTCCAGCTCTGTTCCTTAACAGCTGTGTGTCACCCGTGCTCTCTGAGGCTATTTCCTCACTCGCAAAACGGCATGTGGCTCAGAGGAGTGCTGTAAGACTCAAACGAGATGGTACAGTCACGCAGAATAGTATCTGAAAGCAGAACACTCAGTTCTGCCCTCAGCTCCTAGTGATAATCATTTACACAACAGATGTGAACTCATCACACCTTCATAGGTACATTTTTTTCAATCATAACCCCCCAAAAGCTGGGAAAATAAACTGAATGTGAGAAAGGCATATACTCTAAGGAGGCAAATCAAGCAGAGAGTGGAGGGGGGGACATGTCAGAAGGGGCAGGATTCCAGTTTGGGGTCAGGAGGCTGTTAGCTGAGACCTGTGAGTGACAAGGAACAAGGAAGCGTGTGCAGGGACCTCCTGGCACAGAGACAGGCCAGCACCAGGTTGAGCCGGCTGGAGCCAGTTTGCAGGGATGCAGGAGAGACTGCGACAGCCAGGAACTGTGCAAACCAGTTGTTAAAGCTTCAGCAGCTTGAACTTGGCCCTGGTGCGAATGTTTAACCACAGGTATCGGCAAACACAAGCCTTTTTTGTAGTGGTTGGGCGCAGGTTGCTGGTTTACCAGCAGTCCCGCCTTGGATGCAAACAAACAGCAGGGAGATGGCTGGGCAGAGTGGAGTGGGGCGCTGGGGGTGCGAGGGGGGAGAAGAGCCTTGAATGCTGTGGGAACTTGGGCCACATCTGGGGACTGGGGCTTTGACCCTGAGTGAGAGGTGGAGGTTTTGTTTTTCAAATAACATTATGTAGATGTAACTTACATGCCATACAATGCACTCATTTTAAGGGTGCAATTATGAAGATTATGGGTGACCTTCCCTCCCATCAAAGAGACCTCTGGTACCCTTTTGCAGTCTTGTCTGCTCACAAAACCAGCCCCAGGCCACCACTAATCTACTTTCTGTCTCTGTGCACTAGAGGTTTTTGAGCAAACAGGGGCATGATCTGGCATATCACCGCCGCTGCAGTATCCTTTCTGCTAAGACATAGTGCTGTTCTTGCTCTCCCCTCAGATTATGTGGTGTCTGGATTTTCAGGGAAGACACCCATCAGACCAGGGCCTCCACGCACTGGCAGCGGAGCTGGAGTTTAGTCTTCTGACCGCTGCGGGTGGTAAGGAGAGGTTGTGGGGTCGCGCTCGCTGGCTCCCGGTGGGGGTGTGCTGGCCTGGAAGCCACTGCGGCTCTTGCTGGCTGCGGGCAGTGCCCTCTTTCCGTGGCAGAGGCACCACGGGGCCAAAGTTCCCGGTGGGAGGACTGGTCAGCAAATTCCCTTCTCCAGCCCGAGGAGTGTTTACAGACTGACGCCTGCACTCTGCTGAGGCACCACACAGAAGCCCTTGCCATTTCTTGGGTTCAAGAGCAAGGTAATGGGGTGAAGCCCTTCAGCTAGCTGCAGGTGTCCGCTGCCCCCGAGGCCTTGGCTATTTAAGTCCCGAGGGTGTAGGGTCTGCATGGGCTTAGGTATGTGGGAGGGCGGTCTGGGCATTCCAGGAACCCTGGGGTGGACGAGAGGAGAAGGCTTGTGTTGACGGGTGACAAGATGGGAGGTCAACAAGGGGAGTCCTGAAACGAGCAGCCCCTCCCCCCTTAGGGGGCCACAGCAGAGGCTGTGAGTTGAGACCCAGAAGTCACTTTCCCCCTCCAAACCTTGCTTTGGCTATAAAATGGAGAAACTAACACTAACACGTTACTGTTACTGTGAGGATTTAAGGAAATAATATTTATAAAACACTCTCCAAGTGCTTGGTATGAGGCAAGCCTCTGGCAGATGGCAGCTACTGTTGCAATAACAATGTGGCACTTATTATTTGAGTCCATTTGGGCTCTAATAAAAACACCATACACTGGGTGCTCTGAGCAACGTTGACTTCTGGCCGTTCAACAGGTTGGGATTTCAGAGTCAAAGAGCCATGGGAGCATTGTCTGCCTCTGGGTTCACAGCTGTGACCTGCAGAGGAGGATGGAGAACGGGGCCCTCTGAGGTCCCTTTTATAAGGGCAAGAATCTCGTTCGTGGGGGATCATCTCTCAGGACCTAATCACCTCCCCATAGCCTTTCCCTTCTGATACCACTGTTTTGGGGGTTAGGATTTAACATGCGGACTTAGGGGGACACATGTAGTCCAAGTCATTGATCATGACCATCCTTATTATTAATTATTAACTAATAATTAATATCGATTATTAAAATAATTAATAATAATTAGCATTATTATTACCAAGAGGTGCTTGGAGAGGGGAAGAGGAACTGGGGACCCAGCCCTGAGGCCAGCACCTCTCAAGCTTCTGTGCACACCACTCCCTTGGGATCTCTGGTAAAGAGCTGGTTCTAATTCCACAGGTCGGGGTGGGGTGTGACGGTCTGCAGTGACTCCACACTCCCAGGTGTGCAGATGGGCCAGAGACCACCCTCTGAGCAGTCAGAGACTGGACCCCACTGCCCAGCGTGCCGGTCGTGGAGCCTCTTGCTCCATGGCCGTGGACTTGAAGTGCGGCAATTCCAAATTGACCAAGTGTGAAATCCACATCAGATTTCAAGGACTTTGTACAAAGAAAAGACGTAAAATAACTCTTTAGTCATTTATATCGATTGATTACATATTGAAATGATAGGATATAGCTAGCTAAGGAAAAGGTCTTTTTGATATAGTCCTTTTACTTTTGTTAAGGTGACTTCCACTTATAACACGAAGTTTTAGGAGTGCAGCGTCACACTTCTTCAACTGTGAAAAGTTATTTTGAGAAAAGTTAAAACATTTTTTAAAAATCCTATTAAAAAGATGTTTTCTATTTTTTTTTACCAGATGTTCATAATTTTATTTGCAGCCATAACCCACCATGGACATTCTAACAACCACCCCCATAAAATGTATTATTACAATTAATCTCACTTTTTTTTTAACTTCCTTGAGGAAGCTACTAGAAGATTAAGTGTTGTGTGTGCAGCTCACATTATATTTCTCTTGGACAGCGCTGCTCGAGAACCTTCTCAGCTTTGTCAAATCAGTTCTGGATTTGTCAAAGGGTTTTTGCAAGATTCCTTTGAAAGGACTTACCCTCGGGAAGTGGATTCTGAGTTACTGAACGCAGATCCACAGAGCTCTGCAGACAGTGAGGGAGGAGGGAAGAACTTTAGATTCAGGGACAATAAATGACCAGATCCCACGGCAGAATTAACACTAGACCCAGACAAGATGTTCACAGCATCTACCACAGCCCCTGACCTCACTTTCTCCCCCAAGCCCAGAACTCAGGACAATGTCCCCTTACCTCTCTTTAGTCACAGTCAAGAGGCAGCAGTATGAGGCTGTGGCTAAGAGGCCTAGTTCTCCAGCAGCTCAGGTGTGCACGGGGATTCTGTGGCCCTCACAGCCAGCCTTCACCTGCCCCTCAGAAGATCGTGAGCACCTGGGAAGCCATCAGCCTGGGGAGGCAGCCAGTGCCTGAGTACTTCAACTTTGCCCATGATGTGCTGGACGTGTGGAGTCAGCTGGAAAAGGTGAATCCCCTGTATGCCTCTGTCCACCTTGGGCATCAGAGGGTGCCCTTGACCTTCCCAGGAAGATGAAAGGCAATAGGAATTTTGCACATTCTAAACTCTAAACTGTTAGCATGTAAGCCCTGGAGAAAAAAATGATGACCAAGTGCCGTGAATCTTAGACACCCTAGATAGCAATTCCCCGTAGGTCTCACATTCCCGAGCTCAAATCACGTGGGAGTTGGTTACACCCCTTCTAATTCCCTCTTAGTCGTTCTGATCAAGGGAAGGGAAAGTTATGTTTGCAGTTATGCTGTCTTTCCTCTCTCACTCTCTTGCACTTCCCTTTTAAATAAGAGCCCTACTCTGCCTCAAAGCTTTACAGCAGCTGTCAAAAAATGACACAGATTTTTCTACCGAGAGTAGAACTGAGTGGGGTAACAGATATCTAAAAGTTTTAAAATGTGAAAGTGGATTTGGAATCAGATTATGAGTAAAGATGGGAAGCACTTTGATGAGCACAATAGAAAAACCTTGCCTCGAACAGACTGTTAGTAGAAATACAAATGTTAATGACTTTGTTGGTGAGACCCAGAATGAGGTACATGGTAGGTACATTTATAGTCTCAGAGAATACTTAAGTGATCATAACAAACTGCTGGTAGAAATAGGAACATTAAAGACATTAAAGCTAAGAGGGAATGAGGATGTTATTGGAAATTGGATCTTAGACACAGAGCCAGAAACCTCAGCTAAATTGTGTCCTAAAGTAATGTAGAGAGCAGAACGTATAAGTGATACTTAGCTGTTGAGCTGAGGAGATCTTCCCAGTGAAATGTTAAAGAAGTAACCTGATTGCTTTGTTGATTATATTAAAATGCTAGGGGGAAGAAAATAGAGGAGAAGATTTTGAAGCTAGAAAAGAACCAAGACTTGATGATCTGAGAAGTTCTCAACCTATCCATGTCATATAAGACACTAAAATTAGGATAGTCACTGCCTGGAAGGTGGGCTTTGGAAGAAAATCCAAGAGTGTGACTGGACAACCTTTTACTAGTGATTAAAGTATCCCAAAGTCACAGTATTCAGTCATACAGAGGGTTCTTGAAGAGATATGTATGCTATTGTTTTAGGCCTGCCCCATCATTGCATTTTAGGAGCAGATAACTTGCTATATCTATATATTTTTAATGAATAATCCAAAAGTGAAATTAAGAAACAATTTTATTTAGTAATAGCATCAAAAAGAATTAACAGACTTAGGATAAATGTAACCAAAGAAATACAAGACTTGTATGCCTCAAAGTATAAGATATTGTTGGAATAAATTAAAGAAGACCTAAATAAATGGAAAGACGTCCCATGTTCAGGGATGTTAAGGTGGCAGCGTATCCCTATATATGTATATGGTCATTGCAAACTTTATTAAAATCCCAAAGACTGCTTTGCAGAAGTAGATAATCTTGTTTAAAGTTCATGTGGAACTGCAAGAGGTCTCATAATAACAAAAAAAATCTTGAAAAAGAAAATCAAAACTGGACTCAAACTGCAACTATGACAGAATTACAGCAATCAAGACTGTGAAGGAAAAAAAAATGGTGTGACACTGACATGAGATAGGCATGGATGAAGGTGATAGAACTAAGAGTCATCAATAAAGGACTAGATAAACAAAATGTGGTATATTCATATAGTGGAATATTACTCAGCCATTAAAAGGAATGTAATACTTATACATGCTACAATTTAGATTAACCTTAACATATGCTAAATGAAAGAAACTAGATTTTAAAAAGTCATATATTCTATGATCCCATTCATACAAAATATCCAGAGTAGGCAACTCCACAGAGACAGAAAGTAGATTAGTGGTTGCCAGGGATGGGAAAGAAGAGAACAGGAAGTCACTACTAATCTGTACCATATTTAGGATAAGGAAAATGATCTGGGTTAGATTGTGGTGATGTTTACACAACTTTGTGAATACACTAAAAACCCTTGAACTGTATACTTTAAATCAGTGAATTTTATAATATGAGAGTTATAGCTCAATTTAAAAAAAGGAGTGGACATAGAATGACATAAATTGCATGCTAATGGTGGTAACACAAAAAATGCTTCTATTTGCTTAAAATGCTACTGGAAGGATACCCATGAAAGAAGTCATACTGGTTTCTCATTGAAGCAGGTGAAGCAGGGTTTAGGCTAAGCAGGCACAAGCATGGGAGCAAAGGCTTCTCAGTGCGTATCTTTACTTTTTTTTTTTTTTGATTATTGAACTCTCTGAATGTAAATAACTATTATAAAAAATAAAATTAAATATACAATAGCCAAACAAAAGCCCTCAACAAACGGTTTCTATTTCTTTGCTGCCTACACTGTGACCCAGGCTGGACATCGACCCTTGAATCCTGCATTCTGGTGGGTCGATGGCAAGGGAGCAGAGGTCAAGTGGAGCTTCGAGGAGCTGGGGGAGCAGTCCAGGAAGGCGGCTAATGTGCTGAGGGACGTGTGCGGCCTGCAGCCTGGGGACAGACTGATGCTGGTGCTCCCGAGGGTCCCAGAGTGGTGGCTGGCCTGTGTGGCTTGCGTGAGGACAGGTCAGTGAGTGGCGCTCGAAGCCCCCGTTCAGGCTGACACCACCTGCTAGAGCTTTGAGGTGTCCACAAGGAAAAATGGAGCAAGTCGAACTCTGTGTGAAGTTTTGTTTATTGCCCTTTTGCCCAAAGCTACTTGCATGTGGGGCCCGGACAGTGATGTAATTGATTAGAACAGGCCAGTGCAAGGCAGTAGGGAAAGCTGAGGACTGCGGTGCATTGGAGATGACATGCTTTGCTAACCAGAGACAACTGCTTCTCAATGCCAACCAAGTGTTTCCATGTGGCAGGAGAGCCAGTGTGACTAGAATTCTGAGTTCGTAATAGAAAACTCTGGATTTTTATTTTAAAAACTTCCAATGTCTTAATGTTGGCAACTAAGCAACATTTTTAAAAATCTGGAGTGAGATAGATCAAAGATAGTTTCTGCTGGTTGTGCTCTGGGAGTGGCAAGCAATGCAGTTATGGATGAAAGAGATACCTTTGTAATGAAGCCTTTAGACCTTGTGGCTCTCACCATCACAGTGTCTTCTAGCTCCCAAGGAAAGGACAAAGTAATCAAAGCAATAGCATTCGTGCTTGATAGTCCCTTGCCCTGCTGTTGTGTAAGTTCAGGGCAGAGGACTATTAATTTTCTTGGAGAGCTTTGTCTCTCAGAGGGCACCTAAGGACACGAGCTGTAGAGCCCAGAGCATTCACAGGCCCTGATGCATGTCCTTTTTTAGGGGCCAGAGCTTTCAGGCTGATTTTACCAAGGCAACACCATTGCTTACTGTGAAGAGCCAGTTTCTCTCCCTTCTGGGAAATTCCTACCATTCTCTTCCACTCATGTCCCTCCCCAAATCTACCTCATATCCAAATGTTTTCATAAATAATGTATGCAAAACAAACTCACAGCACAGATTTAACCTGCTATATGAACAAGCTTTATTCTACCATTTTGTTAATGAATTTTCCCTGTACACTCCCTCCCCCAAAAAAAGAGCCAAAGAGAAACAGTGAGTTTATCTATTTTTGCATAATATGTAAAAACGAGTAGTTTATAGTGTACACAGTTCTGGGGAAAAGGGCCAGGTATACAGGTTTGGGGCGTTCACCCTAGTCCCCCATGACATACAAAGTCTATTTAAATGAGGGTCAAGGTGAGAGAGCTCCCGCATTTTTCTTGAGGACCTACTATGCAACAGGCACTGTGTTAGGCACTTTGCTTCATCAGAGTGTCCCTTTTTGGAGTAGTATTATCATTATTTTTTCTGTTGCCTAAATGTTTCCAGCTCCCCCTTTATGCACATCCCCTAATTATTTGATATCCAAATAAAATCACTCAAGAATACATCCCAGGTTACTAGGTCAAGTCTAACACCCCATTGACATTTTAGAGGACACCCAAGCTGGGTGTTCCTGCATTCCCATGTCCCCCCGTTTGCACTTGTCTATGGTGTCCCACTCTCTATTCCAGTCTATGGTGTCCCACTCATGTCTCTTGTTGACAGCTTCTGCTGTCCACCATCTGCTTAGGCCTGGAAAGCACCACAAATGAGTCCAGGAAGAACAGACTTCTGCCAAAAATAGCTAAAAGTGAGATGGAGAAAAGAACTGCATTGTTCAGCCCAAAATGCATTCCAACTGGAGTGCAAGTAGAGCAATGGGCAGCAGGACCTTGGGTCTGGTTCCCCCTGGTTGGCCCCTTCTTCTCTCTTCTGCCCTTACTCACTGGCGGTGGCAAGGCAGCTGATTCTCTTAGGGTCTCTTCTGTCTTATCTGTGAACGCCATGGGGTGTCTACAGCCTGCGTTATAAGATACCCACCTCAGCAGATATTAAAGTGTCTGATTAAAATTTGTCCCTAACTTCTGCTTCCTCATCCCTTCCTCTTGGGAGGAGATGAACTTAGCTACCCTCAGAATGGCTTTGCTTGAAGTAATATGGAGGCCTGGAGCCCCCACTCTGCTAACTTTTCCTTACCCCAACTTCTGTTTGAAGGGCATGAAAACCACTGAGGTCACTTCTAGGGTAATATCACAGTGTTCAGGATCGTGGACTCTAGATTTGCCAGTTTCTAGGGTCACAGTTCCAGCTCTACAACATGTTACCCATGTGATGTTGGCATAATTATTTCATGTATCTAAAGCCTGAAGGGCTATGTGTCAGTCTGTCATCTGAAAATTGGAAAGAGCGACTTACAGGGTTTTAAGATTTAAATGACATGATGCATGGAAATTTCTTAGCACGTGTAAGTGCTCCCTCTGGATTTCATTGCTATTGCTGCTGTGACCTTTTCCAGTTCAGGAATGCCAACCCTCTCCAGCCCTTCTGCTCCTCTCGGAAGGGGATATCCGATCTGGGCCAGTCCACTGGGTTTTCCCCTGCTGCCCAGTCAATGTCCCCTCTCTGTGTGGTGTCAGGGGCCGTTATGATTCCGGGGATCTCTCAACTAACTGAGAAGGACCTCCGGTACCGGCTGCAGGTGTCCAGGGCCAAGGCCATTATCACCAGTGACTCCCTGGCTCCACGGGTGGATGCCATTAGTGCCGACTGCCCCTCCCTCCAGACCAAACTGCTGGTGTCAGACAGCAGTCGTCCAGGCTGGGTGAACTTCAGGGAGCTCCTCTGGTAAGTTGGTGCTCTCCAGAGGAGAAGCCAAGACATTTGCCCTTTAAGCACAAGAGGTGGGATGCATAGCTGATTGCACACACAGGGTAAATCAAAAGGGAAGGCTCACTTTGGAAGCCAGATGGATCTGAGACTAACTGGTGACCACCTATGGTCCGTCAAAATCACTAACTCAGTAAGTCCTTGATGGACCGACCTTGAAAATCTCACCAGGTGACCCTATGTGGCAACCAGATCTCCAAGATTCTCCAGGTCACAGAACTTTAGGATTACCCAGATCTCAAAACCCCAAATTTAGATAACCCTTTAGAAACCAGCCTTAAGTGATCAGGAATTGAGGGGGGAGTATACCTAAGTGTGAAGTTTGACACAGACATGTGTGGGTCCCACCAGAAAGTCCTGATGCCCTGGCAAAAGAAAATGAGCTTTTTGGAGTGTGTCATTAGCCATTTTCAACCTCAGTTTCTTTATCTGGAAAAGGTTATAATGATAATAACTGCCCCACGTGGTGGTTGTAGGGATTAGAGATAAACATGCCAGCTGGCACTCACAGCAGGTGTCTCACACAGAGTATTTATTTAGATGGCGGCTGGTGTTGCTATGATACAGGTCCTTGCTACCATGACAATTTCTGCTACTGACAGTGCCACCTCATGTTCTCATATTTTATAGGGAGGCATCCCCAGAGCACAACTGCGTGAGGACCAAGAGTCAAGACCCACTGGCCATCTACTTCACAAGTGGCACTACCGGGGCCCCCAAGATGGTGGAGCATTCCCAGGCCAGCTACGGGCTGGGTTTTGTGGCCAGTGGAAGGTACCAGGGGAAGCTCATCTGTTGGGCTGGTGGGACAGAAAGTGGGCAAAGGAGTGTGAGTAGGGGGAAAGTGGCAGGGGTTGAGGTCAGAGAGTCAACTCAGAGGGGTGCAACTCAGGTCGGATCTGGCTTCTCTGATGGAGAAGCCATTAAAGATACATTTTTAATTGTGACAAAATAATGTAACATAAAATTCACCACTGTAACCATCTTTGACTGCAAAGAGGCAACATTCTGAATGAAACTAGATTTGTTGACAGATTTGCTGTGAGGTGAGAGAAAAAGAAGAGTCAAGGATAACACCTGAGCAACCCAAAGCACTACGTGATAAGGGAAAGACAGGGGAAGAGCTGTTTAATGGGAGGAAGGCATGAGTTCATTTGGGGACTGTAAGGTTGACGTGCTTAGTAGACATCTCTCTACCCTAAGTTAAAAGTAGAAATGTTGAGTAAAGCGCTTGGATAGACTTGTCTAGAGTTAATGAAAATCATGGTAGAGTTAGCAGCATAAAGATGGCATTAATACCATCAGTTTAGCTGAGATCAGCAAAGAGTAGTGTAAGCTGAGAAGAGAAGAGGTCTCAGAACTGAGTCTGAGCATTTATTTCTACAATGAAAAGGTATGAATGGACAAGTGCATGGAAGAGACTAAGAAAGAACCACCAGTGAGTAGGATGAAGACCAGGAGAACATGTGTCCCAGAATCCAAGTACAGAACATGACCATGACCCTCTCTTCCATGCTTGTAGACACTATTTCCCTTCCTAGAGATGTACTTCTTTCTCTGCCTTGCCTATGGCATTTGCTACGCATTGGTTATTCCCAGCTCAGATATCACCTCCTCAATAGAAGTGTTTCTCAGACTCATCTCCGCACTTGCTCTAGGCTTGGTGCCTGTTCTCTGCAATTGCATAAGGAGTTATGTTGAATTCCGTGGCAGGTTGGTCTCTAGATGTTTATTACTTGCTTAGCTATAAGTCCCTCGGAGCAAGAATCATCATCCATTTCTATATCCCTAGTGTTAAGTCCAGAGTAAGTGCTGAATAAATGTACACTAAATAAATCAAGTGCCCTTGTCATATTGTATTGAGATTATTTATTCCTTATATGTCACTATATTGAAAACTCCTTGAGAGCATGGAACCTGTCTTTTATACTCTGCATCCTAGAGTTTAGGCACACAGAAGATACTCAGTAACTGCCATACAAGGTTGACTTGCAGGGAGTAATCAAGTGTGAATATCCACTATGGGCAAGGTTCCAAATAAGGTAACTTTGATGATGTAATTTTTTTCAAATCTAGAAGAATCCCTAAAGGATCTGCCATGCTCTGATTTTTGGCAGGCGCTGGGTGGCCTTGACAGAATCAGATATCTTCTGGAACACAACGGACACTGGCTGGGTGAAGGCAGCCTGGACCTTCTTCTCTGCCTGGCCTAACGGGTCTTGCATTTTTGTTCACGAGCTGCCACGAGTCGATGCCAAGGTTATCCTGAATGTAAGAGACTTCTCTAAACACCTTTTATGTGGTAGGTGTAAATAAGGCAAGTGAGAAAAGGCAGGAGGAAAAGGCATGAATGAATTCATGATCAATAAGATTTCCTTGGTGTTATTAGTAACTAAAATATCTTTCTAGGACCTTCCATAATCTGGTTTTTGCTCACTTGGCTCCCTTTGATCATTACTGATCTTCTCTCCAGAGCCCTAAACAGACGGCCACCAGACCTTTGCATGTTCTATTTCCACTGCAAGTGTGCTTCTCCCTCCACCCTTTCTTCCCTATGCCTCTGTCCAAACTCTAGTCATTTTTTAAAACCTTGGTGTAAATTATAGTCTGCTTCCCACTCATGTGCATTCTACTTAGCATGTGTAGTTCACCCAACCCTCGAGTCCTTCTTCCCACCCTTCCAGATGGTCTCATGATTGATGACCTCAAGGAAGATAAAAGGCATTTTTCTTCTCCCTTCCACATCCTAACTCCCTCCCTTAAAATACCGGAGAGACCATCTGCCCATGATTTCGGCATTGAGGCAATTCACACGGCAGCTAATAGCACAGGCTTTGAATGAGTCAGACCTGCCTCTGATTCTATGTTCTCCATTTCTACGTGCTATGTGCTCCATTTGGGAACGTCACCTCTATTCACCTTGAGCCTCAACTTCTTTATATGCAATGTGACAGTGATAATATATTTCTCTAGAGTTGCTGTAATGATTACACAATACTAGGCACAAAGCAGGTTCTAAATACATATGGAGTATTATTATCATGCAGTATTCATGTAAGGTGATCAGCTGCCCTCCACTGCCCCAGCCCTGATAGTGTATGTGTAGTTGTCTGTTGTTGTCCAGCAAATTACCCCAAAACTTGGCAGCTTAAAACACAGACATGTATTATCTCACAGTTCCTGAGGGTCAGGAATCTGGGAGCAGGTTAACAGGTGCTTCTGGACTGTGGTCTTTTATGAAGTGTTGATTGTGATGTCAGTTAGATATATTCATGTTCATCATAACATTATTTGTAATAGCCAAAAATAGAAGCAACTCAAGTCCCATCAACAATGGATAAACAAAACATAGCACATACACACCATGGGATGATAATCAGCCCTAGAAAGGAAGAAAATTTGATATGTTGCCTATAAATGAGTCTTGAAGACATTGTGGTAAGTGAAGTAAATCAGCCACAGACAGAGAAATACTGCATGATTCCAGATACGTGGATCTAGAGGATCCAACTCATAAACAGGCCAAGTAGAGCAATAGTCAGGGACTGGGGGAAAGGTGAAGTGAGGAATTATTGAGTAATGGTACAGAGTTTCTATTTGGAAACACTTCACAAATGTATGGAGATGGATGGTCGTGATGGTTGCACAACAATGTCAAAGTCCTATATACCACCTGACGGTACTCTTAAAAGTGCTAAAATGGTAAACGTTGTGCTATTATCTTTTAGCACATGCACACAGAAATGTTAGCCAGGACTGCTAATTATCTCAAGTCTTGACTGGGAAAGGAGAATCAGCTTCCAAAATCATTCATCTGGTTTTAGAAAACTTCTTCACTGGCTCTTGCCCAGAGGCTTCCTAGTTACGTGAGCTTCCCGCCAATGACTTGTGTGCACTTGCAACATGGTGGCATGGTGGCTCACTTTCCCCAAGTGAGTGATCCAAGAGAGGGAGAGAGAGAGACCACTTCTAAGATAGAAGCTGTAGTCTGTGTTTAACTGAAGGTATCAAAAGTGACACCTGTCACCTCAGCAGTATGCCATCTGTCACACAGAACATACTTCATGCGACATGGGAGAAGACCCATGAAAATCCAAATACCAGGACACGGCAATCATTTGTTGCCATCTTGGAGGCTGGATAGTGCACACAGTGTTCAGCTCCTCTCCTCTGAGAATATGAAGATCCAGCTCGCCTGCTCCATCTGCACAAAATCACACCCCACTAACTGACGACTTTTTCTCTAGACTCTCTCCAGGTTCCCTATCACCACCCTCTGCTGTGTCCCCACCATCTTCCGGCTGCTTGTGCAAGAGGATCTGACCAGGTAAAACCCATATGTTTGATTTTGGGGGGAACTAAATATGTGAATATTTACTCACATGCACAACCGCCCTCTCATTCCAACTTTCTTGCTGTCTCTCTGTCTCACACTCACATAAGCATATACACTCATATTCTTTGCAGAATCAACTCAAGAATGCACCCCAGGAATTTCCCTCCAGATAGAACTGAACAGACTTAAGACAGTCTGAAATTTCAGCACTTGAGGTGGGCTAGTTCCCAACTCTACACCCATGGCTCACTTCCTCAGCAGTGTGTCTGCTACTTCTATGAGATCAGAAAAAATATTGGCTCATGGCAACTCTGGAATGGTATCTGTGGCTAGGGTTGGAGATTAGATGGGATTACCAAGTTGACCATTATAGATATTTCAACCTTCACCCTAACACTAGCCATTGAATGCATTCCCCTGGGAATCCAAGAGAAGGTGGTGAGACCCTGTGAGTGGCTTTGGGTGAAGCCAAAGCAAATCTGCTAACAGGCCAAGTCTAGATTGATGGAGTAGGAGGAGAGAGGCTTGTCCTCCTTCAGTAACCAACTGACTCTGATCTGTCTTCCTTTCCTATCTATTCCCAAGTTGTGGGAAGATGTCCCCATCCTATCCTCACTCAGATTCCCCAAGCCCGAGTATCTGGCTATGACCACGCCTTAGAGAATAAGTCCTTACATGATAGTCTCAAGGTGAATCCTTACATTCTTCTATAATGTAAGGATTCCTCATCGTTCTTTTTTGTGTATCTCATCATAATTTTGCTCAAAAGCAACTTCTGTGTTTGTTCGAGATCAATCTGATCGAAAGATACTCAGTAATACCAAGCGACAGTCAAACCAACTTAATCCAAAAGGAAACATGGTTGGAAAAGTATTTTGCAATCACTTATTTTTCACATTTTTAATGATTATTGAATGGAAGGGTAGTCTTGTAACATATTTAAGATCTGTAAGCTTCTTTTCCCCCTTTTGCTATTTGGGCATTCCTAGAAGATTACTATCTCTTAAGTTGTTGATAGATTTATCATTTCAAACAGGTGGTTGCCCCAATCAATTTAGTATCAGTTTGTTTCCAACTAAATTATTTTGGCCAATTTACCTGGAATGTTCTTTGAGTTTCTGATATTATCCAGACTCAGATAAGATTGATTTTAAAAGAATATATCCCTCTGTAAGGAATATACTGCAAAGTCAGAGGACAGGAGAACTGGAGCAGGCTAGAAAGCCTGGGGTTTTCTCTCTGGAAATTTTGTGTCTTGATATGGACACTGGAGGGTGAGGTAGGGATGGAGGCCCTGACACAGGCAGCCTTGTATTTTTCTGGCTGAGGAAGGTACCAGTTTCAGAGCCTGAGACACTGTTTGACCGGAGGAGAGGCCCTCAATCCTGATGTGAGAGAGAAGTGGAAGAGCCAGACAGGCTTGGAGCTGCATGAGGGCTACGGCCAGTCTGAAACCGTGAGTTCAGAGGTGGGGGTCCCTGCCCTACGTCTCAGGTGAACCTCAATCTGGGGATGGTCCATCCACAGTGCCTCCTGCCTTTCTGGTTTCACATCTGTGATACCTGTCCGGGATTGCCCTGCCCATGGCATAAGAAGCTGATTACAGCCTTTCTTCCCTTTTGGTTTAAAGTAATCTCTCAATGACATGATGCCCAGCAAACCAACACTTGTAGCCAAGGATGGTGTTCGTCTCTACCAGAACAGCCCTTGTCTGTCTCTGTTCAGAACCCACCATCACCAGTAGTGCTCTCTACAGAGATTCAGCCAGAAGCTGAGACTCAGGCTTGGTGACATGTCAAGGTCTGCATGTGCCCTCACATGTTCATTATGGCATGTTCAACATATGTTTGTTGACTATGGAGAAAATAGAAGAAGGAAGACGAGAATACATGGAAGGGAAATGGAAGGAAGGGGAAAAAGAAGAGGAAGGAAATAATGAATGGAAAGAAGGGAGAAAAGAGAGGATGGAGAAGAAAGGAGTGCAGAAGAGTTAGCAGAGAGTGAGAGAGTGACGGCATGAACCCAGAAGGAAGCTGAAGGGTTGAGGCTCCTGCTTCTTGATGCCAATTTCTCCCCAGGTTTTAATCTGTGCCAATCCAAGAGGCGCAAATATCAAGACGGGATCCATGGGGAAAGCATCTCCGCCTTACGACGTGCAGGTAGGCTGCCTCTCCCAACTGCTGCCAAGAGTTGGTTCAGAGTGCTTGACTCCAGATAGCCATAGCAGGCTCAGCTGTCAGGGGCCTGGCCACATGGACATCCTGACACCCTCCTGTGATGTTCCCTTCCGCTAGATTGTGGACGATGCAGGCAACATCATGGCCCCAGGAGAAGAGGGGAATGTGGCTGTTCGCATCAGACCAACCCGGCCCTTCTGTTTCTTCAACTGCTATTTGGTAAGCGGCAGGGGACAGTCATTTCACAGGAACTGCTGTGTGCCAAGCGTTATGCCACACACTTTATAAGCACTTATATTTTAGCTCTTGGAATAAATGTGTGAGGTAGGTTGGAACAATTATTGATAAGGTGCTATTGTTGATAAGGAAGGTCAAGAGACTGTGACTTACTTGATGTCATTCAATAAGCATGTGCAGAACATGTAATGTAAATGTGGTTGTGCCTGAAACTGTGAATTTATAATCTCAGGGCAACCCTGTCACTGTAAGGATGAGAAAATGGATTTTAAGAGAAAGTCAGGAAAGTCAATTTGTGTCAAATCTGGTTTTCAGGATTCTTTTTATCTTGAGGCTTGGGTAGATAGGGCTTTGCTGGCAAGGCTCTGTCTTAGGATTCTAGTCCAAGTTTTTGAGATATTCAGTAATTACTTCTCCCTTATTCCCACCTTGGCTGGTGTTTATGATAGACTTTCTTTTCTCCCCAACTCTTCTCTATAAAATGCAGCTAACAGAGATCTCAACCCTGGTTGTACTTTATAAGCACCTTGGAAGCTTCATACATGATGAATACTCAAACCCAAACTCAATTAGATGTGCTCCCCAGGTGGTGGTGATGTGGATGTGCTCCCCAGATGACTCAAATATGCAGCCAAAGTTGAGAAGCATAGCTAGGACTCCCTTGTGAAGTGTAATCAAAGCCATCCAATCAGTTATGATATTGAAAGGCACATATAAAAGTCTGTCAATTGTTTTTTCAATGTTGAATGTGTATTTTAGTGACTTTTCTATGAGGTTCCAACTGGCTCAAAACAGTTTTAACCAGCTTGAACCAGTTTGAACCAGATCCAACCAGTTCTATCCAGCTCAAAGTTCTATCCAGGCTCCAGTGAGCTGGAAACTATATCAAATATTGATAGAACTGGATCAGACTGATTTCAAGCTGTTCTGATTAGTTTCAACTGGATTGAACACGTTCAAAGCACTCCAACCTGTTCCAACCAACCTGAACACTGTCTCAAACTGCAGTGAACTGGTTCAAATAAGCTCCTACCAGCTTTAACTGCCTCAACCAGCTCTAGTCAGATTGGGCTGGCTGTAACCACCTTCAGTCTAACCCAGCTGGCTTAAAACAACCTAACCATGCTCCAACTGGATACAGCTGGTTTCAGCCAGCTCCTGATCAAACTGGATCACATTGGCTTAAGCAAACTCAACCAGTTCTGTATGGCTCCAGCTAGCTCAAATGGGTGTAAACTGGGTCTAACTGTCCCAAATTGGATTTATATTGCTCCAGTCACCTCCAACCTGATTAGCCCAGTTCTAACCTGCTGCAACCATGTTCAGTTGGTTCTAACCAGTTCCATCCAGCTTGAACCAGTTCCAGAGGGTTTTATCTGACTTGTACTGTTTTTAACCAGATCCAACTGGTTCCAGGCTGCTTAAAACCAGATCAAACTGTATCTAGCAGTTTGATCTGGTTCAACCTAGCTCCAATAGTTCTAACTAACTCTAACAAGTTCTAATCTGCCCAAATTGGTTCCAAATCAGTTCGAACTGACTCTAACTGGTTCCAACCAGCATCAGCTGCTTCAGCTTTGCTCTAACCACCTCAGGCATTGCTAAGTGGCCACAGCTGAATCCAATCTACTTGAAATGTCCTGAACAGACTCCAAACAGATCCATTTGGCTCCATTCAGCTCCAACCAACTCCAGCCAGTTCCACTGGCTACCACCTGGTCCAACTGGCTCAAATTGGTTTGAACTGACTCCATCCAAGTCCAATCAGCTTGAACAGGTTCCCAAAAGCTTCAACTGGCTTGAACTGGCTCCAGCTAGTTTTAACCACCTTAAACCAGTTCCAAGAAGCACAAACCAGTTTGAACCAGATCCAACTTGCTCCAACTGGATTAGAATGCATCCAGTTGACCCAAACAGGCTCAAACCAGGTTTAACCAGCCCACTGGTTTTGACCAGCTCTGACCAACTCCAACTGTATCAAGCCAGCTCTAACTGACCCCACTATCTCCAAATGGTTCCAGCAAGCTCCAACTAGCTCCGGCCAGTTTCAATTAGCTCCACTAAGTGAGAGATAGTTGTTCACTTTTTTTTTTTTTAAATTGTGAAACTTGCCTACCCCCAAAAAACAAATAAATAATGCTGGTGGGTGTGGTGACATGCCTAAGGAGGTGTGATCCTATTCCTCTCAATCACATATAGTGTCATAAACTAATGTTGCCATAATAGAAACAAAACTATAAGATAGTAACTACACCAGGAAGAGATAATGTTAAAATCTAATGTATTTCCTTTTAATCATTTTTGTAGGCAATAGTAAATCTTTGACTTTCCTGAAGAATTTTTTTCATTCTTTATTTAATTAGTGCTTATTTCATGCCTCTAAGTAAATAGCAGTGAACTAAAAAGACCCCAGTTCTCAAAAAGCACAGCCACACATATACAATGAAAACTTCCTATAAGTGAGATCAAATTTGTAGCCTTAGTTTTCTGAGTAAAGGGCTGCTCTTTTTCCATCCATCATCTTCCTTATTAAGTTATTATTAGTATTATTTTGCAATAAAGAAATACTGTGTTTTTAAATGAAATCATTGCAAGCAAAAAGCCCCCCAGAATATACTTTCAGGCATAGTTGGCACCATATAGCAACATTTTTACCACCCACCAAAGTTCATCATGTCCCTTCACAGTCACTTGTCAAAACCGGGCAATTGCTAAGTTATTTGTTGTCGCTGCCAAATAGTTTTTCTTTTTTTTTTTTTTTTAAAAAAAGAAGTTCAGGGCCCGCCCTGGTGGTGCAGTGGGTTAAGCAATGCACTATGAAGCAAACTGCAGCCACTGCAGCAAGAGTTCGATCCCTGCCGCCGGCCAGGGAGGGGACCCACATGGCGCAGCAGACCTCTCCTGCCTCGCCCGCTGCTCCCCTCAGCAGTGTGTTTCCGTTGATCTGCCTGTTCTGTGTCCTGCTCTGTCTGGTGGATTCTCTCACCACCCCCACATCTCTGGCCTGTACCCCAGTGCATGTATGCATAAATAAATAAATCTTAAAAAAAAAAAAAAAGAAGTTCACACTAATAAAATCATAAACGTTAACCTTTGTGTGCATGATTTCTTTCATTATATTACATTACACTATGAATATATCAATACATATTTTTTCTTGCTGAGTGGTAGCCTCTTCTTGAAATCTTTGAGAATCAGTGTGATTGCTTTTCTCTTTCCTCTACCCCTGCTTTTTGGCCTGTCCATCACTTTCTACCTTCAGTGACTCCTGAGCACAAAGAATACCAGTGGCTCTCTCCTCCTCGGAAGCAGAGCCTGTGCCCCACACCCACCGGCAGCTTGCAGCTAGATCCCTAGGCCCCTTCTGAGAATGGCGGTGATAGTCTTTTATCATTTCCTGCAACTTCCTTCCAGTTAAAAGGAGAAAACCCACATCATTCTGGCCAGTTCAGTCTTCAGACACCGCTGGACTTCCTGTTAGGGGGTCCCTTCTGCAGGGGCGGCTGGGCTGTAGCTGGCCTGGGTGCCTATGCCCAGTGGCCCTTCAAGTTCTTACCATCTTTCAGGACAACCCCGAGAAGACGGCGGCATCAGAACAAGGGGACTTCTACATCACAGGGGACCGAGCCCGCATGGACGAGGACGGCTACTTTTGGTTCATAGGAAGAAATGACGATGTGATCAACTCCTCGAGGTCAAGGCGTCCACTTTTCCCTTCTCCCGCCGAAGCTTCCTGGCAGAGGTGAGTCACTCGGAAGTGTGTTTTCTCTTCCAGCTACCGGATCGGGCCCGTTGAAGTGGAAAGCGCCCTGGCTGAGCACCCCGCTGTCCTGGAGTCTGCTGTGGTCAGCAGCCCGGACCCTATCAGAGGAGAGGTGAGTGGACCAGCCTAGGACACTGCCTCCTGCTTCTGTACCTCACAGCACCCGACAGAGTGAGCTAGAAGGCCCAGATTCCCCAATATCTACCCCATTCACAAAGGCTGACCGGACACCATCATACACACCTTTGGGGTAAGCATTGCCCTCATGCTGTCTGAGATACAAGGACCATCTAGAAGGATGCAGCGGGGAGGTACCAACACTTGGTGTCAAGCAGACAGACAGATCTAGGTCCCAAAGAAGCCAACCGCTGAGCTCCTGAGGCTCTGTCTCCATGCTGTCCCCCAGAAAGTCCCTTACCTTCTGCAGGTGAGGGTGTGGCAGGCACGCCCGACGTGGCTGCTGCTGCTTCTCACCTGTGAGGAATGGCCCACTTGAAGGATGACAGAAATAAGTATACACAGTGCTAGATCAGGGAGGTGGACCACGTTTAATCAGCTGGCCTTTCTCAATGGAAATGCAAATTCCTTCCCACAGGCCGCGGAAGAATAGAGAGAGTAGGGGAAATAGGCTCCCCAATTTAGGCAAACTGGCTGTTAATTCCCCCAAATCCTAGTTACCCTTTGAAGGCGAGCTTCAAGCTGCCTTCTCAGAAGCGTCGGGGCCAAAGGACTGATTCTCAAAGTCAGGAGCTGCACCCCCACCCTCGAGCTGCATCCTCTGGGGTTCTTGTTGAAAATCGAGATTTCTTTCCTCCAGTAAGACTTGCTGAACCCCAGTGCCTGGGGCTGCAGACCCAGGATCTGACTTTGATCTGATGCCCCTAGCTCAGTACTTCTGAGACCTCTCCGGTGACTTCTAGAGCACGAGGGAGGCAAGAGTCCCACTGAGCTGGAGAAATGACACCTGAAACCTGCACCTGATGGCTGAGGATTCGCTGGGGCCGTGACAGATGGCTGTGCGCGCAGAACACAGTCTGGTTCAGAGGACGTGCTCAATCAATGCTTGGTTGTTTTAGATGTAAGAGAAAGCCCTTCCTAAAAGTTGCCTCTGAACATGAAAGGGGAGTGAGCACGCACCTTTGGAAGTGTGAGAGGACAGGACAGGTCGCAGATAGGATGTGGTTGACAGATTTGATGCTGGTCTATGGATAAGCCTAACTCTTCCGTTACAATCAATGGCCACAATCAATGGCCACGTTCTGTTGTGCCTGAGTTTCTGGCTCTTCCTCTGCCTGCCTGGGGGGAGATGGCCTGCGAGAATGATGTGGGCAGAGGGTCAAGGAGCAGAATGTCCTTCGGGACACCTGGAAGCTGTGCAGCAAAATGCTTGCTGATTGCAATCGCTCATCTAGGCAGCCACCGAAATACCCACCCCTCCCTAAGGTGTCTGCCTATCCCGCCAGTGCTGCCCGTCCAAACCCAGGCCTCGCCGCCTGCCTCATCAGGAGCACCCGGAGGTGATGGACCCGAAGAAGTTTGCAAAGCTCTTCTCTTCAGTGTATTTGCACTTTTACAGAAGCTCGCTTGCTCCAAAATTGTCATTTTGAGTATGTGGAGTCATTTGCGAAACAGACAGCTTCTAAAATCATTGCATAAAAGCCAGTGCTCCCAACAGTTGATCTTGGAAAAGTGGGCAGAGAAAACAGCCCAATTCTCAGGTGGGCCTGGGAAAAGGGAGCACTCCCTGGCAGGGCTCAGAACAGAGCTGCTACACGAGTCCTGATTCCTTCTGGTTTTGGAGGTTTGGGGTTTGTTTTCTTTGGCAGGTGGTGAAGGCATTTGTAGTCCTTTCCCCAGCCTACTCCTCTTGCGATCCAGAGGAACTCACCCGGGAGCTGCAGGAGCATGTGAAAAGGGTGACTGCTCCGTACAAGTACCCCAGGAAGGTAAAGGCCTGATGGGCACATGCTGCCTGCACCCCGCTCAAGTCCAGCGCTGGGGCGAGGCGAGGCTGAACAAGCCTTCACTCCTTCTGCCCTTTTCTTCCTGCTTCTTCACTGGGTCTCCCCTTACCCCAAAGCATATTTTGTTCCTACTCTCAGAACGGACCATAAATCTGACTTGGGGTGTTGTGAAACACTGTTGGAACCACCATGTGGTCCAGGCTCTGGCTGTTTAATGCCCTTTGGACAAACATGAGTTGGGGAGGTTTTCCAATAAAGGGGCAGAGCGTGACGACTCTGAACACACAGCTCTCCTGCCAAATGATAACTTCAAGCATCTCTGTTTTATGGCCACCAGGTGGCCTTTGTTTCAGAACTACCAAAGACGGTCTCTGGAAAGATCCAAAGGAGTAAACTGAGAAACCAAGAATGGGGGAGATGAGAGGCAACCCCAGAAGGCCCCACAGACTCCCTGAAGCTTCTAAGGAGAACTGGGGATCACTAGTTAGCACCTGCTGGGGCATCCTCCCGTCAGCTCAAGGCCTTCAGCTTCCAAATGGGCATCTCCAGAATCATGGATGATGCTGGAAGAAAGCAGAAGCACTTCACACTTCACTGATCCTGCTAACTTGTTTACCACTGTCCACTGCGACGTTTGCTCAAGGATTTGGTTTCTCCCTCTGTCTCGAGGCTTTGGGGCAGCTGCCGACTGGCCTGGCTCCTCAAGAGCCCTCAGCTGGCCTTCCAGAGGGCACAGCGCTTGTGATCTCACTCACTGCCACTTAACCCTTTTGAAAAAGCTATTTGTTAAAATAATAAATAAATGAAAACAAACACACCAAGATGTGGGGAAATGGGTCCTGTGCTTTAGCTCGGAAACCCCACTTTCGGGAATCACTACAAAAGAAAGGATTCAAGGGATGTTCGCTAGTATTGTTTGAGATCATGAAGGAAGATTGGAACAGTAGCAACAGCAACAGAAACCAGTGCCCAAACAGCAGGGCAACGGCGAACTAAGTTGCAGCAGCAGGTTGACTCCATGGCATGTTGCGTGGCATCCAGAATATGCCTTGGGGAAAGTCTGAGCTAAATTAATTTTAAGTCAGACTAAAAATTATGTGTAGTACATAACTACAACTGTGAAAGGGGAAGGAAATTCTGTAGACGAGGAACAGAAGGAAAGACAGTCATTCCTGCTAATAGGAATGCTGCAGGGTACTGAAATCATGGATGGTAGTTTTTCTCTTCCATTACCTTTCTCTGTTTTCCAAGCTTACCCAGTGTGTACATAACTGCTTCAATGAGAACATTATTTTAAAGAAACAAACCCCCCAACCGGTGGGGAGTTCTTCCTCCACATCCCAGCATGTCACCCCAATGCTAATGCATGACCTTATACCAGGAAAGGCAAAGGACCTGGAAGTCCAAGATCAAGGTGTTGGAGGGCTGGTTTCATTCGGCCTCGCTCCTTGTTTTGTAGATGTTCTCCTGTGTTTTTCCTTGAGTTTTCTCTGTGGCCCCCTCTCCTCTTCTTGTAGGAACACCAGTCATATTGGATTTGAGTCCACCCCATGGTTTCTTTGAAAGATCCCAATTCAAAGGTCACCTTCTGAGGTGCTGGGGCTCAGCATATGACTTTGGGGGGACCAGTTTGGCTGATGACATTACTCTTGTGAAGTTTGCAATCTAATTGGGAGGTTGATACTTATCATCAAATAATAATGTAAGGAATAATGTATAATTGTGATGACTGTCATGCAGGCAAACCAAATGAACGAACAAAACTTTCAGGTACAAAGGACAGACTGATGGACTGTGAACTGCCCATGCCATGCAAATGGTCTCTGGGCAGACAGCTGCCAATAGCCATAGAAAGAGCAGCTCTTTTAACTGAGCAGGAACTTGGTGCCTGGCACTTCCCGTATGTCTTGGCTTCTCGTTTGCAGTCACCAAATGACAGAAGATGGGCGAAGACCATGAAACTCTGCCACAGGCCCGTGGGACAGCCATTTATCTCCACACAAACCTGAGGCGGAAGGCATTGATGTCGCCTGAAGCACAACGGATTATCCTGAATGAGGTTTTAAGGTCAGTCAAGAAGCTTCCCAGAAAACTAACACTTTGCCCTGTTACCTGCTGAGTTCCCAAGAGTACAGCCTCACCCTCCCCTGGCAGTAGGACAATTCTGGGAAAGCAAGAACCCAGGTTTTATCTCTCTCGAGCTTTCCCAACACTCTGCTACTGACAGAGGTGCCTTTTTCAAAGCACCCCTGTTAGAGGGAAAGGTAGTCCTAAATGGATTATGGGTGTGTGGACTCCAACCCCCACTCCAGACCATCAGTGTTCCAGAACCACAAATCCGATAAGATGATTATCGAAGAGTGGATCACTGGGACCTGAGTGTGGAGTTAAGCAGCCAGGCTCGCTATAAAACCGAGGTGAGCCTTGGGCACACTCTCTCTTACTGAGGAGCCAGACCCCCTTCCTTCGGAGCCATCTCATTCGACTCGAAGCCAGCTCTCAACACGCCATTGCTTAGATCTGGTAGGGTATTTGTGGATTTGTATCCCTTTCTTTTTCCTTTGGTGTTATTACTATTTTATTCCCCTTTCTTTCATAAAATAAAACGTGCTAATAACTTTTGCCACGTGTACCTGGAGTTGGGACTTTAAAAGTCTTCTGAGCGTGCGGGTGGAGGACCCAGTGTGGGGAACCCATTTTATATTAGGGTTGCCCTGTAACACCCCCACTTTGCAGAGAGGGGCTGAGGCACAGTGGGGGGCCTTCTGTGCCTTCTTTTGAAAAGTGGCACAAACAAGAATTAAAATGGGATCTTTAATGGAAGTGTCTGGACTTTGTCTCTTGCCCTGGGCTGCTGCCTGGCCTGGGTCATCCAGAAAGTTCTCCAAGGGTTCCCAAGATGACAGACAGTTCAGAGAGATACAGATCAACACGCTTGGATGAATGGCTCCATGCCCAGGCTGACCTGTGGTACTGTGAGAGACTTCCTCATTTGCCCTCTGCCCTGAGGCAGAGCTGTGAGCCAAGCTCTAGGCTCTAGGGACACAGTGATTACACACAACCCTGAACAGTGACCATTTCACTTTCATTTTTTACTTTTATACATAATTTTATTGAAGTACCTAGAGAAAAGACGATCATTCCCACTTCACAAGAAAACTGAAATGGCCAGGGAACACTGGAGAGCCTGATTTAGTGCCCTGAGATCCTCTCCCTCAAAACCTCATCCCACAAGGTAAGCACATTCACTGTCTTGTTTATTTCCCACCTTCAGGTGTCAATCCCCTCCACACACCTATCATTTCAGCCCACCATGGTCCTTCTAGCCTCTGCCCACCTCTCTATGGTTTCTCCTCCTACCCTTCTACCCCTGGGCTTCTCGTTTTCCTCCCATTCTGACTCCTCTATCTGCCAACAACCTCTGATAGGTGTGCAAGATGGATGGGTGGAAGAGACTTTATGAAGAGAAAAGGCAGAGGGAAGAACAGTTGATCATTTTGGGACTTCTGGTAAACCCAGAGAGACTCCTAGCTTCTCAGGAGATGCCAAGAGTTAAGTCCTTATTTCTTGCCACCAAATTCTTTCAGAAAACATCATCTCCCTTTTCCAAAGGGTGACACTGCTTCCTAAAATCAGAGCCTTAGAGGAGGACAGCCACTTCAGAGGCTCCTGCAGGCAGGTTTGTGTTAGTTTTATTGGAATAAGTGAGGAAACCACGTCTTCCCAGGGCACAACTGCTCTATACAAGCAGGTTTGTCAAGTTACATCATGTCTAGGGTTGCCCGGAAAAAAGCACTCAAATTATTTCTGGTGTCTTTTGCAGGTGTATTTCCTCTTTACTATTCTCAGATCCCATTTGGATCCTGACTTCTACTGTCTTCAAGTCCCTCTGGCTCTCCCAGATGTCTCCTGATGGGATCTGTGTCACGTTGTGTACTTTGTGCCTTAGCAGTTGGCCATCACCAGGTAACTGGCACCCTCATCTTACCTGTGGGTCTCCATTTCTAAGGTTTGAATCTCCAAGTGAGAACTAGCTCTTATTTAGGGAGCTCTCATCCCTGCCTATCTTGGGGACTCTGAATGGATGGCTATTGGTGGCCAGCACCCCAAAGGTGTAAATCTGCAAGAATAGATGCTTGTGCAGACCTGCCAGATGGCACCAGGGCTCCTTCCTTCAGTGGGAAGAAGACAGGACCCACAGAGACCTGTCACATCAGTGGTCCCTTATCTAGTTTGCAAGTTTTCCCTCTGGAGGGTGATCCTGGAGAACAGCTTATCTGATTAGCTCAGAGTGTTTGATTTCCAGCTCTAGTCTTAGTCTGAGGAACTCTGTAAATCAGCAGCAGAGGTATGAGCCACACTGCCTGGAGGTTATTGCTCCAGGCCTGGGCTAGGTGACCTTAAGCAAGTTATTGCGCCACTCTGGGCTTCCATTTATCCACTTAATGATCTGGAAGGGCCTTTGTTTTTATGCTCTTATGGTTCAAACAGAGCTGCATGAGAGTTAACATTCATTCACTTAGATTTCCCCCATGCCTACAAAGGGCTTTACAACATTATTTCACCCACCCTAATAAACACCTTATGAGAGAGGTCCCATTATGAGCCCATCCTATAGCTGGGGGAATGGAGACTGGGAAAATAACTTACCCATCGTCATGCGATAATAGGAAATGGATCAGGTCAGAACAATTGTTTGACTCCAAGGCGCCTGCTCGTAACCTTTCTCCAAACGGCTCTAGATCTCTGAACACTGAATGGGTGTGAGTAAACCTCAGTCACTGGAAGCAGTAGCAGATGGCACAGGGGGGGGTGGATGGGTAAGTCATCAACGGCATCTTACCAAGCTTGCTGAGAGGTCAAGAGGACTGAGTTTTCAACAGGGTTCTAGAAAAGTAAAGTCCAAATAAGAAGAATGTGGGTGGAGAGCTTGAGAGATGGACTTTGAGATTGTAGCTGTCTATCACACAGCTTGGGACCCTGAAATGAATGTCTTAAGGTCTCCAAGGCTCAGTTTTCTCATCACACAACCCCTAATAGAGTTGTTCTGAACATGGAGAGGGACAATTTCATTCAACACCCTTTTACTGACCTGCTTAGATGTACCAGGCACTTTTTTAAGGGCTTGTGAAATCAAGTTGGAGAAACCAAATTAAAAAACAAAACAAAATCTACCTTTAAGGAGTTTATGCTGTAGAACAAGAGACAAACAAGGAGTCAGTGAGAACCACATGGTCAAAGAGGGAAGATGGAAGTCTAGGGTGTTCTATCAGGTGGACAGGGAAGGATTCACCCAAAGGTGATTTTTTTTTCCTAAGAATATGGGAACAGTAAAGAGGTTATTTATTTCAGTGTTTAAAGGAAGAGAATTTCAGGCAGAGGAAAGAGCAAGCACAAAGGCCCTGTGGCCGGTCATTTCTGACACATTGGTGGAACAGCAAAGGAGTCCATGACTAGAGTAGGGAAAGTAAGTGAACAGGTTTCCAGAGAAGTTGTTAAAAAAAAAATCCTAAATAAATTATGGGTGTATAAACTCTAACCCCCACTCCAAACCATCAGTGTTCCAAAACCACAAATCCAATAAAATAATTATCAAAAAGTAAATCACTAAAACCTAAAAATAAAGTTAAGCAGCCAAGCTAACTATAAAACCAGAGGTGAACCTTAAGCTCACCCCTTCCTTTAAAAGCACTCTCTCTTCCTCTAGAGCCATCTCACTTAACTCAGAGCCAACCCTCAACGTGCCATTGCTTAAAAAAATCTAGTAAAATATTTGTAAATTTATATCCCTCTCTTTTTCCCTTGATATTATTACTATTTTATTCCCCTCCTTTCATAAAATAAAACCTATTAATAACTTTTATCACGTGTACCTAAAATTAAAACTTTTTTAAAATCTTCTAAGTGTGCAGGTGAAAAACCCAATTAAAAAAACCCATTTTTATATTAAAGTTGCCCTATAACAAAGTCATTGAGGTAATGGCCTCATAGGTGATTCCATTATGCCAGATCTTGAATGGATCAGCCAGGACTTGAGTTTCTACTCAGAAGAACTCATGAAGTCACTTAGCTGCCATCCCCCTGTAGAGAGACGATGGTGGTCTGGAACGGGTGAGAGAATGACGTGGTTTGAAGGTAGAACTGACTGCATTTGTCACATCCAAAGTGTGAAAAGAAGAGGCAGGGAAAGCTCCAAGATCTGCATCAGAAGAACCCATGGACAGAGATAGACCAGCGGAGGTGGGTGGCATGATTTGCAGAGAAGGGAGAATACCGATGCCAGCTTTGGATGATATACGTTTGACATGCCCTTACCCATCCAAGGGGAGAACCGAAGCAGCATAAGAGGCAGGAGAGGGATCCAGGCTGGAGCACACAGGAGAGGACCATTGCAAGAGAGCTGAGTTTCCAGCCATGATACTGGTTGAGATCAAGTTTAGCATGACTGTGGATAAAGGACATAAGGTAGATTCATCAAGAGATTGAAAGTATGAGGGCAATCAGGTGAGGGGAAGGTTAAAGGAGGCCAGAGGATATGAATCAAGCCCACTTAAGTGCTGCTTCTGTCTCCCTGGTGGGCCAAGAACTCAGAGTCAGTCTTGAACATAAGTCTCCTTCTCACCCAGTGAGTTAAAATAAAATAGTTCCTATGAGCCTCGAAGGTCAAAGGCTGAGTTAGCCATCAACACAGCGGGAGGACTGGCTCCACTGCAAGCCAGGCTTTGGGGTGGTCCACAGTTAATGATTAGCTGTGCTTTCTGGAAGGCTGCGGGGATCCTGGAGCTGATGCTGCATTGTCTGTGCTCTCCTCCAAGGTTCCAGGGCTCCTGGAGCTCTCTGTGTAGGAGGAGGGTGGACCAAGAGATTCCCCAGAGACATCACCTAAAGAATTTGACAGGTGAGCACCATATGAGGGATGAACCTATGGAATCACGCCTGATGGTGGTAATAACCAGTCCTTAGAATCAACTGGAAGGTGAGTGGAAACCCCAGAGGAAAGCAGTCTGCAACCCCAAAAGACTACAAAAGGGAGTGTCCTCCAGTCTTACTGAGGAGACAGCACTGGGCAGAGAAACAGGTGCCTTTAACACAGCAAAATGGAGGGGAGAGGCTGGAATCCTGGCACGCAAAGGGTGACGGATGTTACGGGGTGTGCGGGGAAGGAGGCTTCTCTGAGGTGAGGTGTCAGAAGAATGTGAAAGAGCCAGGTGTGGAAAAGAACAAGCAGGAGCAAAGGTGTAGAGGTAAGGAATATTCCTGCCTTAGAGTAGAGGGAAAGCTTCACTTCTTGGACTTATGGAAATAGAAGAGGTGACACAAGGGAAAGAGACCTTGAACTTTCTTGCCACCAGTGCCTAGACGACAGGGAATGAGAATTCAGCCAAATGGCAGACTCCTGGTATCCAAGGCCATTCGACTCCAACTCTGCAGCCTCATCAAGGTGCACATGGGGGACCTCAGAGAACAGCTCGTACCACCTTGGAGATCATTTTTACAGGGCCAAGATGTAGATAAAATCAATAATCACAGTCGTTATCATTTCTAAAGTAATTCTGCACCTTTGGTCTTCTGTGTTGGATCCGAGATCTCTCAGTCAAGTTTCAGTTTCAGGGACATAGATGCTGCTTGTGATGGGCAAAGTTTACTACAGTAGCAAACATGCCAAATGTCTCAGGACCTCATAAGCACACAGATTTTCTGCCCTACTGTCTGGGGCTCAGTTTAACCACACACGTGTTATCGTTCTGGGGCCCCAAATGAAAGTGGAAGTCCCATCTGGGCTAACCTGCTCTCACGACAGAAGCAAAAATGCAAGCATTCCACCAACCACACAGTCATCTCCACTTGAACCAAAGCAGAGCCCATAAGAAAGAGGTGGATTCTCCCTAGAGTGCCCCAGGTAAGTCACATAAAAATGAATGAGGATGTATAATCCTACTATGGAGAGGGTGAAAGTTGTTGCAAACAATAATTCAATCTACCATGTCACACTATTTGCAGCACCATGGAATTGGATATTCACAAAGCTGTCGGCAGAGCTGGAGAGATAGACCTAGACTGGTTGCTGTGATTTTGGAGACTGGCACACCAGAAGGAAATTGGACTGGATATCGCATACCAATTCACTCACAGCCACAACAAATTACACTCTGGAAGAGCCCTGCTATGTTGGGAGGCCTCTCCTTCAGCAGCTGATGGTAAGGAGAACAGCCTATGTAGAAAAGCCTCATTCTGGTCTTCTCTTCTCTTCACAGAACTTACCATGCATTGGCTGCGGAAACTCCAAGGGGTTTGCACCCTATGGGGGCCACAGATGTTCAGTCGCTCATTGCATATCCACGCCAGGCAATTGGCACCCCTGCCGTGGGGCCCCCAAGAAGTCCCCGACAAGTTTAACTTTGTTAGTGATGTGATGGATCACTGGGCTGGCATGGAGAAGGTAATGGGTGGAGAACACGTTCAGAGTTGGACACTTGGTTGAACTCATTAGTTTATCCATTCATGCAATACATATTTGTGGGGCACTTATTTTGTGTCGGTCTCCATGGTAACTTATTAACAAGATGTCTGTTTTCTATGAAGGCAGCAGGGGATGGCAGCAAGAGGCATGACCTTGGCAGATAGAAGGGCCCAGGAACAGATGGGGGCAACATATGACCGATTGCCATACGTGGGTTTAAAAGCTGGCACAATGTTTGCCTACAGATTCTGCACATGCTCTGTTGTGATCCCCCAGGAGAAACGAAGACTAGTGGGCAGGCGTCATGGAGGAGGTGGGGTTGAGTTTAGTGAGAAAACCAACATTAAACAGAGACTCAGTCTGCCAGCCTCTCAGAAGGTTACTTGGCCTTATCGTGAGGGGTGTGCAGGTAGGATGGCCCTAGGAGGCAGTGGTCAGAAGGGCTTGTCTGGGAGCTATTAGAGACAGATGCAGGAATTATAAGTTTGCTTTCCCACGCTGGAATTCTAAAATTCTACCCGTTTGGCTACTGCTTTCCCCTCAAGTTCTGTGTATCTTTTTGAAAGATGGGAAGATTCATCCTGGCTGGGACAGGGGAAGAGGTGGATCTGCTAACATGGGTTTAAAAGAAAGATGCCCAAAGAGAACCCATGGCTGACATTATCATCAGTTCCCAACATCTTGGCAGAACCAAGTGCAGAGATTATGACTGCTGGGCCTCTAGGCCGATGAAGCCCAGGGTGAAGATTATCTTTAAAAAAAAAATTGGCTCAGCATTTTAAAATTGAAATTATTCATGTAAAAATTTGAGTTTCTGGCCTGTGTTTAAAATTTATATCCCTGGGAATAAGGAGGAATGCCTGTCTGCCATGACTGATAATCCTGAATCCATAAAAGAAGTGATTTAATCAATGCACTACATAATCATCAAAAAACTTCACCACTGACAAACAACACTGTGAGCAAAATCAAAAAGCAAATGAGAACAGGAGAAAGGCATTCAACTCATATGCTGGCCAAGAGCTAGTAGCTCTAACACCAAAAAAAAAAAAAAGAGTGAAATAAATAAATTCAGATAACGTTTGCCTTTTTCATTCATTCTCTCACCTGTACACCAGTGTTTTCCAGAGGTTCTGGGATGGGGATACTACATCAAAGTGAGTGCAGAGCCAGAAGGAAAACTCATTTTTCTTCTACTACAGATGACGTTAAAGCGATTTTCAGAAACATAAATGATGCCATTCTATTTTTAAAGATTACTTAACCTCTTTATTAAAATATATCTTTTCATGGTAATATAGAATGGGTTTAAGTTATTTTTAAAGCATACATTTAGGACATTTGTCAATTATAACTTCTAATGTGGTAAATATTGATAGACCCCATATAAATTAAAACTCTTTAGGGTGTTTAGTACTTTTGAAGAATGTAGCAGGGTGCTTATGGCCTCCTCTGGAGATTGTAACAGGTTCAAGGGTAAAATGGCAGTCCCAACTTGGGAAATCTGTTCTATATACTTCTGCACCAATCCACCTGATCAGTAGACTTTTTCTTTCTTCAGACTGGCAGGCGACCCCCAGGTCCAGCCCTATGGTGGGTGAATGACGATGGAGATGAAGTGATGTGGAACTTCAGCCAACTGAGTGAACTCAGCCAACAGGTAGCGAATGTCCTCTCGGAGATATGTGGCCTGCAGCGTGGGGACCGTGTGGCAGTAGTGCTGCCCCGAGTACCTGAGTGGTGGCTGGTGACCCTGGGCTGCATGCGAGCAGGTTGGTAACTGACCACCAGACTGGTCATCGTCTCCCTTGTTAAGGAAACTGATGGCAGGGAAAGGCAACCACCCCTCCTAAAAGCTGCCTCTACATAGCATGCTGTTCTTCCTCATAGAAAGACACCACTCTTCTTCCATTTATTTAAGCAAACTATGTGTGAAGTCATAGGCTGGAGGTTACTAACACAAAGGGAGCAAAATGTAGATTTATAGATCTCTGAAGAAAGGCAACTATCAAATTCTTAATTGCGCACATAGTTTCTTTAATCTCATTTTTGATAAGTGACATAGAACTTTACAAGAACCTATATTTTAAAAGTTGGCAAACTTAACCTGTAGGCCAAATCAGGCCCCCAACTTATTTTTGTAAATAAAGTTTTATTGAAACATCACCCTACTAAATATTGTCTGTGACTGCTTTCACACTGTAATGGCAGGTTTGAGGAGCTGTGACATAGGACATCTGGCCCACAAAGTTTAAATTATTTCTCTTCAGCTCTTTGCACAAAATGTTTGTCATCTTCTGCTACACAAGAAGGCCTGAAGCAACTAATGCAAGGGGGTCATGGAAGCCTGAGAAGAAGTAATAGTTGGAATGAGAGCTGAAGGATGAGCTGAATGTGGCCAGGAGAGGAGCACTCCGAGCAGAGGGAATGATTCACAGGGAAGGGAAGCTTGGAAATGATGAGAAGGCCTAAGGATGCCTGTGTGCCTGAGTCCAGGTGGGCGGAGAAGGTAGTGGCCTACCAGACAAGGAAGGACAGGTACTGAAGTGGCAGAATCCTGCAGGCCAGGGTGAGGACTCGCATTCAGTGAGGAAGGGAAACCATGGACAGGTTGAGTGACATGATCATATTCTGTTTGTCAAATGTCGCTCTGAGTGGCTTGTAGAGCTTCAGATGAAGGAGGACTGGAGCAGCTGTAGGAGTAGGAAATCCAGTGAGGAGATAAGGGATGATTGTGCTTGCAACTTAGATAGGGCAGTGGAGATGGAGATAAGGGATGATTGTGCTTGCAACTTAGATAGGGCAGTGGAGATGGA
>JAGFMF010011768.1:8809817-8831084 GCA_019455555.1 Galemys pyrenaicus
ATGATTGTGCTTGCAACTTAGATAGGGCAGTGGAGATGGAGATAAGGGATGATTGTGCTTGCAACTTAGATAGGGCAGTGGAGATGGAGATAAGGGATGGAACTAAGATATCATTAGGAAGAAACCAAGGACAGTTTTTGGATGAATGATATATGGTAGAGGAAGAAGGCCAGGGAGATGGAAAAATCACAGACACAGGGGCATTGGATGGGTGCTGCTCTCTTCTACTGAAGTGAGGAACATAGAAACAGGTGTGGTCTGAGAAGGTCAGCTAGTAACGGTTGAGTTAGGGATATACCTGGGGGGTTTTCAAAAAGGATGAGACGTTCCAGTTGTGAGATAAATCACTTCAGGTGATGTAACATACAGCTTAGTGAGCATAGTTAATGAAACCACATAGTGGACTTGAAAGCTGCTAAGAGAATCTTAAAGATTTCTCAGCATGTGAAAAAAATTGTTTTATTATGTGTGGTGTTGGATGTTAACTAAACTTACATGATAATTATTTTACAAGAAATACACACATATCGATTATGTTGTACACCTAAAATGAGTGTCACATTACAGGTCAATTATATCTCAACTTTTAAAAAATATGAAATAAAAACAGAAGGGATGAAAAGTGAGAAGTTAGTAAAGAAAGACACACTATCTGAGTTGGCATCAGAAATGCGAGAATCATCAACCTTTAGATTTGAAAGATGAGAAGTGAAGAGGTGTAGGTACCCTAACAGCCTTCAAAATCTCTCCTGCCTGGCTTCCTTTGCACACAGCAGATAAACTCCTCAAAAAGCCCACCTCCCCGCTACACTCTGGGAATATGGGCTGAGGGGCTGAGAGTGTGAGGAAGGGTAAGGAGGAAGATGTAAATGTGGTCAAGGAGTAGGAGTAAGTGGAGGAAGTTGAGCCCAACTGTAGGAACTTGGGACCCCTGGAATGAGAGGAAGGCGGCGTACTGAGAGACTGCTGTCTGACAGGAAGGAGAACTCAACAAGGGAGTTGTTTCTGTAACTCAGCATCATAACAGAGAGACACTGAGGTGGCTAACTGCTCTTCAGTGTGGATCCTGAAGTGCTGGAAGAGAAGAAGGTGAGTCATGGTAGAAGGAATGTGTGAAGTCAGATTAAGAATCAAACAAAAATCACAAGCATCGCAAGAAAGAAAGAATATCATAGAAAAACTAAGAATACTGTGGCCTAAGAAAATGCATTTCTGAAGTATCCCGGGTTTGGGAGAAATAGCCAGGACCTAGAGCACCGCCATGCTACAGCACTGTGGACAATTCCAGCTGCTTTTCTTTAATATAATATTTTAATTTCTCTGAGGGTCTTGGGATTTAGGGAACTCCTGAAGGGCACTATGTGTGAGGGATACTATATTGGTTTAGACAGTCAATGGTGTGATATTAGGTGACTCAGTTTCTGTCACTAGTCTCAAGAGGCCCCTGACAGCTCTGACTACCCAAGGGAAATCTGTGCTCAAATCACTCTGACCCATAGTCCCCCATTGTTGGTATTCCTCACTGGAATGGAGTCACCCCTACTCCAATTTCCACTGTCCCCACCACCTGTTTGCTTTAGGCTTCTCTGGGGAAGAAGGTGACCCTCCCTTCCATCTCTCTAAGTCATTTGGCTTCTCCAGGCCTCGTCTTCATGCCCGGGACTGTCCAGATGACAGCCAAAGACATTCTCTATAGGCTCCAGCAGTCTAAGGCCAAGGCCATCGTGACTGCGGATGAAGTGACCCAAGCAGTGGACACAGTGGCACCTGACTGCCCTTCTCTGAGAACAAAACTACTAGTATCTGAGAAAAGGCAGGATGGGTGGCTGGACTTCAAGACACTACTGCGGTGAGTATCTGCCCATCCTAGCCTGGGGTTTCACCAAAGGTGGAAACTAAAGCAAGCACGTATGTGCAGGTATTTGGACCTTCAAATATAACAGAGCAGAGCATGAGACTGTCAGGAGTGATTCAGGAAAGAAAAGAAAAGCTAATACAAGAGTTTATTATCAAATCATCACAAGGGATAAGTGGGGCTTGATCTGCAGGAATACTTTGAGGAGCACATAGAATGCCTTTCAGATTTAACCATTAAAAAGTGACAATCACTGACTCATCAGCCCCTGGTCCCAACTAATGGAGGATTGACCTAGGGGGCACTGTGTACCCCATCCTTCTGGGCTGTGCACACATGCATTCAGAGCAGGTTCAGTGTCCCACGCCATGGCAACACAGAAGCCCTGGGACACACCCAAATCACCTGTGCACCACACTAGATGCAACACACTGTCAACCCCAAGTGTGTTAAAATTCACCCAGAGCTAGTCACTGCAGTCCATGGCTGGAAGCAAAGGTGATGCCAAGAATGTATCAGGCAAAACCTAAGAGATGACTGGCATACTGAGTTTCTAGGATCTTCTTGCCACTTTCTGTATCCCTGCACCAGACTCCTCAAAGACAGAGGACTCCCATCACCCTCTGACAGTAGACAGCAGGAAAGACTAGAAGAATCAGTCACATGTCTGCAATCCTCCTGCTAGAGACACAAACCTTCAGAACCCCCAAGGCTTTTCTTTTTTGTTTAATATCATGGTGTTTAAGATAACTGTCAGAGATGGAGACAACCTAAACCAGCATTGAGAGACTACAAACCAGGACCCTGGGAGGGCTGTCTGAGTAAATAAAAGAGGTTGTACTGGGAAAACTCACAATAATTTATCATTTCCTGGTATTATACTAGGATTCCCAACAATTATTAATGTAACATTTATTGGGTTCTTACTTATTCCTTTTGTATTACAGCTCATTGACTAAAGAACTATGAGGGAGATAGTACCGATCCCATTTTGCAGGTATAAGAATTGAGAGTCTGAGAAGTTAAATAAATCATCCAAAGTTACAGATAACAAAATGCCAAACCTAGTGGTTTTCAAACCCAAGACTGGCTGGCTCAGAATCCTATGATCTTACATGAGTCTCCCTTCTGGAATGGGCTGGTTGACATGCCTTTGCCTGCGTGGGGGAAGGTGGAAGGGGATGATCTGAGGTGACAGTCCATATCTCTCTCAGAGGAGCATCTACCACTCATCGCTGCGTGGAGACTGGAAGCCACGAAGCAGCTGCCATCTATTTCACCAGTGGGACTACCGGCCTTCCCAAAATGGCGGAACACTCCCACTCAAGCCTGGGCCTCAAGGCTAAGATGGATGCTGGGTAAGAAAACCCACATAGATATTATCCTTACATAGATAAAAGTATTAATCATCTTGAGAAAAGGGCGTGTATTATAGTGATTTCCATCTACAAACAAATTCTTCATCTTTAACCCAAATCACTTTGGATTAAAGGGTCTCAAGGCTAACATGGATGCTGGGTAAGAAGAGCCTTTTCTCTTCCCAAAGAGCTGTATTACCAGACCTTGAGGTGTTTCTGAGCTTAAATCTAGCTCCCCTAGGTTGTGATACCAACTGATACTTCTGAGAAAGACAGTTGGGAGGGAAAAAGAAGGCAGGCCCTGGCATGCTAGATATATAGTCATCTTAAATGAGATATTCTGGTTTCAGGTAACAGGGTATCTCATAACCTCTCAATACTCTGAGCCATGCGTCTATTTGAATGACTTGTACAAGGCTTATATGTGTTTTTCTCCAAATTGATCTCTATCTTGTCTTTTGAAGTACTAGTAATATGCTTTGATGTTATCCAATTCCAAAATGGCATTTTACAGCAGAAAATTACTTCTCAAATTCATTGAAGCAGAAGCTGTAATTGGATTAATTAGATAAACTGAGATCTCAGGATTTCTGGATTGCAGACCTCATCATTCAGAATTTCCTTTAACTCTAAATCAGCTCCATCTGTGGAATCAACATACTAGGCCAACATTGTCATGCAGTGACACCAAGAAATCTCTGGGTCCTTTTCAGAAGATCCTTTTTGCCAGGTTAATTTCATTATTAGAAATATAAAAGTATTTTAATGCAAAAAAAAATCTCAAAAACTGAAATAGTCCTATGTTACCAGAAAACCTAATTATTTAAAGTATTTAATTAAAAAAGCTGTGCTAAAATGCTCTTTATTATGTATAAATCTTTTGTATTCTAAAAGATAGGAAGATAAATCGCTTAAATGTAACTAAGATATTGAATCCCTCAAGTTTCGCCATCACAGGCTATGACCTAATTTCCCTACATAGATAAAAGTATTAATAATCTTGAGAACAGGGCATATATTGTAGTGATTTCCATCTACAAAAAAAATTCCTCATCTTTAACCCAAATCATTTTTGCTTTCAGATGAGCCTAATCACCACCCCTCCTCCCCCCCCCCCGCCTTTTTTTTCATTTTGTGTTTGTGCTTAGGCAAGTCTTGATACTTCAAGAAGACCAAAGGTCTCCTCAGCCAAACTTGAATGGCAAGGTCATTTATTAGAATGTTTCTTTAAATGTTTTTTGCTAGTAGACATTTCCTGGTGGTTCCCAAGAGTCAAAAACTGTACGAAGTTTTGTTAAGAGAATGAGACCCCATTATCTGTTATGTCATGGAAGCTGGGGTCACATCATCTAAACACTCGACCCCTTCTGTATGAATATATAGACCCCAGAATGTGTGTGTAGAACTCTCCTTCCCCTGCCTGCTTACATTTACACACACGTCTACAAAGATACACAAAGACTTGTCGTGGATAGACACACACACTCATGCCCCCCCCCCACCCCAGCTTGCTCTCACAGTCATGTCCTTGTGTTTCCTCTGTGTTCTTAGCACATGGGTAGACCTGAAAACTTCTGACATAGTGTGGACCATCTCAGACACGGGTTGGATACTGAACATCTTGAGCTCACTTCTGGGATCTTGGACATCAGGAGCATGCACATTCATCCACCTCTTGCCAAAGTTTGACCCACTGGTCATCCTAAAGGTCAGAGAAGATCTGGTGTGCCCCAGACAGTCAGAATGAGCCTGAAGTTGGCACATTCTCGTTGATTGCGAGTTCTTTCAATTCACTTGGATTTTGCTAACCCTTGCCACATGAATGGGCAATGTTAAGTAAAAAAGATGTTCTCTGCTTTAATTCATGGAAGCCATCGTCCAAAAGGAGACAGACCCACAGATAGATTAAAAGGAGACATTCAGGAGATAGGCATGATGGGTCATTTGTCTAGTCAGCATGTTTAATGGACTTTTGCCCTGATGTCAAGCATCAGTGAGCCTGTAATGAAAAGGAGAGCTGGGATATTAGAGGTGATGCTCTGTGTGTGTGTGTATGTGTGTATGTATGTGTAAGCATGTGCAGTTATCTTCACCCACAAGGAATGCCATCATCTTAAGTGAACAGCTTGAAAATATTTACCTGTTAGACACTCTATTGTGGTTCAGAATGCTATATCAAAATACCATAGACTGGGTGGCTTAAAATGTAGCCTTTCATTTCTCACAGTCTAAAGGTTAGGAAGCTGAGATCAAGGTTCTAGCATAGTTGTGTTCTGGTAAGAACCTCTTTCTTTGGATAAAAGGGCTGCCTTTTTTCCTGTATCACTGGATGTAGACAGAGCTCTGATGTCTCTTCCTCTACTTGTAAGGGCACTTATCCTCAGGCAACAAAGCAATGAGGAGATTCTCTTTATATAATTCTGTATTTTAAACAGATCCGTACTTTTTCACCTTCCAAAATTTGAAGTGACTTTTTTTAAGTGTCACAAATAAAAAATAAATACCAGCAACATGAAAACAGATGCAAAATTATTAAGCCCATTAGGAAAATACAGAATGATGATATGTGTATGATGTATGTGTGTGTATAGAGGGGGGAGATTAGGGAGAGTAATTGGAAGGACAGCAAATTGCATGCTGAGCTTCCTGTAAGGCAAAACAATAAGGAAAATGAGATGATTTTCATAGTTCATGCCTGTCCATCAAGACCATTCAGAGTAGATAATTTCATGATGCTCTGATATTAATCATTTTTTCTAGATGTTTTTGTAGTAAATTCTAAAAATTTATACCAAAACAAAGCATGGTACAAGTAGTAAATATTTATTCTACTTCTTGGTGGTTGTCCTACCTTGGACAATTTACTTAACCTTGAGTCACAGTATTATCATCTGTAAAATGTGGATGATAATACAAACTCCGTGAGGTTAAGAGAGTTCAGTGAGATAGTACAGGGTCTGACAAGTCTTTAGCATTAGCTTATTTTTAGTCGCACGTCATGTGAATTATGCGTAGGCTCTTATAACTTTCAAAGTACTTTTACACTGGAATTCTGTCCCAAACTATTAATTAAAAAATAAAGCTGGAGTGAATCTTATGAAGCTATAACCAGGAGGGTAAGTGATTATCTAAGACCACATAGCATACTGGCTTGCTGCAGGGACTGACCTCACCTTGGTGACTAGGATGCTGTGTAAATCTAGAAGGGTGTTTATGGGAATAAGTTGTTAAACTTGTAGGAACACTGAGCCAGGATTTGATAAAAATGCTCCAAAGTAGTCCTGAGTCTTTCTCTGTAGTGACTGATAGTCATTCCCCTGTCATTTTTGGTGTGAGGGTGCATAGGGATTGTGGCGCTCACTTGGCCTGAAGCAGATACAGCAAAATTAGTGAGCATTTAAATCCAGACCTCCACAGCACCGTAGCCCAGACTGGTAACTACTGTGCACATCGGTAAGTCAGCATCTGACTTGATGTCAGTGTTTCTGCTGTCTCTCCCTCCAGGTGCTGTCCAGCTACCCAATCAACAACCTGGTGGGTGCGCCTATTGTTTACCGGATGTTGCTACAGCAGAACCTTTCCAGGTGATAGGGCCTTGGGCAATGGTTAAGAGCCACTGGGTTTGTTGACCTTTCCTCTTGTGTCCCCCACCTACCCGTGTGCTCATCTCTCTGACGCTCTGAGCATGGGTTACCACCATGAAGCCAGAACCATCATCAAAGCACCCAGAATCCAGCTCCAGACTTAAGCAGATTCTGGGGTCCAGGTGGGGAGAGGGAACACTTATCTCTCTTCTCTCCTTCAGTTATAAGTTTCCACATCTACAGAACTGCTTCAGTGGAGGAGAGGCCCTTCTTCCAGAAACTCTAGAGAGCTGGAAGTCCCAGACAGGACTGGACATCCGAGAATTCTATGGCCAGACAGAAACGGTAACTGCTGGTAGGAGATCCATGGGCTGGTGGACCTCGTGGACTCCCCAAATCTCTGATAATAAAAACATGAGGCACCATTTTCTCAGTCCCATATTTTGCTATTGGAAAGGCACTAGGTTTTGAAATTCAGCATCGAACAAGACAGGCAAAGTTGCTACTTTTGTGGAGATTATAGTCTAGCGGGAATGGAGGAGAGAGATGTAAACTAAAGAATATCTGACATGATGGATGGTGACAGTGGGTGAAATGGAGTGAGGTGGAATGAGTGGCTAGTATTTCAGTACAGTAGTCAGGAAAGGCCTCTGCAATGGGATGATGTTTTAGCAGAGACCTGATTTTATCAAACATGCCAGGCACTGTACTAAGCTGCTCAGATGGAAGTGGAGGATGGGGAACAGAACTCAATAAGCACCCCCGCTTCACCTGTTGAAATACGTTCTTGGAACTCTTGGGATCCGGTGAACACAATGTGGATTCACATTGCTCTGTTGCACTACCCATTTACTAAAACAACTGGGAGAATACTTTTCCCCAGTTCCTTTTCCCAGCGCCTCTTTCTTGTAACTCTCAGGACTTCTCACTTCCTCTTTCCCATTCTTTATGCTACATCCTTCTATGGTTAGCAGGTCTCTCCTGGCAGAACTGCACAGGGCTTGGAGCAGTGCTGTAATGTATGACTTTGCTAGTGTGGTTGAAGACAGTGTGGTTGTGGCACAGGCTTCCAGCCATTCAGAGGAGGCCGTGTTTAGGGAACGGTCCTCGGCACTCTAGCACATGTTCAGGAAGATTCACTTCAAGATGCAGTCACAGATGGTTCTATTGTAGTAGGTAATTAAATCTCACACTGTTTGGTATCTGTGGTCCTTTAGTTCCTCTAGAGAGGCTATAATGTGGTTGCTAGTTCCTCTTCCCTGGGAGTGGTTGGCTATTGCCTTCCAAACAATTTAGTGAAGCCCCTAGAACCGGAATCTCAGTAAAGGGGAGCAAGGGGGATGAGGGGGAGGGGAAGCCACTGATCGTGAGTCATCTCCAGGATGTCAGGACATGCCCTGCTGCATCTTTTTGTTTGTGTTCTGTGACTGTATGACCCTCCTTAGGCTTGCCCATCTCTCTACTGCTTTCCACAGGGACTCACTTGCAGAGTTTCCAAGACAATGAAGATCAAACCTGGCTCCCTGGGAACAGCAGTTCCCCTATATGATGTGCAGGTTTGTTAGGGGTGACAGGGAGGGAGGGAAACTAGGAAAACAAAATATTTTTGTCGTGTTTATTACATTGTTTATTGAGGGAAATTGAGAGAGGGGAAGAATAGTAGAATAATATTTGGTAAGGAGTAAAGGAGAAAGGAAAGAAGGAAAAGAAAAGGGAGGGAGAAAAAGATGAAAAGAGGAAGGAAAGAAAGAAAAAAAGTAGAAAATTATTTATAGTCTGATTATCCAGAGAAAACTATTTTAAATAGGCAACAAATTAACTAGCTAATTATGTAAGTATACATATTTTATTTTTTAAAAGATTTATTTATTTATGCATACAAGCACTGGGGTATAGGCCAGAGCTGTGGGCGGGGGTGGGGGTGGGGGTGGTGAGCGAGAGGATTCACCACAGAGAGCCCAGAGCAGAACAGGCAGATCAACGGAAGTACACTGCTGAGGGGAGCAGCGGGCTCAGCAGGAGGGGTCTGCTGCACCATGTGGGTCCCCTCCCTGGCCGGCAGCAGGGATCGAACTCGTGCTGTAGTGGCTGCGGTTTGCTTCACAGTGCGTTGCTTAACCCACTGCGCCACCAAGGAGGGCCCATTATATACATATTTTTAAAATAAGAATAAGGGTAAATCTTGACATATCATTTTGTAACTGACTTTCATAATTGAACAGTCTTGAGTGACCATCTTTCCAGGTCAATTAATACCCACTTATGGTATTATTTTTAATAATTACATAGTAATAGATAATATCACTCCACCACTCCTTATTCCTTTTGTTGGTCAATGGATGGTTTCCAAAATTTTCACTGGTAAAAACAACACTATATGCATATGTTATAGCTAAGATTTTGTTCCTTTCCCTTATTATTTCTTTGGGTTATTTTTATTCTTTTTTATATAATTACATATTTTATATACTTCTATAATTATTACTTTGGGTTACATATTATACTTTGAGTTAAATATCAAGAGGTAGAATTTGTAATATGTATCTGTGGTTATGTGTATAGATATATAGATCTAAAGTATAATAAATTCTATTCTGTTCAGTGTTATAATTGTCTGCTCTTTCACCCCTGATTATGGCAATCATTTATGGAGAGGTTTTTTGTTTTGTTTTTGATAACTCATTTCATCCTTATTATAATCCTCAGGGGGAAAATCCTGCTGTTATCTCTGTTTTAGAGATGAAGGCATAGAGATGGGAAATTTAAGTTGCTCAAAGAACTTAAGGTAGCAGAATCATAATTTGAATTCTGTTTGAGCCTCAAACATAATGGGAGATGATATTTCCTGAACTCTTAAAGCCAGAATTTTTCCAAAGTCATCTGATCTAGTCTTAGTAAAAGGATCCATCTAAACTATTCCACAGCCTCCCTGGTGGCGCAGTGGGTTAAGCCACGCACTATGAAGCAAACCGCAGCCACTGCAGCATGAGTTCGATCCCTGCTGCTGGCCAGGGAGAGGACCCACATAGTGCAGACAGACTTCTCTTGCCTCGCCTGCTGCTGCCCTCTGGTCGGTGTGTTTCAGTCAGTCTGTCTGTTCTGCTCCCCACTCTGTCTGGTAAATGCCCTTACCTCCTGTGACTCTGGCCTGTACCCCAGCTCTTGTGTGCATAAACAAACAAACAAACAAATAAATAAATAAATAAGCTATTCCAGGCAGATGGATTAGAGATTTGTGTTTACAAACACTTGGAACCTCTTGATTTCTAGTTTTTGCTTTTAGTTACCACTTGAGCAAGAGGGTCTTCCATGCTGTCATTCAAACCGTGTCTTGATATATGGACCATTTTTACAATCTGCTTCTTCTTCCAGGTTGTAGATGACGAGGGCAATGTCCTGCCCCCTGGAACAGAAGGAGAACTGGGCATCAGGGTCAAACCCATCAGGCCCGTAGGCATCTTCTCTGGCTATGTGGTGAGGAATTCATCCTCCTCCCTCTCCATCCTCCTGGTGGGAAAAGTTGGCTCTGAGTGGAATGAGGGCGGTGACATCCCAAAATTATGAACACTCCAAGAAGCAAGATATAGAGGCAAGGGGTGTACCATGTCTAAGAATGGAGACTTTTCCAAGAGAAAAGAATGGGCCTTCATTCCTGTCATCCTCAGCCTGGCACTAAAATCCTACTTAAAGAATTATCTTTCTCCAGATATCTTTTCTGCATCCATGAATTGTTTCATGCCAGAAAGTGTTGTTCCTGAACAATATATAGCAGTGTTTTCCTGAGGACAGTACCCCCTCCCCCAAAAACTATTGACCCCCCGCCCCATGCTCTATACCTTTGGTCTCCTTTAGAGCCACACCTGAAACTTACATTGAGACTATGTCATTGAAAGTTTCTTTTGCTTCAGACCTTCGAGCATTAGAAATAAATGATCCTCAAATCCAACCACTTCACGGGTGATGATGAAGATTATAAGTCTCATCCAATTCTACCGCAGTTGAAAAACTGGAAGGAAAGACTCACACTCATGCTTTCTGATACCAAGATGATTAAATAATATATTAAATAGTAAACCCAACAGTACTTACTGCCAAGCATTGGGTGGTGTCCTGGAATACAGCAGGGCTTAGGCTGACTGTTGAAGGGAAGGTGGAATCAGTTGGGGGAAATGCCCCAGAGCACGTGTGAACGAGTGCATCGATATTATCCATCAGGGCAGCAGATGAGAGATCACAAGTGGAATAAGCTAAATAAAGGAGAGAATTAATTCCTTTTGTGGGTGTTTTTGACTGGTTCAAGGTAGGCCCACGATGTTCAGTTGGCTGTTTGGGTTATAAAATGCACAAACTGTACAAGGCAGCCTTGGGGCAGAGTATTTAGGCTTCCTAGACACAATGACCATCTTTCTTTGGTCACTAGGACAATCTTGAGAAGACAGCAGCTAACATTCGAGGAGATTTTTGGATCCTGGGAGATCGTGGAATGAAGGACCAAGATGGGTATTTCCACTTCATGGGACGGGCAGATGATATCATTAACTCTAGTGGGTAAGTTTGGCTTTTGGGCTGGGGAGGGTAAGCTGGACCTTTACTCTAGTTGGTTCTAGATTTGGAGCTGGCCTGTAGGTAGAGGGTTCAATCTTCTCTGAAGGACACTTCTTCTACAGGTACCGGATTGGTCCCTCAGAGGTAGAGAATGCCTTGATGGAGCACCCCGCTGTGGCTGAGACAGCTGTGATCAGCAGCCCAGACCCCACCCGAGGAGAGGTGAGGGGGTGGGCAGCAGCCTACGTCTACAGATTCGGGACAGAATAATATAAAATGGTAGCTACAAAGCATGGATTCTGGGTTTGGACAGTCTGATTCCTAATCTTGGCCCCCGAACTTACTAGCTGTGTGATCTTGTATGTAGTCTCTTGGATCTTCCATTTCCCATCTATAAGATGGGAGAGTTTGTGATTATTAAATATGTTAATGTTTGTAATGCATGAAATTAAGGCCTGGCACATAGCAAAACCATACAAAGTCTATTATTTTGGGAGTGTAGGGATTCCATCCTGCTGGTTGGCATTTGATTCAATAGAGGAGGGATTTAAGGCAAAGTACAGGGCTCTTGAGCTATGAGGTTTACAATGAGAACAAGGAGAAGAAGGAATAGAAATAGGCCCAGATGGAGTCTAACAAAGGTTGGTGTGCAGAGGTGTGGGTCAGTGTCCAGGTGCATTTCTGCAGAGGGCATGTTGAGCAATGTCATCCCTCTGGCAGGCGTAAGGTAACCAGTTTCTCCTCTCTCTGTTGTACCAGCAGTACATGTGTGCTTCTGGCTTGGTTTCAACCTCCAATCCTACCTGTCCATACAATAAGACACTTGAGAGAGCATTAGAATGTCCACCATACTTACCTTTAGTTTCTCCCTTTCCCTGCCCCGGGTACCTGGGGGTAGAACTGAGGGGGCCTAGCAGTGTCAGAGCCGTAACACTGATTTTGCATTACCCAAGAGATGATGATCTCTGAGTCCCCCTCTCTCGACCTCATCTTGGCTGCAGGTGGTGAAGGCCTTTGTGGTCCTGACTCCACAGTTTCTGTCGCACAACCAGGACCAGCTCATTAAGGAGCTGCAGGACCATGTGAAGTCCGTGACGGCCCCATACAAGTACCCCAGGAAGGTGAGCACTCCGGGCTCCCATGTCCCCTAAACTTGGGGAAGAGCAGATGTTTGTCCTTTCATATTTCCCTTCTTCTGGCTGAGGAGGTGGCCTCTAATTCCAAAGTGCTGCCAAGCTGAGACTGTAAAAGCACAATGAGACAATCCAGTAACTATCTGGATGCCCTAAATTGGCCTCAGCCTTTGGCTCACACTAAATTGAGATGCTCTCATGGGAACCACTTCTAGTCAATACCCGCACTATGTCCTCACTCTCTACACTGAGCTCTTCTGACATGATTCCAGGTTCTCTCAGTTATAAGTGACAGAAATCCACTAAATGAAACTGAAATTTATTGCTCACACAGCTGTAAAGTCCAGGGGCGGGCAAAGCTTTGGTCATAAAATATTTTAGGCTATCCCATCTTTGCTATACTATTCAACTCTGCCCTTGTAGTGTGAAAGAAATGTAGCCAGAAAAACATATAAACAACTGTGTGTGGTTGTGTTTCAATAAAACTTTATTGCAAAAACAGGCGGGGGGCCGGGTTTGGCTCTTAGGCTATCATTTGCTATATTCTATCCCGTGGTCCCAGAGCACTTCCTGAAACGTCCTATAGCTCAGGGGGCTGCCCTGAGTGTTTTCCAAGTTAGTCTTCACTGACCCGAGCCCTCCAATCTTGGGAGCTTCTCTTCACCATACAACGGTCCTCTTGAAAGTCCAGCCCCACTGGGGTCACAGACAGCCCACCCTGCCCTGATTTTTCCCAACAGATAGAGTTTGTCTGGGACCTGCCCAAGACTGTCACAGGAAAAATCCACCGGGCAGAACTTCGAAACCAGGAGTGGAAGAGTTCTGGCTGCACCTGAGCCCAGTGGCCTGCCTCTGGGTCCTGATCTACTTCTCTCACTTCCCTTTGGGTGATCTGCCTCCCATGGGGGGGATATGTGATTCCTTATGAGAAGGCATATGTCTGAGTTTTATTTTTTTTTCTTTCCCTGGTCATCACCACAAAATCGTTTCATGTTCACTGTTGAAAGAAGAAAGGGAAGAAGCAAAGGAGAGTGAGAAAAGGAAAGGAAATAGGGAAAAAAAAGAGAGGAAATTAAGAGAAAACTGAAAACAAAGAGAACTTAAAAAGGAGAAACTGAGAAAGGAAAAATGAGGGAGAAAGAAAAAAGGAGGGAGGGAGCCCACTTCTTATCTTTATAAGTAAAGTTTTATTGGAACAGAACCATATACATCCATTTGCATAGTCTCTGGCGCTTTCTTCCCTCCTTCCACCCAAAGAGGAAGGGAGAGAAAAAGAAGGAGGAGGAAGAGAGAAATGGAGGAAGGAAGAAGGAAAGGAAGGAGCAAAGAAAAAGCCTGATAAAAATACTAAGAGAAATTGATAAAGAAAAATGCTGGCAGACAGATAGGATGGGACAGTGGGGGTGGGGGAAAGGAACTTAAATTACTCTCACAGATAGGCAAATAAACAGACAGTGACAGAGTCAAAAAGAAAACTGGATCTTAGGAAGGAAATGAAAGGCCGTGGCATTCCATCTCACCCCTGGGACAAGACCTCACTCCAGAGAAGCTTATGTATGCAATTGGGATGTTGGCGTCATCACCAAATTACCCAAAACCTTAGGGGGGCATCATGACAAGAGGAGGAGTATCTCCATTGACTGAATAGTTACCATGTTCTGGGCACTGGCCTAGGCATTTTATAAATGCTATCTCATTTAATATCTGTTTGGCACCCGCAGACCTGACAGCATAGCTGTGAGAACAGTGTAAGCACCTCAAAAAGTTGTACCTCCCCCCATAGCTCATGTTTGTGGTGGAATATACTCTTCCCAGAATCAAGTAATAAAATCATTTTTAAATCAAGACCCTGAGGCTTGTCTTTGAGGAAAACACAGATGGGAGAATGGTAATCTCGCCATTCTTCACAAAGAATAATAATCCACAGACTTAGATCCTGGGGTGCCTGGAAACAAGGGTTCAGGAGAGGGGGAAGGTGAGTGCTATGAGGGCTTCAATGAGAGAGGGTGAATCTTCAAGCAGATTCCAGTGATCTCTAGAAGGGAGTGAAGGCTCTCTGAGGCTCTGACTTCTCCTTAAGAATACTTAGTATAATAACAAGGGTAATAATTATATCAAGTACCTGCCAAGTGTCAGAAATGATGCAAAGCGAACAGGTACATTAACCCCACTTAATGTTCACCATCATGCTCTGATTCGGGTACTGTCGTTTTTCTCATTTTACACTTGGAGGCTATAAGACTTGGAGAGATTAGATGATAGTCCCCAAAGTCACACAGGTGGAAAATGATGCATCAAGTTCAAGCACACACCTATTGCCTACAATGACTATGACCTCCTGCAATTTGCTTACCTTCTCTTTTGGTCCTTGACAAAGTACTCTTACAGTCATCTTTGAAACTACTCATAGAGGGTGACATATTGTGATATATCCCTCCTGAAATGCACTAAAATACGCCAATGCTTTACATGTCACCTAACAGAAATGAAACGTGCTAATCAAATAACAAAACTTTGTTTTTCTCAATCTGATGCTATCAATATTTAAGGGAGTATCATCTCACTGACAGTTCTAAGAATTAAAAACCCAGAAGATTGCCTATTCTGGTACTTCACTGCCCTCTTCACCCTATAGTGAGAATCTTTGGGCCATAACTCCTTACTCAGTGCTCAGCCCATGATATCCCTGCTTTCTTCAAGCTCAGGAATAACTGATAGTGGAAACCCATACCGTCAAAGGAAGTCGATGACTTTACCCAAAGTGTAGAATCTGCTCCTACCTCCAGCCTCCAGCTTGTATAAATCAATCACAATATTCAGCAGTACCTGTCCCAGAGATTGGTTTGCTGTGACTAAAATGAAATCACCAGCTCTTTCTTCTGCAGAGTGAGCCATAGGCTATCTCGTTCTTCCTATCCTTGTGTAGCAAAGAAACCCCAGTAATCTCCAGAACTGAAAATCAATGATTGTCTAGTCCCTGTGGACCAATATGGACTGTGGAACATCATCACCACTCTGACACAACATTGTTATTGTTGTTGTTGTTGTTATTGTTATTATTATTAGATTAGTCTAGATTCCCAGACTAACTGAGGTGTGTATATATTGATGACAAAATCCTTCCAGGCTTATTCTTATCTGTAGCTAGAAGGAATGTAATCTGGAGAAGGGAAGTCACCTCACTTTCATCAATATTATTTCAACATCAGGTTTCAGGGTGGAATGACAAAGGGATGGTCATTGTATCACATGACATAAGAGTTTACACTTCATCTGGGAGTTATGAACTCAGTCAACAATGTATTTCTGAGCAGTTACCCTGTAACTGAGTGGTGAATGTATTCAAGAATGATTTGAGAAATGCTTCAACGAATTCTTTCTTCCTGGAACTGGGTGACTAGTGACTAAGTATGATAGGTGGGTCAAGGACACGCTAAAGGATAACATCGACGTTTTCTGTTAGGTAAACTGGGAAGGTGACTAGAACACTTTCTGAGATGGGAACATTGAATTCAGTTGTGGTCATGCTAACGTAGGTAATCTCTGGAACACTGAGCTTAGTTAATAGTTGGACCCCGATTTACGATGGTGCAACATAAGATTTTTTTATTTTACAGTGGTACCAAAGCTTATTCAGTAGAAATCATACTTTGAATTTTGGTCTTCTCCTAGGCTGCTGATATGTTTGGCATTAACAGCTAGCTGCAGCTCCCAGTCAGACCAGGGATTATCAGAGTAAATATACAATCCTCTGCAATGTGCCAGCATTTTTAGAATACAGATACAAGTCTCAGACTTGTATGATGGTTTGACTCAACACGTATTTTTTTAATTTGTTTATTTATTCATAGAAGAACCGGGTACAGGCCAGAGGTATGGGTGATGAGAGGACTCACCAGAGACAAAGTGGGGAACAGAACAGGCAGATTGACTAAAGTACACTGCGGAGGGGAACATCGGGCGAGGCAGGGGAGGTCTGCTGTGCCACTTGGGTCCTCTCCCTGGCTGGGGATCAAACTTGTGCTGAAGTGGCTGCAGTGCCTGCAGATGCTCATATTGGGGTGCTTAAGCCCTTGTGCCATCAGGGAGGCCCTGACTCAACAGTATTTTTAATATGAGGACATCATCCATGGTTAGTTGGGAAAGGTCTATATATTAATCAGATGGAGGTCAAGGTTTTTCATGTACTTTAGAAGAGGCAGAGGAGAAAGGGAAAGCAAATAAAATGTTACATTCTGATCTTGTGTGTTAAGAGTTTTTGAGTAGGAGAGCACTTTGGATGGTAATCAGCATATTATCTTTGTTTTGTTCCAGGATATTTACTCTTGATGTTGTCAGGATAGATTAATTCTGATAATTAAAGCAAGCACAATCGGCAAAGAACAATCTGTTCATTTAGTTGGAAGCTATCTCCAGCCTCCACCTGTCCATAGGAATATGGCAGCTAAGAGTGAAGGACTCAGTCAGGTTATTCTAGATTCAAATGGTCTTTCTGTGATTCTTTGCCTGTCAGAGCTAATGTGAGTGGTTTAAATTCTCTGAACGATGGTGTCTCCATTGGTAAAATAGTGGTAATAATAGTACTTTATTTACAAGATTTTCTAGTAGATGAATTAATACAGTAAAGGCTTGGAACAGTGCCTGAAAAAAATAATTTTGAGTTAATATTATTTTTAAAGGTTTATTATATTGATTTATGCATACAAGAACTGGGTTACAGGCCAGAGGTGTAGGGTTGAGAGGCTTCACCAGAGATAGAGTGGGGAGCAGAACAGGCAAATCTACTGAAATACACTGCTGAGGGGAGCAGCAGGTGAGACAGAAGAGGTCTGCTGTGCCAGATAGGTCAGCAACCTGGCCAGGGATCAAATTCATGCTGCAGTGGCTGATGATAGCCGGCTAACACTGAGACTTTAACCCCTGAGCCAATAGGGAAGTCCAATTTGAGTTAATATTATTAAGTCACAGAAACTTTCTGAGTCTGTTTATTTACCTCCATAACTAAAAGAATAATACTTACCATGAGATATTAATACACGTATAAATGAGATTGTGTTTATAAATCCCTTTAGGCAAGAAGTCCTTAAGAAGCAATCACTTCCTGCTCCCCTTTCTCCTTCCCTGTTAATAATAACAGGTAAACGAAACTCTGTGTGCAGGCACTCTTCTAAGCTGTCTACATGTATTATCTCTTAATTCTCACAACAAGCCTAGTATTCAGGTGTCATTATTATTTTAAGGTACAACCTCAAAATGTAACTTCATTAATATTCTGTCATTCCCCCATCCTCCATCCCAGTATTATTTTTTCTTGTTTATTTTCTTCCTGGCACATGTTATCATTTGGCATCCTCTTGTATGTTTAGTTATTTTTTCCTTGTTGTCTCTTATTTTCCTATCATGGGATTGTAAATGTGAGAGCAGCAACCTTATCTGGTATAACATGTTCAAAGTCATTACTTTCCCTTGCAGGAGCTCATTAAATATATATTGAATGAATGGAGGTGTCATAGGCATTATACAGGATTAGGGCGAATAGTAGGTATAAAGTATGCAGGTGGACAGGAGACTTGGCTACACAACGTCAGAGAACAAGGATGATAGTGTCTCTGCCATATTTTGATATTACTTGGTTTCCAAGGCTGTTGACGCAGAGAAGAGGACAAAAAACCCAAATCTGCATTGAAGCATCCTATACTATAGGTGATCTGTGTCATTTCTACCTGGAGTTCAATGTCCAGAAAAGTGACTGAATGACCTCACCCTGTCTCTGTGAGGCTTGGAAGTGAAAGAGGAGGATTTGTGGACTCTTCAGAGAGTTCTATCATCTCTACCCTGTACCACTGTTCGAGAGGAGAAAATTGAGGCACAAAGGGACAAGAAAATTGGTGAATGCACAAACCTGACAACTGGTAAACCCAGACGATCTGGCTGCAAGCCAACCCCTCTTGACCACAACACTGGATGGCATTTCCAAAAGAAAACCTACTGAGAGCCAGAGAGTGTGTCCTGGACTCTTCTTCCTGCCCCCACTCATTTCTCTAAATTCACTGCTGCTTCTGCTTGAGTAACAAGTTTTTTTGGACTTTGATCCTTTGGGTGTTTAATTTTTAGCTGGTCCTGCCTTCTTAATCACTCTTCTTCTCAAAATAAAGACCTTTTCTGAGCTGACAGTTCATCAAGAATAAATTGACCAGAAAGGGTAAGACTGGCCTTTTAGAAACCAGGTCTTACCCCTTAGCTTTGTAAGCGTTGTTCTTGGTATCTCCAGCAATCTGTGTTGACTTTGAATGAGATATTTTTCTTCCAGGTTCAGTGGAGATTCGGAGGGTAAAGGTGTTGGAGAAAAGTTGGGTCATGATTTTGTAGATTGCCCATCCTCCAACCATACCCCCAAAGTGGTTCTAGTGGAAAACTAACAGTTTAAGATCACAGGACAATAGCTTATGCAATGCAACCTCACTATCAACCCAACATCTGCATGCAATCCTGTCTTCTTCTTATAACTATTAAAATATCAGACATTTATATAGCTGTAAAACGCTGGAGGTACATTTTCACACCGCCAGGTGAGCACATGCTTCATTTAATCCTTTCAAAGTTCACCTGCAACAAATCTTTTTAACAACCCCCTTCCCCTTGCCAAAAGTGAAGGTTAGAAGAGGCAAATGGTTTGCCCATGAGCTATCTTGTAAGTAACTGAGCCTCATTTAAACAAAAGACTCCGGGAATCCAGAAATATGCATTTTGCTAGGAGACCAAACTATTTCCCTTAGAATCCCAAATGAATACAACATTTATTATGCCAAGAACTATCCTATGAACGTTTTACAAATTATTTCATCTAATCCTAATAATGGTAAGAACAATGAGAGACCACCAGAGATAGTTGTCATAATTATCATTTCCATTTTACAAATAAGGAAACTAAGGTATACAGAAAAAGGTTAAGGAAGGTCAAAGATATGGTAAGAGGTAGACCTGAGATTTAAGCCCAAATCTTTCTCCATAGGGAGGACAGGGTTTAATTGCTCACACTTGATTGGTGTTTAATGAAAACAATGAAGGGAGTGGCCTGGGCAAGGGAAGCAGAGTTCCCACAGAGAAATAGTGAACTTGTTCACTCACACTGCAAGTCACCTCACAAAACTGGGGCTGATTTCTGGGGTTTATTTCTTTGTCTCTCCATGGAGGTTGTGATTTGTTTTCTGCCCTCTTGTAACTGAGCATCTCCTCCCCCTTCTGAATCATCGGGTTCCTACCAAGGTCTCCACCCCAGACGTGGGCTGGAGCCAAGTTCTGTTGTATGCACAGTCCTCGGAACTTCTGATCAGAGAGAACTGAACATGCAAAGTCTCCTGTTCTAAGCCTATCCAAGAGCAAGCCCAGCTGCTTTCTAAACATAACCAGGTAAGAAAACGGTCAATGACACCTTCTTTGGGGGTAATGTGTGCGTACGTGCGTGTGTGTGTGTGTGTGTGTCCCAGAGCTGTAGTGTATATACAGATTTCTGGACTTAAAAGCTGAAGGCCAAATGTTCAGTTCTGGCAGTAGCACTTATAGGGCAGCAAACAGCACTTGGGTAAGTTATTTAACTTCTCCGACATTTCATCTCCTTAACTGCAAAATGAGGATAAGTGCAATTGAGAGAGGGGAATACATGTGACATACCTAGCTCAGCGGAAGATAATCAGGTTACTGCTGGGCAGCTCTGCATGGGGTGGGCCATGGCAGGAGGGTGCAGAAGGGAGAAAAAGAGTCTCAGAAGATAAACACTTGAAACAAAATTCTACGTGAAGACATTAGTTCACGTTCCATGAATTGAATGCCTTTTGAGAAAACTTTATTAAAAATATCTAACTGGGAAGTTTTGGCTTCAAATTTGCTGGGCATTAAAGAGCACCTCAACATTTATTGAGCACTCACTGTATGTAAAGTGATTTTTGTAGGTTATCTTTCAAGTCCTTGTTGGCTGCCAGGTGATAGTTATTGTAATGTGTCCTTAAGCTCAGAGACATAGTCAGTAATATCACACAGCTGGTAGGCAGTGCTGCCAATGTCTTTAATGCCAGGATTCTCTAAAACACACTAAATGTGTTGCCTCATTAAGCAGATTTTTAGTCCTATGTGTTGTGAAATTCCAGCTCTTTTGTAAGAACTCTCCACTGCACTGATTCCTGGCCATGCAGAGTGAGCTTCGCTTCCTCTCAAACTCACAAGGCCAAACTGATTTCACACAACACACTAGGGCACTTCAAATGGCTGTTGCTTAAAACTATTTCATAAGCTGTCTTTAGCCTATAACCCCAAGAGAGCAGGGACTCTCCTGGTCGAATCTCTTATGCTATCTAACTTCATATGTAACACACAGTAGACCCACAATAAATAATTGTTAAATAAAAGATACGTTTTTCTATTATGTACATATTGGCCTTTCTATTCCTGGTTTTCATCTCCCAGTTTTCTCATGACAAAAGAGAAGATTCTAAGATTTTGTTGGGTATTGATTATGTGTCAGGTGACATGAGGGTCCACTTATATATGGGTCTATGTAAATGTATTTTCTCAACAACATTTTCTTTTCTCTTGCTTTACTGTAAGAATACAAGATATAGCATACAAAATATGTGTTAATAATAATGTTTTGGGCCTCCCCGGTGGCGCAGTGGGTTGAGCGACACACTATGAAGCACACCGCAGCCACTGCAGCACGAATTCGATCCCTGCTGCCGGCCAGGGAGGGGACCCACATGGTGCGGCAGACCTCTCCTGCTGTGCCCGCTGCTCCCCTC
>JAGFMF010011768.1:8840275-8899788 GCA_019455555.1 Galemys pyrenaicus
GAGGGGAGCAGCGGGCACAGCAGGAGAGGTCTGCCGCGCCATGTGGGTCCCCTCCCTGGCCGGCAGCAGGGATCGAACTCGTGCTGCAGTGACTGCGGTGTGCTTCATAGTGCGTTGCTTAACCCACTGCGCCACCAGGGAGACCCTAAAGTGAATTTTTAAAATTTACTCTATTTATTTGTTTTTTCTTGCAATGTTTGCTTTCTTTCTTCGGGTGTAGTCCCCCTAGAATTCCCACCACCGATTCACCCGTGCACTGTCACCATGGTCCCTTGTTCTCTTCCCACTCTTGTTTTAATCCCTTCCCCTCCCCCTCCCCCACAGGATGTCAAACTTGGGTCTGTGTCACAGGTAGCTTAGGGAGCAAACACTTGCTGTGTCCCAGGTGCGGGGTGCCTTCAGGAACTCCTTCCAGGAAATGTTAGGGAAGTAATGGATTTAAGACCAACCTCTTCCACCTCCAAAATTTTGATTCAGAAAACCTTCGGGCATTTTTCATATCACACATCAACTGTGCTGGATTTGTTTTCTTGCAACTGCACTTCAGTTTTTAAAGTTGTTTTACTCCAACCCCATAGGCCAACATTACAGCAAAGTCACATTTTAAATCACATTTTAGAGTCTAAAATAATCAGAGAATAAAAGGAAAACAAGTGAAATAACAAATCCTTTATAAAACTCTCAAAAGTTGCCCAGAATTGGCACGGTCTCAGCAACACCAGCAAAGCTACTGTTTCCTCCAGCATTAGGACCTTTCTCAGTCTCTTCGACTGAACACGCTAAGAAGTTTGCCTTTATCATCACACATGGTCTCCATTGTGATCAAAGAGAAGCTGCGTACAATCGAGGCAGACCGCGCGAGCTGCAGATTCTCTGCCATCTAAGGCTTGTACCAGATGTGCATATAAACGTTGCTCACTCTTACTCTTCCTTGTTTTGCCTTTCCCACCCCTTACCACCAAGGTTATGGGGTTAAACTGCCATAAAGCTCGACTGTAAAAAAGATAAGCTAGCCATGTGATTAAAGGCACAGTCTATGCAAGACCGTCCAGTTTGAATCCTAGCTCCGCCACTTACTGCTGGGTGTCTTCAGGCAAGTTACCTCACCTCCCTGAGCCTCAGTTTACTCACCCACATGGGCGTGATGAGAGCAGCATTTACGTCTGAGGGTTGCTCTAAAGAGTGAGTGCGTTCTTTTTTGTAAATCATGTAGTCCATTGCCTGAAGCATAAAAAGTGATAGCTCAGTGTTGAATTTAAGCCATCCTTTTGTATTTACCCCATTTTTTAAAATGAAGAAATGTGGGTCTGTTTTTGCACATCTCATAAACTCTGGCCCCCACAACAGGAGGTCCAGTCTTTTCTCCAGTGTTGCTAATCCCCCCTTCTCAGACCCACACCTCATGTTGTTTCTATTGATGGGAAAATCAAAACCGTGACTTCTCTCCTTTGTACTAAACCCCATTTTCAGATCGGCATCCCCTGATCACACCTGCATTAAGTCAAAGACTTCGGACCCTATGACCATCTTCTTCACCAGCGGGACCACCGGCTTCCCCAAGATGGCGAAACACGACCATGGACTTGCTGTACGATCCACCTTCCCTTCTAGGTAGGAAAGAGGAATCTGACTTAGAGGCTGGGTCACAATCTGGGAGAAAGGGTGTGTGTGTGTGTGTGTGTGTGTGTGCGTGCGCGCGCACATGTGTGAGTGCATGTGCACATGCATGTGGACACCTGAATAGAATCGACTCCATCCTGTTTCTCCCTTCTGCTCTCTTTGGCTCGGGAACCCTAATTGTTGCTGACAGACACCTCTGAATGCATGACAAAGGAGGCAATTTGGGGTGTGAAGGAAGTGTGGGCATGGTCAGCAAGCATCTACAGGCCACACAAAGCCCTTGTGTTGCTGTTACTAATTCCAAGGTTTGGTGACGGAAAGACAAAACGTCCTAGCAATGTGAGTCGAGGCAGTCATGCCGCTCTTCTCCCCATTACAGGAGAATCAGATATGGAGTTTCCCAATCGTGGGCTGTTAGAGAAAGTGATACCTGAACCCAAGTTACACAAGCCACCACCCTAATCTAGCACAAACATCACAGAGGCCAAAACCTTGGGTTAATCATTTAATCAATTTTAGACCAAACCTCTTCTTCATGCTCCCCCTCCCCCAATAGCAACATGTGGACCAGGCCAATTTTCATGTATTTTGCAATTGATTAACCAGACAAGGTTGCAGAGAAGGCTCTTTGTGGACCGAGGTATCCGCACTGCTAGTCACGATTGTGGAGCCAAGTCCTCTATGAAGGGGGTGGGGAGTAGGGGAGGGCTTTCTCGGCAGCCAAAAATAGCACAAAGGAGTAAAGATATGGAAAGTAGCATTCAGAGATTGAGAATAGTTGGTATCTGGTGAGTGACAGAGACCGGGAGACGGCAAAAGAGCAGAGAACCCAGATTTTGTGTGTCTTGTGGTCATTGGTATAGAATTCGGAGTTGATTAGGAAAACAATGGGTAATTCTGAAAGGCTTTCAGCATAGAGAGAACGATCACATTTGTATTTTGAAAAGATTGCCTTGGAGGCTGGATGGAGAATAGGTGGGGTGAAGGGGAAGAAAAGGCATCAGAAAGACCAGTTAGAAAATTTTGGAATAATTTGGTGCAAGACAGTAGTTGCTTAAACGGGGTGCTACACACAAGGAGGGTATTAGCACAGTTGAGATTTTAAGACATGGACAGGACTGGTTGGGTAAATGTAGGAGAGAACTGTAGGAGTTAGACAGTTTCACAAACAGTATTGACGTTGGCTGAAATCCAGAGAACACTGGTGGAGAATCAGCCCGAGAGATGCAGGAGAGACTGGCGTCTACTGGGTGTGAGGTGCCTGAGAGACATCCCAGAAGAGATCCCCAGCAGGTGCTTGAATCCAATTACTAGCGAGAGAGATGCCCTAGCTAGAAATTTCTTGTGGGTGTGCCACAATCCCCAGAAAAGGGATGGGAAAATATGGGTGTCTCATCAAAACCCTCCCTACCAAAAAAATCTCCACAAAGCAGCCTGTTAATGGACAACTGCGATTTCTCAAGAAGTTATGCATATAGAGGTCCCTCAAAAGCAGAAAGAGTAAGGTAGAGAAATAAAGTTTCACTCCACTTTCCTTTGGGTGATAATTGTTTCTAGTCCTTTGCTAATGTGAGGATTAATTAGTTAATCTTAATTAATGAATTAATTAGTTCTCTCTCTCTCTGCCTCCCTCCATTTTAAATGACAGGGGGCCAGTCTAAACCTCTTTAAGTCAAACCTGAATACGGGAATGTATTGGATCACGAAATAGAGTAGTCCAAGATTTGCTGTAGCCATAACTGGATAGTCCCCAGACTGGGTTTTTCTCTCTCCATCTACCAGCTCTGATACTGTTAGCTTTTGAGGCTCTCAGAAAGCCTCATCCCTTATCATCCAAAAATGGCTGCCAGTATCACCAGGGACTAGGTCAGAGTCAAGTCCAGGGAAAGAATAAAAGACGATGACTCAGTGGTCCCTGTCTAAAGATTCATTATGGTTAAACCAGTTGAAGTCACACGTGACCAGGAATTGTGGTTTTACATTCATTGGGGACCTGGGTGGGAACGGTCTGGTGCACACATGAATCACATGCATGGAGTGGTGGGTGGATTGCTGCTCCAAACCCAGAGCCTCCCACCTTCGATTGCGTCCCCCCTGGGAGTACACAGCTGAGGCTGTTGTATTTTGGAGTTAGCAGGAAGTTACTGCAGCTGAAGATGTCTGATGTCTTCTGGTGTATGTCAGACCCAGGCTGGATTCTGGCTGTCCTGGGGTGCTTGCTTGAACCATGGACAGCAGGGTCTACACTCTTCATTCACCATCTGTCTCAGATTGAGCCCAAAGTCATTGTAGAGGTAAGAATTCAGTACGGTCCCTATCACAAACTCCCAGAAGAAACGCATGTTTCAAGCTTAAAAAGTGGGCTCAGTGGAAAAGATTTTAGTCACAGAGGAGCCCATTAGCATAATCTAACACCAGCTCTGGGTTTCTCAAAGTGTGAAGCACAGAGCTGAGTAATACCAGTCATTGCGTTAGACTCACACTGAGATACCACCTTGAAGAAAAGGCTCAGATTCCCAGGCCCATGGGTTGGACTGTGGGGGCTCGAGGCCCAGTGTACACGTCTTGAGAAATGAAAGCAAACCAGAACAAGTTCACATAGCCTGGATGCCGGGTCCCGGCTGTACCAGGGTGTGGTGAGAGGAGGGCACGCCTGTTTCTTATTCCACTTTGGGCATTTATCAGTGGTTTGCTTACAACCCTGGGCCTCAGTTTCCTTACCTGTGAAATGGGCATTTCCAGAATGACTGTCTCACAGAATGTTGGGAATATGGACGGGGTGGCATCAGCTGGCTCAGGGATCACAAGTGGCGGCTGTGGCTGTTGTCACTCGCATACTGTGGTGATAACTGAAGTCCCTGCATGGGCTCTTTGCTGCATATCCCTGCCCTGAAACTCCTCTTTGCCTCCCCGCTTGCTTCCTTCCCAGAGGCAGAGCTGCGACCCCCCCCCCCAAAAAAAATCTGAGCCCCTCCTTCACAGCCCCTCTGTCCCTTTCCTTCCCTGCCTGTTAGGAGTTCCTCTCCATTAATCTTTTATTTGTAGAAACTTTGCTCTACCTTTTCAGTCTCTTACTTTTCATTGCTTTTGCTCCCTCAGCCCAAAAACATATTCAAAACTCCCCATCCTTGAAAGACCTCCCTGGTGCACATTGGAACTGCCTCTTTCCTCCCTTAATACCAGATTTCTCGGTTGAACTTTCTCCCCTCCTTGTGGCCACTTGGCCCAGCTGGCCTCACAGTCCTCCCATTGTTCGCCTCCACCTTTCACCTCTCTCCTCTGCAGCCTCCTTCACGTCCTTGTCTCCAGCCAGCGGAGCTCAAAGGTGAACCTTGGGTCTAGTCCTGTCTCCCAAGGCTAATCCCCTGTGTCCCTCCAGTGCCGGGATTAAGGCTCTCCATTTCCACTCCCTGGCTCCACTGCTACCTCCCGCTGAGAGTGAAATCCCCCCAAGCAACCCTGAATCCAACTTCTACCCACAGGTGCCCCCAAAGTCTTAGTGTGTTTTAAACTTGATGTATTTCAACGTATTCTACAAATTTCCTCCCCACCCCAAAATGGCAGCAGTTTAAAGTTCAATTATTGTGATTTATTTTCTACCTAGTACTTTTGTGAATTTCAATAATGAAATATCTGTTGTTCCAGCCTCTCTTAGTGAAGACAGGAGATGTTGACTAAAACAAAAAATATTAAATTAAAAACGTACTCTTCCGACTCAAAAATCAAAGCACTCTGTCCAGTCCCTCTCTGCCCACCCTGCTCAGCTGAGTCCCTCCTGCCAGGTCTGTGGCAAAAGCCCCGTCCCTCACGCACACGCCCATGGGGAGCCATGAGGCACCAAGATGGCTGATAAAGCACAACCTAGACGGTTATAGCCAGAGCCAGCGCCTGCTGAGGTCTCAGTCAAACACAGGCTGCGGACAAGACTCTGCTTCTAATCCTGGTGTGGAGCAGTGCTCCCGTGGGTGCAGATATCAGAAACCCACTTCAAAGAGGCTTCATGGAGAAAGCAACATCAGGAAGGCGGGCACTGGGGCTTGTGATGCCATGGAAGGGAAGAGGGGCTGGCCATGCTAAGAGTCTAGAGCAGGAAGCAGAAAGACACCAGGAATCGAGGCAGCTTCCTCTCTGCTCGTCTCTGTGTCCACTCCTCTCTATGCACAAACACGCTTGTGCTTCTTCACCAGCTCAGAGCCAACATGGTGGCCACTGCTTTCCCGGGTGGGCAGCCCCACTTTCCCAACGACCGGCAAACTGGACGCTGAGCCCCCAAGTCACCGTCCCTCATGCTGCGCCTGGGCCAGACTACAGGCACACGCTGGATGGAGGGGGATAGGGCTAGGGCTTGGGTGGAAGCAGTGGCACCGGGGCTGAGGGTAGACGTACATTTTGCAAAGCAGATGTGGTTGTGAACCACCGCAGGGAGATTAAATGCGGGCTGGGCCCAGGAAGAGGGGCTGAGAGTGGAGATAGCTTTCTCCAAAGTGTCCCCTACACCACTGGTGGCTGGTTTTATGTGGGAAATATAGACGTTCCCACTTTACCAATGAAGAAACAGAGCTGCAGAGCAATAATGCAACAAAGTCTGAATTCAGGTAAGGCAGACACCAGAACTCACATTCTCTTCTCTTTCAAGACCCTTGCTCTCCTGGCTATCTCTACCCTCATCTGGAACTCTGAAAGATCCCCATTTCTAACACAATAGTGGTAAATTCGACCCTAAATACTCTGGCTTCTCCCACCCCAGTTTCCCTAAATGTGCTGCTTCTTCCTCTGTGTGTCTAAGTAAATGGTGTTTTTTGTTTCGTATTACACCCTTACCGGGCTGCTTCTGCTCCTGAGACTTGGCTCCTGCAGTCCTTCTGTCTTCACGGACCTGCCTGCTGTAGACACAGCATTCGTGCAAATGCCACCTGTGCACTGAGTCCCTGGGCCAGCTACTCATAAGGAGCTTCCCTCCGCTTTGTTCTTCCAGAATTATCTTCGAATCTCACTTGTGGCATTTGCCAATGTCTGCCTTACCATGGGAGTCCTGTTTTATGTCCTCAGTACCTGTTCTGCACAAGAGCTGGGACTCCGTCTCACACTCCTGGCCTCCCCCCACAGTACCCAAGGCATGCTATGTACAAAGCTCAGGACACAACTAACAAATACATAAGTGGGCTCTCCTAGAAAGGAGATGAGAATGAAAATGCTAATAATCAGCTAATAATTTTAGTCTTAACCTAAAAATAAAATTTTTCACTTTCTAGACACTCTTCAAATATCCCATCACCCAGTGCCTTACTGCGCCAGGGGTGTACCGGATGATTCTGCAGCAGAACTTTCCCAGGTATGACACAAGTAGCTGTGGCTGGCAGTGGACCTCGGAGTAAGATATTAAGGAGTCTGATGCATGTGATCTAATTGTTCTTAAGTGTGGCTTTCTGAGGTGTGTGCTCGTGGGAAGTGTTGATGGTGATATCATCTAATTATTTCATTAAGCAGGACTCAGAGGTATGAGTAAAAAGCACCCTGAGTCTTGCACTGTGGGTTTTAATCTTTGTAAATATTTTTATTTTGAAACAATAAACATACAAAAAAAATGATGATATAAATGTACAGATGAGTGAGTTGTTTAAAACAAAACACCCATGAAACCATACACCCAAATCACAGAAATGTGCCATGGCCAACACCCCAGAGATCTCTCACCTCCTAAAGGAATCCATGGTCTTGACTTTTAAGTTCACTTCCTTACTTTCCCTGAGAGTTTTACTCTGAAGGAAATATTCCTAAATTGATTCTATTTTACTTGTATTTGGACTTGATGTTTGTAATCAGACATTATTCTGTAATACATGGCTTCTCTTTTCAACATTGTTTCTAAGATGTGCTCATGTTGTTAAATATTGCTGTGGTTACATTTTCAGTGCTGTATAATATTCCACTTTATGAAGATACCACATTTTTATCAGTTCTACTGTTAATGGTCATTTGGGTAGATTTAAGTTTGGGATTATCAATTAATATTGCCTTGAATTCTTGCGTTTATACCCTAGTGCCTATTAGCATGCATTTCTGTAGAGTTTGTCTAGGAGAGAAATTGCTAGGCCATACTGACATACCTATCACCCTGTTTTCCAAAGTCATTTTTTACTCCACTAGTAGAGTAAGAGAATTCCCCTTGTTCCACTTCCTTGACAGCATTTGTCAGAGCTTTCCATTTTTGTCAATCTGATGGATGTGTACTGTTGCTATGGTTTTATTTATGCATCCCTCCATATTTGTACATAAGTTTAGCTAAACTGAAATCTGCTCTTTGAACTTTGTGGGCACTTATGTATCATTTTGTGATTGTAAATTTGAAAGAGCTCCTTCAAAGATCAAACTAACACATTTTAGAGTTAAGATATCAAAGAGTTCAATGACTGTCCTTATGAAACTAACTCTGAAATAGAGCATGATTTTTTAAAATTTTATTAGATTTATTTAATTATATTTGACATCATTTGTATTCCCCAGGGAGTTCCCACCACCATTTCACCCATGCACCATCACCTCAGTCCCTTGTATTCTTTCTGCCCTCGTCCCCATCTGCCCTCCTCCACCCACCCCCCCATGATCCCTTTGCTTTATCTTTGACCTTTTGTTCTTGTTGAGTTTTTTGTTTGTTTGTTTTTGGTTGTAATTGCTCTGAAATAGAGCATGTTTTTATCCCTGAGGCCCCCAATCTAGGGAGATTCTATTTCCTTCTAGATGTCAAAGCTCAGAATTCCTGATGATGACTTTGTCCAAACCCAGCAAAATCCAACCAGAGCATAATTAATGACTACATGGGAAACCCCACCTACTTGATCTCCTTTAGCTAAAGCAGCAGAAGAATGAGGAAGACTCCCTCATGAAAACCACCATCCTGTCCATCACTCCTCTCTGCATGTGCTAGGAGAGGGTGAAACTGGAACCTAGCCCGGACCAACTGCGTCTCACACCTGTCACTCTCCCCATTTCCTTCAGGAACTCCATCATTATTTTTATGATTATTTTTGTACTATTTATGGAAAATTGCAGGGGAATATTGGAGGCGAGAACTTCTATGATATACCTACCTGTCTACTAGAATTGTTCACGTCAGACTTTTTGTTTTCTCCAGAATTCCTTGTCTCTCTAAGGCTGTTACCATTTATGCTTTTCCTCTCCTTCCCTACACTCAACCCAATATTGCCTCGTATCCTGAGTAATTCATTTCCAACCCTTAATGTGCATCCTCCAGTTGGAAAGATAAAAGCCCTCAGTTCACATAACTCCACTCTTCACAAAAGGCAGTGCTGCTCACTTTGGGGTTATCCCTCACCCCTTTATGACTTATAAGAACACCCCTCTTACCCACATAGAAGGCTTCCCTAAGATGAGCTCTGATAAACACATTTTCACCCATTTGCCCTTGGATTTTAACATCCGATCTTCTGTGAACCCGCTAGCCTCACCACCACCTCCCTCTTCTGACCAGAAGAGGTTACAGGAAGTGAGTGCCTTCCACTTGGCCTTGAGCATCAGTAGAATTCCCAGAAGGCGCGTAAGAAAGTGAAGCAGCATGAATGGTCCGGGTCATGGGCGCAGGCTGAGCGGGCTGGGCGGGAGCAGAGCAGCCGGGCCCTCTGATCTGAAACTGCAGCAACACGTGTCCCCTCAGCCTCAGGTTCCCCACCCTGGAGCACTGCTGTACCGGTGGGGAGCCGCTGCTGCCCGAGGAGCAAGAACAGTGGCTGAAGAAGACGGGCATCCTCATCCACCAGGCCTACGGACAGTCAGAAACGGTAGGTGGACGGGCCCTCGGGCCGTCGGGACTGCTCGGCCACCGCAGCCGAGCGAGCGGCTGGGCCAGGTCACCAGGGCACGCAGAGGCTGCTGGGCGTGGGCGCTGCTACTGGAGCTGCTGGGAGGCTCAGAATTCTGGGCTAGTTGTGTCCCATGTCAGTTTGCAGAGTGGCAAGTCACAGCTTGCTGTGATCGAGAATCATGGGGCAGGAGACTCCTGGACAAACTTCAAAAGGAGGTAGAGGTGGTGATGCCTCTGGCACCCCGTGATCCTCAGGGGCAGCAGGAACAGGAGGGGCTCGCTCTCCAGTGCCTGCCACCTCCGGGCCACCCCCTCCAAGGGCAGCGACCCGGCAGCTGGCTGGAGCTGCCCCCGAAGTTCACTTCTGGGTGTTTGCGAGGGCAGCACACAAGTTGGATTGTGGGACATCGCCAGAAGTAAGCAGGGAACAGAGATGTTCTGTACACACCACACACACACACACACACACCCCACTGAATGTGACCCCAAAGAGCCACACGAAGCAGCAGACCATCACTGCCCGCAGGCCCCGGTGGATGTTTATTGAGTGGGTTCATGGCCTCCCCGAGAAGGAGCACAAGCCTGGCACACAGTGGGCGAGCCCTGAGGTGGGCAGGAAGGCGCTCCCCACACCCCACGCTGCATGCCCACAGCCCCAGTCCCCCACAGGGCCCTGTAACCCCAGACCAAGCACAGGCCTGGCGCACGCTGGGCACTGCATCTGTCCACTAGGGAGTGAGTGGGATGGAGGTGGGAGCCTAGAATGCAGGCCTCCCGCTGCCCCAGAGGCTCCCGCTGCCCCAAAGGCCCCCTGCTACCCCAGAGGCCCCCCCAGCTGCCTCAGAGCCCTCCCCCCGCTGCCCCAGAGGCCCCCCGCTGCCCCAGAGGCCCCCCGCTGCCCCATAGGCCCCGCGTCAGACAGCAGGCTGCCGTGTGTGATTCTGGCTGTTTTGTCACCAGCCTGGACAAGGCTGCAGCTCCAACCCCCCTTCTCTCGTGAACAGGCATTAATCTGTGCTAACCTCCGCGGAATGACGTCCAAGCCCGGCTCCTTGGGGAAGGCCATCCCACCCTACGACGTCCAGGTCTGGCCCAGGTGTCAGCAGGGGCTGGTCAGGGCTCCGCTGGGCTCGGACTGTGGAGTGAGGGCCGGCGCCCCTAGCCCGCACCCTTCCTCCCCCCGTGCGGCCTGACCTCTGGTTCCAGAGAGGGAGGGTGGCGGAGCGAGCCCGGAGGTGGGCAGGAAGGCGCTCCCCGGGACAGCCAGGGCACAGTGGGTGGGGAGGGAGTCCTGAGGTGGTGTGGGTGGCTCTCTCCACCAGCTTTTAGTTTTTGCTGGTTTTTTTTTTTAGCCCAAAGACACATTTGCAATGTCTGTCTGTCTGTCCATGAGACAGACAGACCCTTGGCTTGGGCTTCAGCACTTGATTATCTGATTCCATTTCCTGATAGGGTTTCTTAGCACCACCCCTACCCCGTTACCCCGACTCCCTTCACAAGAATAAACAGGGCTAGGCGGGATTTGGGGGCACGAGGGAGGGACTTGGGGGCACGCTGCTGGGGGGATTCATAGCCCTCTTGTTCCAGATCATCGATAGCAAAGGCAACATCCTGCCCCCCAACACGGAAGGGAACATCGGCATCAGAATGAAGCCCATCAAACCCATGGGCCTCTTCATGTGCTACGAGGTAAGGGCGCCCCGCCTTCCCCTCCTCCCGGTCAGGCCCGAGGACCCCTGAGGAGCCCGGGATGACGAGGGAGTGATCACTCCACCTTTGGAGACTGCAGATCTTTATTCGCTGGGCTCAGTGCGTGAGCTGTTCTCCGGAAGTCCATACCGCGCGCCTGGGCCCCAAGCGGCCCTACCCTCCAGCAGGAGGGCCGGTAGCAGGAAGCCAGGCTCAGGGCCACCAGTGCTAACGTCTCCTGTGGCTGAGAATGTCTCCTGTGGCTGAGAATGGCTTACCAGCAGGGTGTGACCTCACCTCACAGAAGAAAGAAGTGCGGATTAGAGACCTTATTTGTCAAATGAATGGCTGGTCTAGGATTTAAACAGACTTGTTCGGGGCTCCAAATCCCAAATGAGAAATCTAGGGACTGACTCTAAGGAAACCGGCTGGGCTTCTTCATCAGACCAACCCAAGCGTGCCCAGGTCAGTAGAAGCCGCTCAGAGAAATTGCCAGATTTTTTTAAGATTGGCTGATGTCGTTTTTGAGCGTGGGGTTCTTGGGTTCACTCTGGGAAAGGTTTCCCCAGAACCCCCTGTTCAGCAGCACACGGACAGTTACCAGGCAAGTGTCTCCACGAGGCAGAGACGCAGATGCTTTTAAGAGCAGGTTTATTAGGGAAAGGGGCAGAAGAGTAAAGGACGCTTGCACAGACACAAGCAGCAGGAAGAGCTGCCCTGAAGGGTCAGGTTTGCTGAGAGAGGCTGCGTGGTTGCAGGCGGCGGCCTTGAGGAGAGCTGCCTCCGCTGAGGGAGGCCGGCGAAGCCCAGCAGGGTACAGTCATGGGCAGGCAGGAGGCTGCTGCCCTGCGGGGGAGAGAGCAGGTGGAGAGAAGCACCTGCATAGTCCCAGGTGGGCAGAAAGAGGGCTGCCCCGTTGTGGGGGCGACAGTCGGTCTTTATCATCTTCTGGCAGGGAGGGACCATCTCTGGGTGGGGGGGGTAGTTTATTCCTTCTTCTTCACAGTTGTGTTCTTGATGCTCCCTAGGGCATCTGAGCCCTGTCTGGGCTCTGTTGTGTTTCTTAATCTGGGCGTTGACCCCTAAAGTTTTCTGTTAATGTTTTATGCGGACCCCTTCTACCCCTGACCTTGTGGTGTCTCCTCCATTCTTCATCCTCCATCACGACCATGGAAGGGAAAACCATCTCAGATTTTCTCGTTCTTATTGGTCACTCGTATGTCTGGATCTTTGGCAGGTGGTTGTGAAACTGTAACTCTTATCCAGCGCTCCTCAAGAATTAGTTCAGGCAGTTATTCACAATAGTGAACACACTATACAACACACTGTACACAAATGTTCACAACAGTTTTGCTCATAATCGCTAAAACCTGGAAACAACTCAGCTGCCCTTCAACGGGTGAATGACTAAACAAACGAGGTGTCATTCATAGCATGAAGTAGCGTTCAGTAATGCACAGGGCCAAAGTGCTGATGGCCACAGCACCCTGGACAATCGCACATCCTCAAAGGTTACACAGTATAAGCTTCCATGTATATAACATCCTTAAGTTGTAATATTATCAAAATGGACAATGGATTAGTCATCCACCTAAGGCTCAGGGGGAGGAGGGGGAGGAGGAGGGCATTGTGGGTACAAAGGAGAAACATGAGTCTTGGCAGCTGTGGGGCTGTTCTGTATGTTGATGTGGGGTGGGTCCTTTGCACTACGTGTGTGCTACAGTGCCGTGTGCTAACTTCTCTGTCTGTCTGTCTGTCTTTCTGTCTGTCTGTCTCTCACATACACACACACACACACAAGAAGTAAAAAAAAAAAAATCAGTGTTGATAACCAGGTCGTGCTACTGAACTGTACTCCTGCTGACCCCACTGGGGGAAACTCGGGGAAAGCTCCGTGGATGTCTGCGTTATTCTAATTGCATGCAAAGCCACAATTTTCTAAACATAAAAAGCTGAACTGAAAACCCCAGCCTTGCAGACTTTCTATGAGGATCACCCGAGGTGGTATCTGGGGGAGGAAATGCACTGGCGCATCTTGTGGCGCCTCCCGCGGCCCAGCCGCCCCGGTGCACACTGAGCTGCTGACCGGGCGTAAGCAGTTTGTGTCCCCCCAGCTCGTAATCCTGCTGAGCGCCACACACGGTGAGCTGTGGCTTTGCTGCTTGCTCTCGACTCGCCTTGCTACTGTTGGCCTGAGCGTGGCCCCCAGGGAAGACAGGCTCGGAGGGAAATCAGGAGGTGCCGAAGCAGGATCCAGAAGCCCGGTGGTGGCTCATCACCGCTTCTAGCAAGGGGCGCCCTTGTCTTGCAGAGCGACCCGGCCAAGACAGCGGAAGTGGAGTGCGGGGACTTCTACAACACAGGGGACAGAGCGACCATGGATAAAGAGGGCTACTTTTGGTTCCTGGGGAGGACTGATGATGTCATTAACGCCTCTGGGTAGGTGCCGCCACCCTAAGCCCGGAGCCTTTCCCGACACCCCCTGAGCCCTCCAACCACCCTCAGCCTCAGTCCCAGCCAGGCCATGTCTGGGTCCCAGCCAGGGGGCCTGAGAATATCTGCATACCTCCCCCAAGACCCTCACCCAAAAGAATCAAGTGATAGGAAGCTCGAGAAGGTCCTGAAGGCAAATCATAGCAAGACATCCTGCGATTTAAGGTTGGGCTGGGAAGAGAGGCCTGGCTTTGGGTGTGTTTGCTGGGGCGCTTTCTCTGTGTTTGCACTACCCGTGGGACACGGCGCCACAGCAGGACAGAGCAGTGACAGGCCACCTGGAGAAGCCAAGGAAGGGAAGCGCCCGCCCCTCTGTTCTGTGCCAGTTACTGCATGTGGATCCCGTGAGAAAACTGAGCCACTGGGAGCGAAGAGAGTCTCCCACAGTTTGCAGCGCAGGGCACAGCCGGGGGATTTGAACCTGGCCCCTGGCTCCGAGGCTGTTGTCCCTCACCCTTCCATGATTCAGAGAAATAAGGGCCCATGCCAGTAACAAGTTCTCTGGGATAGTCCAGGAAGGTGAAGTTTATTTTATTCAACTTCTGAAACAAGGGCTGACAGGATGAGGAATAAGATACAGACTTTGCATGCTGAAGATAAAACTTGAGGCTTCCAAGAGGCTTCCCGCGGGTGGTGCTGCTTGAGCCAAGTCTCGTCGCCAGCACCCCACGTGAGCACGAGACACCCCTCCCTCACAGGGCGTGAGGTGAGCAGCCCTGGGGCACCTGAGCCTCGTATTTGTAGGGTACAAGGCGGTTCTTCACCTCGCGTCGTATTGCACAGACATTTCTGCCTCCCTCAGTGTGAAGGGAAGATGGGACCCTCTTAAACAGGAGACTGGGGGGCTTGGGTCACCCCTGAACGCCTGCTCAGAGTCAGAACCGTTGCTCCCACAGGTACCGTATTGGGCCTGCAGAGGTGGAGAACGCCCTGGCGGAGCATCCGGCGGTGGCTGAGTCAGCTGTGGTCAGTAGCCCGGACCCGACTCGAGGGGAGGTGAGGAGGCGACCGTGTCTGTGTGTGGGCGCTGGGCAGGCAGGTGCAGGGAAACATCCAGGTCCTACCGACCCAGCCTTGCCCCAGGGGAAGGGATGGGGCCTGGTGTGCATGTGCACTTGCAAGCTTTGGTCACCAGGGGGCACTGTGGCCTCCTCTGGGATTGAAGATGATGACCATGTCCTTGCCAGGTAGCATTTAATGAACCCTTACTACATGCCAGCTCATTTATCCTTCACAACAACCTGTGACTTGGGACTGTTCTTCTGCCCTTTTTGATCATAGGAAAACGAGCTATAAAGAGGGTCACTAACTTGCCCAGGTCACACCGCTAATACTGACAAGGCAGAAAGGGAATCTCGGCAGTGCGTGCAGAGCTGGCGTCACTGATTAAAAAGCGACCGTGTGTCTAAGGCCCTGCAGAATTAAGTGTCATCCTGAGTAATAATATAAAAGTAGTAAATTACCAACAATTATTAAATGCCCACATGGTTCCGGGCATGAACTGCAAATAGAGTAATAATAGTGAGTCTGGTGACAGTAGGCATCATAACAAGTTTAAGCTGCCTTCATAATTTCTATGTATTACCTCGTGCAACTTCTCCATAAACCTGATCAGCAACGAACCCGTGTTGTCTCCATTTTACAGGAAGGATACTGAGATCAGGGGAGTTAGGTCACTTTTCCAAGGCAAAGAGTAGAAATTGGGGATCTGAAGCAGTCCTGTCCTCTTCCAAAGGCTCAGCCGTCTTGGTCTCGCCACTCACTGCCAGGTGTTCTGTGTCTAACCCGTGTCTCCAGCCTGCGCTCACCCAGGCCTCTGCTCGGTACTGCAGGTGGTGAAGGCGTTTGTGGTTCTGACCCCGGAGTTCGTGTCCCACGACAAGGACCAGCTGACTAAGGAGCTTCAGGAGCACGTGAAGTCAGTGACGGCTCCCTACAAGTACCCCAGGAAGGTGAGCAGGGGCCCGGTCTCCCTGAGCAAGCCCCAGCCCCACAGGGTGGCCTGGTGAGGCTTAGGGACCAGGGGCACTAGGGTTTCTCTGCTGCAGATGAGACAGTTCAGCTTGGGGGTGGAGCCAACTAGATGCGATGGGACTGGTCAGTGTGTCCGAAGCAAGTGGAGTGCTGCTGGCGAGGTGACCTAAAGAGAGCAGAGAAGTATGCCTCCCTCAAGAAGAGTTGTGCAAGAAGAGTAATTAGAATTTTTCAAGGTTTGAAAAAGAAATCCAGATTGTCAACTTCCAAACTTTTGAAAAACTATTCACAGTAAGAAATACATTCTTTCTGTACACGAATACCTATATCTATCCAAACAAAATACAAAATTAACAAAATAGTATTTATCTTTACAGCATGCAATGCAGTCTGTATTTTTATCTGACTTTGTTTGCTTTAAATGTTACTTGCAGTCTACAAAAATTTCCAACAATAGAGAATTAACTTATTCATAAAATGGGATATTAATCCTGTCATTTAAAATGATGAACTGTATCTTTTATTTTTAACATGAAAGCATGTAACAGAATTATTAACTAAGAAAAACGGGCTATGAAGATATATGTTATCCTATTCATTTCACATTAACATTTGAAGGAGACACAGGTGAAGAGCGAACATTTCCTTCTTTCGTAATCATACTTTGCTGCCTCGTGTGAATAGTTACAGTACTGACAATGCAGCAACATGTAGGAAACTGCTATTCAGCTCTTCTTCGTGTGTGTCACGCCCTGGGCACGTGGCTCTAAGAGCATTATTATTTCATTCACTCCTTCCAAAACCTCGGGTGATAACCACCCTCTTGTAGGGAGAGGAAACTCGGGCTCAGAGACTTAGTGTCTGAAATGACAGTTGCTAACCCACGTGAGTCTGACACTGGAGACTCAGCACCTGTGGTCAGAGAGAGTGGGGGGGTGTCCCCCGGGGGGCCTAGGCACCACTGTGGGTAACAGGCCAGTCGTGTGGCTCGTGAGGAAGACTGCTGCCCGCCAGTGCATGGAGTCCACCTTCGCCCTCTGGGCGCCTCTGCTCCTTGTGGCCTCTCTGGGCAAAGGATAAGGAGCGGCCACCATGAAGGGACCAGAGAGGGTGTCCAGTCACGGCGGTGCCCAGCTCCTCGGTTAGAAGTGACCCCTTCACCCCACTCTCATGCCGGGGTCACAGGGCTGCATCCAAGTTCACGGGGCAGAAGACCCCAACACACTTGGTGGAAGGGGCAACCGTGAAGACCACCATGTGGTACCAGTCTGTCTGGGGACTGTGCGGGCCCAGGGAGGGGGCTGAGGGGATACCTGCAGTGCTAAAGCCGTGACGGGCTCGCTTCATCCTCGACCAGGTGGAGTTTCTCACGGAGTTGCCCAAAACCGTCACCGGCAAGATTCAAAGGAGCGAACTTCGGAAAAGGGAGTACAGCCGGAAGTGACCTGCAGAAAATCAGAAGCCACTTTGACCTCGGCCAAATCCAGGCCACCTCACTTGCCCCCAAGGGTGAGGGTGAGGAGGGGAACACTGAGAGTTGACTCTGAAGCGCACCAGGTGGGCCGGCTCCCAGAATAAACAGCAGTCCCTCTCAGTCCTCTGTCTCCTGTCTGCTGGGAGGGCAGAGGGGCCCCGGGGTGGCGGCTGGAGGGAATAAGGTGCAGGCAGCGGGAGCAGAGTTTGCCCTGCGCTGGGCGTTCACCCTGTGGCTGAGCCTGTGCTAAATTCTGCCCCACTGGGTCCACGCATCCCCTCAGAGCAAGCCGGGCTCTCTCCCACTGGCCATGCTGGTCTGCAGGCCCCACAGACACACAGGCCCAAGGCACTGGGCAGCTCCTGCCCCGCTGGGCCTCGCCCAGACCCCACGGGTGAGCAGCGCATGTGCCCTGGCTACCCAGCAGACCCGTGGCTCTCCCAGCCCCTCCTGGGGTTCCCAGCGCCTCAGTTCTACCCAGGGCCTTGGAGTCTCACACCTCAGCTCCCCTCCTTGTGCACCCACCCGTTCATCCTACCCCAGGGCCAGGAATCCCCCAACCTTCCTCAAGTGCCCAGATGCCCCCCCCACCCCCCAACAGTGTTCAGCCCACCCCTGCCCCTGACCTGGGGCCCTGCCCCTGCCCCTGATGCACCCAGCCTCGGGGCTCAAGATGGGACCACAGGAGCCTGGAGAAGCACAGGAAGGGCCCAGCCTGGGGGTGGGGGTGGGGGGAACACCTATGGTCCTCTTCCTGCCCCTCTGAGGGTTCACCCTCAGGGAGGTTCCCTCTGCATCTCCCATTTTAGGGTGCACACACATTCACAAGGGAAGACACAATACGCAGCTCCTGTGGCGAGGAAACACTAGTTGGAATCATGCAGCCTCATCTGACTAGGGCTCTGGGCAAGTTTGGGGTTTCAAACAACAGGGTCAAGCAAGTCCACTAAGTGGGCAGATACTGTCAGTCACGTCAGCTGTGAAAGCGGGAAAATACCAAACACCAGCGTGAAGCCCTGGAGAGAAACTGGCCCGGGTCGGACCAGAGGGCTGCGCTCCTGACCTAGGGGGCAGCACACAGATGGGGTGCAGACACTGTCTCCCGGGGCACCCGCCGTTCTTCTAGGCGGGGAATGGACTTCAAGTCTAAGTGCCGGTTTGCTGGGCCATGGGGGAGAGGCTGGTGCTGGGCCGTAGGGGGTATGCTGGGGGGCCTGGAGCAGAGGTGGTCGCCAGTGAATGCCCAAGGGGTTCTGGATGGAACATTTGCATCGGCAATTCTGACTCAACTGTGGGCCGCATTCTCCTCGCGATTCTGCAGATGTAACCCTGATTCAGTGCACGCACGGCGTCAGGTGCTCCTGGACCCCACGAAACTGGCCCTCACCCATTGGCGCTGACCTCCCCAAACCACTGGTCAAAGCAATCCAGCACCTGTGCCACAAGCTGCTTTTAGCAAAACACTGCCCGGGACGGGGACTCAGCCCTGAGAACACGCCAAGCTGGGCCAAGCCCAGCAGCCTGCCCACTGGGCCTGAGGGGGTCTGCGGGGGCCGAGACCCCCAAACAGGACGAGTCAAGACTAAGGTCCAAACCGCCCTCTCCAGCCCTAGCATTGTCAGGCTACTCTCCCCACACTCCCTGAGAATCTGGGGGTGCCCGGAGGTAGGAGAATTGTTTAAAACATCCCAGCCTTCTTATATCAAAGCAGAAACATCTCTCTTTACCAAACCTCCCTCCGGCTGTAAAGAGGTGGCCGTGAATATTTGAAAAAAGAAAATCGGTCACTTACAGGGGCCCTGGAAATTCTTTCATCCATTGTCCAGCTCGAACGCGCTGTCCTCTGAGAAGAGTAGCCTGGGCTAGGCGGTCAGGCCTCAGGAGGCGGGTCTCTGCCGCCGGGTCTGCATCTGACCCTGTCACGCACGAGTCCCCAAGTGCATTACCGGGCACCTCACAAGTAAGAGACGGACGCCAGAGTCCGGCGCACGGTGGAGCTCATAGGTCTAAGCTGACTGGAAATGCTTCTCTTTTTTTCAATGAAGAAGGAAAGAAAACTTTGAAAATAAGTGTGAGGGTAGCACAGGTGAAACTGTAGTCTCTATTGGTGCGCCGGTGCTTCAGTATTAAATTCATGGAGATGAATTAATTCTCTGTTTGGTTTGACACTCAAAAAATTAGAGTTCTTTGTCTCCCAGGCCCTGTGGGTGAGACACACCCCGATGAAGGGACCAGGCTTGGCCTGGAGCGGAGCACGGCGGCTCTGAGAGGTGGTTCCAGGGTGGCCAGGAGGAGGCGCGCGGTCACCATTCACGGGGAGAGGAGGGTTCCCCAAGAATGTCCAGCAGAGGGCGCCCGCACTCCCCTGTGAGAGCCTCTGGAGGGGGGGGGCTTTCGGCTTTAGGGAGCCGCTTCACCCTGGGAACGGAAACTGCTCTTGAAGCAGTACCCCCCCCCCCCTCCCGCGGGAGATGCTGTGGAGGTTTTGGTGGCTTCTTGGCCTTGAGTAAGAAGCTTCCTGTAGCACGAGCGCTGAGCTAGGGGCGCTGTGTGGCTGGCGGGGACAGTGGTCAGCGAGCCTCACAGGAGCTGCCCGGCCCTTTCATCCTTTAGTTTCTCCCACTGAGTTTGAACAAGGCTCACGTTACCAGGTGTAACTGGTAAACCCCCACTGAAGGGTTTGAAGCTGCTAAGCCACAGGTGCCGTGGTGTGATTTGTTTGTTGCACGCTCAGGGATGTCTCTGCGCAGAATTCTCAGGGCACATTCAGAGAAACGGATGAGGACACACTAAATACAAACCCAGGCGCTTGCCACGAAGCCACGTGCTGAGTCTTCTTGGAACCTGGGACCTTGACCAGCGGCCAGGCTCCAGGTTGTGCGTGCTTTTATGAGTTTCGAGAGGTCCCTTTGTCCACTGCAGTGAGATAGTCAGAGGCAGTGCGACTGGCGCAGCTGTGGTGGGTGGGCAGGCGGCGGGTGGGCGAGGGGCTGCGCACGGACGGCTGCCCTCTCTCGGCCAGCCCACCCAACCCTCCTTACACAGCGGGGGACGGCTGTGGTCGGCGCCAGCGCCCATTCACCTGCGGGGTAAGCAGATGATAAAAATACCCCACAGAGGAGACAGAGCAAGGGGGTGACAGGACATTCTAACATTTCACCCAGAAAGCCCTGGGGCTTGGGGAGAACCTGGAACGCGCTTTGCACTTTGAAGGCCAAACCAGATTGGGACTGACAGAGGAGACAGAGACGTCAGGCTTCACTGAACAAGAGGCGGTGGGAGAGAAACACCTGGAGGCTGTGGTCTGGGGTGGGGTTACGTCCAGCAGGGCGGCCGCTCAGCCAGGAGCCTGCAGAGGGCGCAACTGAGCACCAGCGAGGCTGCCGCCCCTTTGACTGAAGGGGAGTGTGTGGAGGAACCTGGGTGCTCCGCACGGGTCGGGCCACAGAAAAAAAGACAAAGAGTGTGCACTGGACTGCCCGCCTCCTCCCCACCTCCTGGGGCTGGCACTGACCTGGTGAGCACACGGACAGAGGAAGAGCCTCCCTCCGGACCCAGGGAGGAGGGCTGCTGCAAACTCCAGCCCGCCAGCAGCTGGACCCTTCCAGGGCCCTTCCCCGCTGTGATGCAGCAAAAACAGGTCCAGAATGTAGGAAACTGGCAAAGGTCAAAAAGCTGAAATCAAGCCAGTGGAGGCGCTGCCACCTCCCGGGAGCCCACAGACAGGGACAGCACAGCAGCCCCAGCAGGGGGCTTCCCCAGAATGCCTGCAGCAGCAGGGACAACAACTCCCACTTCGAGGTGCCCACTGAAGAGGACCCCCGCTGGAGATACTCTGCCAAGTGCCGTGACTGGCACAAGTGCCCTCGCTGTGCCCCATCACGCCATGGCCACCAGGGGGCAGGCTGGGCTGTATCCAGAGCATCACCTTTAAGGTGAGGACCTGGTGGGAGAACATAGTGGCATGCATGTGGGCTACACCCCCCACCAGCGCCCCACATGCCTCTAGGAGACCTCGCTCTCACCCTGCCCTACGTCAGAGCCTCCCGCGCGGCTTTGCCCCCCCAACCCCATACCTCACCTCTGGCTGTTTGAGACCTTGGTGGGTGGCTGGATCCAGAGGTGCAGCCAGAGTTCTTCAACACCTGGAACAACCTGCAAAGGAACCACCAGACCCACAGCGTTGGGTGGGAGGGGGAGACTAAGCTTTTGTGTGCAGGATGAAGGTTTTGTGGAAACCTTCTCTGTCCACCTTTAACCTGTGACCTCTGTGCAGGTACCGCTGCATTAAGCAGCCACGTGTCTTTAGCTAGACGGATGGACAGTGGCGTGGGGCCAGTGATGAAGCAGGGAGCTGAGGCAAAGCCCCAGGGGGGTGGTGAATGCTTGGAGCTTAAGACGATTTCTTCCCCACTCTCGCAGGACACAGCTTCCGCCGTCTGTCAGTGACTGTGGGCTCTGGATAAGGACTCAGGCTGGGTACCCCACAACAGGACAGACTTCCACTCCAGGGCAGAGAAGAGAAGGGACACCTCAGGACCGGACACAACTGATCATTCTGAGAGAGAAATCCCTACTTGGGCGCTGAGAGGTGTTTTCAAGGTTTACCATCAGCCGCTGGTGCTTCTTGAAATATTTGGGCAATACTAGGCACGAAACTTACTTCCTGGTATTCATGACATTTCATGGAAAGGGAAAGCATCTTGGATTGTTTTCAAGCCGTTCCAAAATAGCAAAGGTGTTAAAGGAAAGACTCTGTTAGACACTCTTCAATTCCCACTGACGGAGCAGAAAGTGTCAGAGAAAGAAGCAGACAGGGGTCGGCTGCCTTCACTGGCACAGGTTAAGGGCTCAGCAAGGCCAAGAACACAGACCAGCTTTCTGGGCAGTGCTGAAGTCCTGAGAGGCTCCATCGCTACCAGCAACTGTCTCTTGTCCAAGTGCTGGAAGATGAGGCAGGAAGAGAGCTTAACTGATGTGTAAATATGCAGCTGAGGTAGAGGCACACAACGTCTTAATACAAGAAACAACGGACTCTTCTGTGACTGGAGATGCAAACCTGCCTTAAGGCAAGTTTGTTCCTGACCACTGGACCGTCCAGATCCCTCTTTGCTAATCTGTTGGACACCAGTGAAACAGTCCTATTCATCGGTTATCGGATCTCCATCTCGCTCTCTCCTTCCCTTACCCCCCCTCCCCACCCCAGTACAGGTGCTTTTTTAATAAGTGCAAATTTCCCCAGCAGGATTCTGACATCTCTTCCTGTTTGGACAAATTTAAGGCCATTAAGGATCTTTCTGCTTTGGGTAAATCAACTCTGCACATTTTAAACATCTTACTCAAGAAAAAAAAAAAAAGGCCCTTCTTCCCGTGGTCCTGTCACTCCTGACTGCCCACTGTAAACCCGCCCCCAGATGGCACCCTTCCTTCTCACCTCAGGCAGCCCAGCCCCTGCACCTCCATGACGTGTCCTCTAGGGGCGCTAAGGGGGGCAGGAAGCAGGTGGGTGGAAAAGCTCTGAGAGGGGAGGCAGGCAGAGTCAGAATTGAGGCGTGTGGCAGGAATGGGGAGTTGGACAACCGGGAGGTGAAGAAGGGGGTCAGGGAAAGAGCAGGGTCAGATCGAGTCCTCGAGGGGAGGGCGGAAGGCTCTGAGCTCAGACAAGTCGGCGGGACACAAACGCAGGTGGATGGGACTCTTGAGAGCAGACGGAGGGGACAGGATCAGTTTCCCGTCACCTGTTTGACTTCTGCCTTATCCGGGTGATTTATACTCTCTCCACCAACTCCTATTTTTGCCCCTTTCCATCACTGTGGACACCCTGGCGCTCTCCCACACACCTGCTTCCTATGAGCAGCTTCATCCTCACAGACTTCCGGTTTCCTGTCCCCTCCTAACCCAGATGCCCTCTACCCCACTTCTGGGTTCTCTCTTCTTCCTTTCCCATAGGCAGTGGCTGAAAGACACAAGGCAGAAACAGAACCAGCGGAGGACCAAGCACACAAGGGGCGAGAGGTGTTCACACAGCTCTTGGTCTAGACTTCTTAACACTAAACAGAGGTGGGCATGGCACTTCCCTGTGTCACCCGGCACCCGTCAGCACAGCTCACACCAATCCGGCTGACTCCCGTGGGTGATCTCCAGGTTCTCCAGGAATGTGACTTTTTAAGAAAGTTCACCACCGGCTTCCCTCCTGGGGGATCGAGGACAACAGCCAGGGAGCTCCCCCTTTTGGGAACCAGCTATTAAAGACTAGGATATTGAAAAGCAACCACATAAGCAGGGAAATAGGAAGAAATAGGAAGCATTTTGCTCTCATTTGAGTCTGGGTGACTAAAATAGAGTGGACGCTTGGGGTGGCTACTGAGAATCAGACCCCAAGCACACCCAGGCATGCCCAGGCATGCACAGGCATATGCAGGCATGTGCAGACATGTGCAGGCATGCGCAGACATGTGCAGGCATGCATAGACACATCCACCACGGGAAGGAAACATGACAAAGCCAGCCCACCACAAACCACCCAGGATTGAAACTCGACCAATCAATCATTGCTCAACTAACTTTTCCCCTGATTTGCATGTCATTGCATCAGCTGGAACCCAACTCAAGCCTAGCCTCATTTTCAAAATGGGCAACCATTCTGGAACCTGATGGACTTGTACTCCTAATTCAAACAGCTGACAGAAGAGACAATGGTGTCAACTTTTCTGTGTGGATATAAGCCTTACCCCATCCAGGCAACTCAAAACACAAACAAGAGCTTTTGAGTTTGTGTCCCGGGCTAAAGTCCTAATAAAATTCCAAATAAATGCTTACATTTTGCTTCCACCATTTCAATGTACATGTTCAGGGAAAGGCACAAACCAAATTGAGAAAACCTTCAGTTTATGCCTCAGGCTGATCCTCAGTACAGAGAAATCCAAAACAATTTCCTTGGACAAACAAAACCTGCAAATCCCAGGTCAGGAGAAGAACCAGATTTCCACCATTATCACGTTATTAGATTCAAATGTACAATTTTCATGGAATCGTTACAACTGCATTCTATTGGACAACAGCATGTCACAAGGTTACAGAGACCAAGGTCCAAGCACTTGTCACATGAGAGCCAAACCACTGAGGAAGACTGGTGGAAGGAAAGTAGTCTTGTTTTTTTAAGGATTTATTTTTTTATGTATGCAAGAGCTGGCATGTAGGCCAGAGGTGCAGGAGGTGAGAGGATTCACCAGAGACAGAGTGGGGAGCAGAACAGGCAGATCAACTGAATACACTGCTTAGGGGAGCAACAGGTAAGACAAGAGAGTTCTGCTGCGCCATGTGGGTCAGCTCCCTGGCCAGGTATCGGACTTGTGCTGCAGTGACTGCCCATAACTTCATAGTGCTGTGACTTAACTCCTTGCATCACCAGGGAGACCCAGGGAAGCAGTTTTAACCAGGTACTGGGACCTGGGAAGATGGCAGCCATTTGCCTTCTCAGCTCGGAGAGGTGATTCTATGGAGAGAGGGGTTCCCACGGGCTGACTAACTGGCATATATGGTTGCTTTTCTCTTAGCAACCTTGTTAAGGCCTTAGACAACACCACTTTTTTGCAGAGTTTGCAAAATTGTGGTGACTTTTGTTATGGTAAGAACTAGAACCAGCCAGTTTCTCCCTTGAGGCATTTGATTGAGATAGGGGAGTGAGCACCTGATTTCTAGGTGATTTTGATTTCTGGGTTTTCAGTTCACAGCCAGCCTTGGGCTCAGCTCAAGATTTATTGATAAATTTCCAGTCATTGCTGTGTCTGGAAAATCAAGTCTCAAAGAGACACTTTGATAGGTTAAATAAGATCTTTTTTAATATATACTCATGGGGTCTGAGAGAAGTTAACCCTTTAGGCTTTGCCTCATCCACACACTCCCATTTTCAAAAAGTGAGAAAATAGGATCTATTTTCCCATTAAGGATCTACCTCTTAATAGGATCTACCTCTTCTAAAGGTTGTTGCCATTTTTTGTAATCTACCATATAGGGTATCCTGGTCTTAGGGAAAACTGGTGACTTGTACTCTTTCCCTCCAGTAGTGTCTAGTGCTAGAACTTCAGCCTTTGTGCAACCAAACCTGTCCCCAAATCTCTCCTTTTCCTGGGCATATGAGGGTTAGGGCTAAAGATCTGAGAACTTTGTAGAGACTCACTCTGATAGTTTGCCAAAGTCTGAAATCCCTTGAACAGGGCCAAGAACACTCATTTGTGTGTGTGTGTTTTCTTTTTCTTATTATATATTTTCTTACAATGTTTGCTTTCTTTTCTAGGTATAGCCACCATTCACCACCACCAATTCACCTGTGCACAGTCACCATAGTCCCTTGTGCTCTTCCCTGCCTTAATCCCAATCCCTCCGTCTTCCCTGCAGAATGTCTGTTTTGTAGTTGTATGTTTATTTTTGTTTTGTTTTGTTGTGATTTTTTGTTGTTGATGTTATTTTTTTTCTCCTTCGTCCCCTACATTCCTCCTATAAGTGAGACCGTCCAGTATTTCTCTTTTTCCTTCCGACATTTCACTGAGCATAATCTCTTCAAGCTCCATCCATGTTTATATAAATGGCTCTATTTTGTCTTTTTTGGTTGCTGAATAATATTCCATTGTGTATACAAACCAAATCTGTTTGATTCAGTCATCTATTTTGGGGCATTTGGGTCAATTCCAAGTATTACCTACCATAAATAATGCTGTGATAAACATAGGTGTGCATGTATTCTTTTGAATTAATAATGTTTGTGTGTCCTTTGGGTAAATCCCTAGGAGTGGGACTGCAGGGTTATAAGGTAGCTCCATTTTCAGTAGACTGAGGAGCCTCCATACAACTTCCATAGAGGTTGGACCAGTTTACATTCCCACCAGCAGTGTAGGAAGATTCCTTTTTCAACACATCCTCGCCAACATTTGTAGTTGCTAGTTTTTTTAATATGTACTATTCTTACTGGTGCGAGTGGTACCTCATTGAGAACATTCATTTCTTAATTTATGATGAACATCTTTAAATTTATTGCTGTGTTCTTTATACATTTATTTAAGTGCTCCCACTTTGGACTGGCAGTTATTTCCATTATTCCATAAGATTCATCTGTATCAGGAATCTCCTGGGTATAAGTAATCCTAGAACCTCACTGGAGGTGTTGAATGAATAAGACTGTCATTCACTATGTACTTTTGTGTGCTAGCTTCATTTTGAGCATTAATATATGAATTAATTTACTTTTTATGATAATGCTAGGAGATAAGGACTCACAGATCTTGAAAAATGACTCATACAATTTACAGGTGATTGGCAGCTCAGAATGGTTAATTGTCTTTCTAAAAGTCATTCACTAGCAGTTTAATTCATTCATTCCTTCCATAAGCATTCACTAAATGCTTTCTATGCTATGTGCTGGCACTGTAACTGGACAAAATGAAGTCTCTGCGGGGAAAACAGACAAGAAATCAGGAAATAAATTTGTTCGGCCATCTCCCATGACAAGGGAACACAAGGGCATGGAAATGTTTAGAAGGGACAGTACCTTGGGTCAGTACCAAGAGGTAATGAATTTTAGGTCTAGGAGAATCAAATTCCATGAACTCTGATGTGCTATTTTCTTAGAAATAAGGACTTTCTTTGTGTGGGGAAATGTCCTACATATATGTTTGTGAATAGTTCTTTAAATAAAGAATGAGTCTGTGGTGGAAACTGTTAGTTGTTTTTCGATAGTCACAACCTCAACTTTCTCAGACACAACTGGAATCCCCATTTCTTAACTGAGCACATGGGGACTCGGACAAACGGTCACATTTCCCGCCCTCTCTTAAAGCTATGTACAGGCAATGGAATATGAGCAAAAGCAATATGTACAATTTCTCGTTATTCACTTACTCATTTATGCGCTGCCCTTCCCCAACTCTTATTTCCCACTGGCTCGAATATGGACATGGTGGAGAGTCCTCTCCACAGTGTACTAGAGGTGGTGGGACCACTCACAGAAGAGACCTACAGGAAGCAGAGCTGCTTACCCAGCTACAGACTATTTGCCTAAACTACTGAATGAGGAAGAAATAAAGTTATTATCATGTGTCTCTGTTGAAACAACTCAGCCTATATCTAACCAAACACCACAATAAGGAACTTTTTCATCTCCACAAGAGTGGGAAGTTGTTAACATGAATTGAACTACATTTGTTAGGAATATTTTCTGTCCTAATGTTAAGTAAAGGTATGATACGCCAGTATCATCAAACTAAAACCATTAAACCCAGGTTTCTGAATAAGTCAACCCATCATCCAAGGTAGTCATTGCCTGGGTTTGGATACATGGCTAGGAATTGGGGTGAAGAGTTTCAACTCCCAAAAACAAGGTTACACATCACATTGATATAAAAGGACAGTTAAAATCTCTTCAAAATAATATACCCTTAATGTTTTATTGGACACCTTTCAAATAAGCTTTTTAGATCTGACTAACTTGAGACACCACCATCTACCTTCCCCTCTTGTGATAAACACCATGAGGCCTCCTTTCTCTCCTTGAATGTCCCAAGCCTTCTGCTATCTACTCTATCTGGAGAGGCAATCCCTATCCTATAATAAGCAATCCATACTTAGAAATGGGCCCATTGCTAAAAGAAAACATCACTTTTTGTTGGGTTAAATATCCACTTAGATTCAATGCCAATAATTCCCTTTTCCACCTGCTGAACAATCTCCTTCTCTCTGCTCTACAATATCTTGTGATAAAATCATGTTTAAGTTCTGTTTTTTGTAGTCTATTACATTTGGCATTGCAGTCCATGACCTACTTCTCCTGGCATCGTATTAAAAATCAAGTTGTACCTGTTGCTTCATCTTACCTAATAATCCCAATGCCCCACCTTTGAAAAGCAAGGGAGATTATCTTTTGGGTTCAGGAGCCAATGAAAGTCAACCAAGACTTGTCTGTTCCATGGTCAGGTAAATGCCTCTTTCCTCAAAACTAACAGCTACTTCACAAATGGTTAGCAGTTCTCAGAGGGAACGGAAGACAACAGTCCCACCCTCCTTCCAGCATCTGAGGTACCCCATACAGACTGTTGATGTTGGTAAGTATTTACGCTAATCTGCTTCATTTTCAGAGATTTAACTGTTGCTTGCACTCACATGGGAAATGTTGCTTTATGGATTCATTCTCAGCACCCCAACCTCAAATTTATCTCTCCCAGCCATCTATCTACACTGTCTTTTCTTCGGTTTGCCTAGGCAGTTCCCCACCTGCACCAAATGAGGGGCCAGCACCAGCTCTTCTCTTTGATCCAGTGTGCCCGACTGGGATGTGGAGCTTACAGCAAGCCAAAGCGAAAATTGGCCACTTGGACCTTCAGATCTCCCGCCCTCAAGACCGTAGGCCCAGCAGTGCCCCAGCACTTTAATTTTGCAAAGGATGTTTTGGACCAATGGTTCCGACTGGAAAAGGTAAAACTTGTTTTTTAGCTTTGAAATATCGGCCAGGGCCAACCCGTAATGTTTACAGCCAAAGATGATGAAATTCAAATTCTCTCTATACTTGGCTAGAAAGTATAAATTCAAATTAGAGCTGTTATAGCAAAATGCTAAGAACACAAGTGTGGCAGCCACACAGACCTGTGTTCAAATTCTGGCTTTGTCAAATTCGAACAAATTTCTCACCCATAGGAGCCTTGTTTTCTTATTGGGAAAATAGAAATATCAGTTTCAAAGTGTTGTTGAGATGATTAAAAGAGATGCTTAGCATTGGATTTAACAGCTTGCAAATACCCAGATGTTTTTATCAGCACTCACACATATTGTTGTCAGAATGATATTTGTCTCTCATTCAACAAACCTGTTCTGAGCACTTCCCACCACTAAGTTTTAGAGGCCCAACACCGAAGGAGCTCACAGACTGATGCTTTTTTTTTTTTTCTTTTTTCCTAAGCAAGAAAGAACCACAAAGGGTAAGAGGTGGAAGGAACAAAAGGAAATAAGTTTGCATCTGGGTGATGAAATTTAGAAAGATTTGGTAAAGGGGGGATACGAGACTGGATCCTCAAGAATGGGTAGGATTTCAACAAAGAAATAAGGAGAAAGAAGCTTTAGGCACAGGAGACTGTGAGTAGAAATCTGACAGTAAGAAACTATGAGAAATACTCAGAGATCTATTAACTGCGTGTAGGGTCACATACAAAAGTAGTGCGTTTTGAGGAGGAAAACATAAGCAGCAATGGAAACTGGAAAGGGCCTGAAGACTGAGGGAAGGAGACTGGAACCGGTTCAGTGGGGTGTGGGGAGACATTGAAGGATTTTGAGTGACAGGAACAGAGTTGCCACAGAGGTCACACAAAGATATTAGATAAAGAGAGTGAGAACTACTCCCACAGCCTCAGGAATAAATCATATTGCTGATGTTTTCATATTTGACAGCTCACATGAAAACTTTAGGAAGCTGGGTGAATAGCTGTGGATTCTACCCCAGGGATCCCCTCCCCCCCAAAAAAAATGACTGATAAGCAAACAGAAAAGTGATGGAGAGGGGATATGGCTATGGGTATTTTTGTCATTATTCACCATGAGGAGAATGGGTTGGGGAATATTCTGCCCACTCCCATTTCCCCTGTTGTAGTGAGAGGTTCTCAAATGGTCAGAATGGAGAAGGATCTTGTGACAATGCCAATATCAGTGCCGGAAGGAGGAGAAAGATGAGAGAAAGAGATGGAGGAAGGAAAGAGGTGGTAGAGGATGAAAGATGAAAGAAGTGAATTTAGGAAGAAATGAAGGGAAGGAGGAAAGATGCAAGAAAAGAGACGAGAGGAAGAGGACAGAAAATGGCAAGAGGATAGACAGGATGGCACAAGAAGACAGGTAGAGAGAGGGAAGAATGCACTTTTCTTCCATCATCAAGAGGAAACAAAGGAAACCTGCCGTGTTGGATGGAGAGAAGAGCTCGATAGGGAAAGAGACGCTTAGAAGGGCTAGATCTTTCACCTGTGCACTCCCTAAGTAGTGTGGGAAACTATTTGGTTTCTTTCTCAAAAATTGTCCCACTGAAAAATAAGTTGTGGTAGTTAGTAAGGTGTGTCTTGGGGTAAGAATAGAATTAGAATGGATCAGGAGGAGGACATTCTTTCTCTACAAACAAGATGGCGCCCTGGGAAGTCTGTGCCTTCTTCTGGGTAAGGCTGTTTCAACACTGCCAATGTTGAGCTCCCAAGAAAGAGTTTTCCCTGTATTTGCTGAAACCCATCCGTACCAGCATGCCAGTTACTTAAACAGTAAAATATTTCATGCCTCTTGAGAAATAGTCGCTTCTCCCAAGGTCCCAAGCATCCGGGCCTCTGTTGAAGCTCTAGCCACTCAAGGGTGGTCGCTGACCAATACAGACCTCCAGGAGCCAGAGTCCGTGTACACTAATATCAAATATTTTTAATATCATACCCCCCCCCTTAGGATGGACACAGGGAGGCTTACCCTGCCCTCTGGGAGGTCAATACCAAAGGAGAAGAGGATAAATGGAGCTTTGAGAGGATGAGTCATTTCTCCCAGAAGGCAGCCAGCATCCTCTCAGACATCTGTGCCCTCAACCGTGGGGACCGGCTGATGACAATCCTACCCCCAGCACCGGAAACCTACTGCATCTTCCTGGCCTGTGTGCGGTTAGGTGAGGCTGGGGAGGGACGCTGTATGGGGGTTCATGTGGAATCTCAGCCTCAGTCATTCACGCTGAGGAGACACGTTAAAGGGATGGCCCTCGATTCCTGAATTCCTCCCATAGTATAGGAGTCTTTAGGGTAGGTGGACACTGGCTCCTCCAACTGTTTCATTTGAGGTCAAGTTACATGGAGTGATTTCTGTGACTGCGTCCAACATAGTCTACAGCTCTCAGTCCAATTATGATAATAATGAAAATTATTTACGATGATAAATAGATACATGAATGGTTTTGTTTAGTTTGTCTGTTTGGGTTTTGGTATGCCAAAAGAATGAGTAAAAGAATATAGTATTTCTCTTTTTCTGTCTTGCTTATTTTACTAATCATTCACTACTACCATCTAGGTCCATCCATGCTTTTACAAATGGCAGGATTTCATTGTGTACGAGTTGTATACTATTCCATTGTGTATACACACCACATCTTCTTTAGCCATTCACCAGTCAATGGGCACTTAGTTTGTTTCCAGCTCTTCATTATTATAAATAATTTGCTGTCATGGACTTGGGGGGTATGTCTCTTTGAACAGTGTTTTCATATTCTTCTGATGAATACCCAGAAGTGAAATCTCAGAATTATATTCTCAAATTTTTGAGGAATTTCTGTATGCTTTCCATAATGGCTGTACCAATTTCTGTTCCCAGAACTTTACAAGGTCTCTCTTCTGTCCACATCCTAACACTTGTTGCTTCTTGTCATTTGAGTAAAGGCCATGTTCACAGGTGTGTGATAATATGTTCTTGTTCTGGTTTACATTTCTCTATTAGTAAGAGATGATGAGCATCTTCTCATATGCCTACTGGACATCTGTATGTCTTCTCTAGAGAAGAGTCCTCTGTTCTCTATTCAGATCCTCTGCCCACTTTTTAATAAGGTTGTTTGTTTTTCTGTTGTTGAGTTTAATGTGTTCCTTGTATATTTGAATATTAACCCCTTGTCAGATATATGATGTACAAATAGCCTCTCTCGTTCAGGGATATCTTGTCATTGTAATGCAGGTTTCTTTTGCTGTGTATATCCTTTTCAATTTGATGTAGTCCCAATTGTTTGCCTTGCCATGCAGTGAGTACCAAAATACATCTTAAGGTTGATATCTCAAGGAGTATATCATCTATGTTTTCTTCTACATATTTATTGTTTCAGGTCTTACATTCAAGTCCTTAATCCATTTTGAATCAACTTTTGTACATGGCATTAGAAAGTGGTATAGTGTCATACATTTGCATGAAATGTAACACTACTTATTAAAGAGACCTTCCTAGTTCCACTGCTTTTAGCTTCTCTATCAAAAACAAGTTGTCCATATATGTGTGCTTTTATTTTTGGGCTCTCATCTCTGTTCCATTAATCTGTATGCCTGTTTTTATTCCAATACCATGCTATTTTCATTACTCTCGCTTTGTAGTATAGTTTGAAGTCAGCAAGTATGTTACCTCCATTTGTGTTTTTCATTCTTAGGATTGTTCTGCTATAGGCTCTTTAGTAGTTCCAAATAAATTTCGGGATTTGGTCTGACTGGTTTGCTTAGTTGGTAAAGCATGAACACAATGTTTTGAAGATTTACCCATACTAGAGCATGTATTAATATTCCATTCTTTTTATGATTGAATCCATTTTACATATATATCCATGTGTGTGTATCAAAATTTTTTTATCCATTTTGGAGAAGGTGGGAAAGGCCTGCGCTGGTAAACCAGATCCTTTTCAAAATTAGTAAGTCTGTGACAGGGTGCATAAGCATTATGGCAAGACAGGCAATATCATAATCAATTTTTCCAGAAATATTCTAGCTCTCCAGACCTGAGGAGTCAAGGGAAGCCCCTGCTTGACACAATCATGGAACAATCTGGGGCAGCAGACACACCCAGTCTGTGCCATTCACAACCTAAGCCCACAGTAAGTATCATATGGATGAAGGAAAAAGATTAAGAACAGCCATGAAAAGAGGAAGGAAGTTTTGTGTCTAATGCGAATCCAGGAACCCACACAGCATCCATAGTCAAACAAGGAGGAAAGAACAAAGAAGAACCTTCCACAATCCCCTTGCATCACTCAGTTTCAAAATCAGCCTACATTTCAAGTAGTGTTCTGACCCAGGAAAAGTAACCCATGGCTAAAGAGTGCTCAAGGGGAAAATGGCAATGGCAACAAAGGTCAATGCCCCCTCAGTTCTCCAGCTGCCATTTTGCTGCTGGCCCAATGGCAAGGTCACATCCCAGTAAGAGAGAGTATTCAAGAGACCTCATCTGTGCTTACCAGAATACTTAAGTTGGATGTTCTCAACTTAAAAGACATGACTAGGGTCTCCCTGGTGGCACAGCAGGTTGAGCACCGCACTGTGAAGCATCTGCTGCACAGCAACGCGAGTTTGATCCCCAGCCAGGGAGGGAACCCACATGGCGCAGCAGACCTCTCCTGCCTCCCCACTGCTCCCCTCAGCAGTGTATTTCGGTAGATCTCCCTGTTCTGCTCCCCACTCTGTCTCTGGTGAATCCTCTCACCTCCCACAATTCTGGCCTGTACCCCAGCTCTTGTATGCATAAATAAATCTTTAGAAAAAAATAGAAGATGTGAATAAAACCATCCTTTGTGACTTTTGCAGGAATCACCTTCGTGCCAGGAACGCCCCAACTGACTGCCAAGGCGATTCGCTATCAGTTGCACACATCTAAGTCCCAGGGCATTGTGGTCAACGAGGCTGTGGTTCCACTTGTGGACTCTGTGCTGTCCAACTGCCCCACCTTGAAGACCAAACTCCTGGTGTCAGATAAGAGCTATGAAGGATGGTTGGATTTCAAGGATTTGCTTCGGTGAGTTGGTACCGATACTAAACAAGGCATAAAATCAAGAAAATGCCCAACTTTGGAAGGCAAGTGTGAGAAGAAACGTGGGTAATGTGAGAGGGAAGAGAGGAGCTGCTCAGGTGACGTCTGGTCCCAACAGCAGAGCATTCCCAACACAAGAATTCCCGATGTGTCTTACAAATTCTCAGAATTAGTGAAAGGCTTATCTCCCAGAATTGGGGGTGTTCCTTCTGAGAGAAGGTTGAGCAAGGAAAGCATGAAGATGGAACCTCTCTGTGGGCACAAGGGGTTAAGCACCACACTATGAAGCATCTGCAGCTACTGCAGCACGAGTTCAATCCCTGCCAGGGAGCTGACCCACATGGTGCAGCAGACCTCTCCTGCCTCCCCACTGCTCCCCTCAGCAGTGTATTTTGGTAGATCTGCCCGTTCTGCTCCCCACTCTGTCTCTGGTGAATCCTCTCACCTCCCACAACTCTGGCCTGTACCCCAGCTCTTATATGCATAAATAAATAAATCTTTAAAAAAAACACACAAAGAGGTTAAAATAAAATAATGGCACTAATTTGGAGCACTTAGATCTGAAAATTGGAGAGCACAAATTCAAGTCTTAGCCTAAATTGTGTCCCACCGGGGTCTTTGTTCAGAAATTCATCATTTTTTAATGATGAATGAACAATACAGATTGCAAAAGAAGCTTCAATATAAAGCAGGGCAATGAGAAGGAGTAACCTGACAGAGGGAGGGGAGCATTGTTTTAGGTATGGTGGCTTCTAAGGAGAGAACATTAAGCTGAGATTTGAATAGCCAAGTGACAACCTTCTGAACATTCATGGGGACCATGTCAATGGCACAGGGATCACTGAGATAAAGGAGTGACCTGGATCTGTTTGCAGATTATAAAATAATTTTTAAAAACCCAATTTGAAGTTTTAAAATATATACTTATATTGAATTTGAGCTATTTGTATTATAAACTTAAAATTCATAATTATAAGGTCATCTTTTCTTTTAAAATCAAATTAAATTTTTTTTAATTAAAGAAAATTGAATTGGCAAACTGCCATCCTCAGACTAGCTGCCTGTTTATAGGGAGTGGTTTTGGAGGCAGGCATGGGTCAGGGCGGCCAAATGAGGTGAGCTGAGCAAGTGCTGGGGGTTTTATATATCGTGGATTTTTGCATTCATTTTCATTTGTTTAAAATGACATTAAAATACGTTTTACATTAACTACTGAATTTGTTGGTGTCCTCTTAAATGTTACCCTGCAGCGTTTTGCTTGCCTCGTTCTATCCTGTGCCCTGAAGTGGATGATAAAGGACAGACTGATGATAGGCTTTGGAAGTAGTGATGTCAGAACTTGTCGATGATTAGGATTTGATGCAGGTAGGTAGGAAGGTAGGAAAGTAAGCAGGGAAAGAAGAGGCAGTAAAGATTATTACAGATTTTTGGCTTGAGCAGTTGGGTACAGGCATAAGTTAGGAAAACAAGACTGGGGTGTAAATCCCTCATACATTTCTTATGCAACAAGAATCAATACAAAATATTTTTCAAAAGAAAAAAAAATAGCTGCTGTCTCTAACAAATCAGACCCCAACATACCAAGATGTGGGCTCTTTTCAAAACCACAGGTTACTTAATCCAGGGTCTTAGTCTTTAAGTCAGAGAGCCTATATTTATTCTTTTTAATAACATTGCATTATTTTACTATTGGTTAACAATACTATGTAGGGCCTCCCCTGGTGGCGCAGTGGGTTAAGCAGCGCACTATGAAGCAAACCGCAGCCACTGCAGCACGAGTTCGATCCCTGCTGCCGGCCAGGGAGGGGACCCACATGGNNNNGCAGACCTCTCCTGCTGTGCCCGCTGCTCCCCTCAGCAGTGTGTTTCGGTCAGTCTGCCTGTTCTGCTCCCCGCTCTCTGTGGTGAATCCTCTCACCCCCCACCACACCTCTGGTCTGTACCCCAGTGCTTGTATGCATAAATAAATAAATCTTTAAAAAAAAACAATACTATGTAAACATTGGGATTAGAGCCTCACATCTCACCACACCCACCACCAAAGTTTTCATGTGACCCCCCACTACCAAGTTGACCCCTTCTAGCCTTTCCTGCCATCCCTCTTTCTCTCTTACTTTTCACAGTCTGAGTTACTTTTGTTGTCTTCTGTTCTTTCGCATGCATTGGTTATTTATGTTCCACATATGAGAGAAACCATTCACAAATTGTCTTTCACTTTCTGATTTATTTTGCTTAGCGTACTCACTTCAAGTTCCCTCCACGTTGTCCTCAAAGGCAAGAGTCCCCCTTTCTTAAATATTACATTTCGTATATATGCCACAACTTCAAACCAGTCATCTGTCAATGGGAATTATGTTGTTTCCATGTCTTGGCTATTTTTTTGGTTTTTTTTGCATAGAAGAATGGGGGTGCAGGTCAGAGGTGGTAGATGGGTGGGATTCACCAGAGACAGAGTGGGGAGAGCAGAACAGGCAGATCAACGGAAATATACTGCTGAGGGGAGCAGCGGGCGAGACGGGAGAGGTCTGTTGCACCATGCAGGTCAGCTCCCTGGCCAGGGGTCAAACTCAGGCCATAGTGGTAACTGCTGAGACTTAACCCCTGGGCCACCAGGGAGCCCTGTCTTGGCTGTGGTGAATAATGTGGCTATGAACATAGAGGTACAAATATCTTTCTCTAATTTAATATTTTTCAGATAAACTCATGAGAATGGCATTATTGTTTCACATTGTATTTCTAGTTTTAACTTTTTAAGGAGTTTTCATACAGTTTTCCATAGAGACTGCACCAAGCTACATTCCCAACAACAGGATATAAGAGTCCTTTTTCTTGGTAGCCTTGCCAACACATACTGTTTACTAGATTTTTTGATATAGGCTGTTCTCGTGGGTGTGAGGTGATAAGGGAGAACTTGCATATGGACCTCACTTTCGTCTCTTCTGTGACTTCCAGAGTCGCCCCCCCAAAGCAGACCTGTGTGGAGACCAGGAGTCAGGACCCAATGGCCATCTTTTTCACCAACAGAACAAGTTCTCCTCAAATGGTCGCGTTTTCCCACTATGGTTTGGGGATGGGATTTAGCCAGACCTCAAGGTATGGTCCTCACACAACCTACACAAGTCTGAGAGCTCTTTTCTTGTACAGGAAAGAGAGAGTTTCATGGGACTAAAACTAAGACGTTTCTTACCCATGACTACCGATAATGATACTACTGAGAGAAGGAACAGGACTGATAAAAGAGTGGAAGGGTGTACGCAAGAAGATGAAAAGTGAATTACTGTAGAGTCAGAAATCTAAGACTCTGGGAGACAGAGGAAGAACAGTAAGTTCACCTAACTAGGGAGGGACCCGAGGCGATTATCTAAAACGACACACTGCTGTATGTGCCTGTTCTGTTACCAGCACCCGGTAACATGAATAAGGGTGACAAACAAGGAGGCAGAGTCACAGCTAATGAAGGGTTTGGGTCTAGAATAGCATCTAAGATGAAAACCCTACGTCATTCTCCTCTTTAAAAAAAATCTTTAAGTAGCTCTAAATGTTTATCATACCGTCTCTTGGTAAATCCAATACACTGAACTGATTTTTGTCTCTTCAGTGGGACAGGCATCGAAGTAATGGATTTAGATGTTTAGCTTGGTTCTGAGAGGGCTCACTTCCCCAGACAGACAGTCAGTCCTGCCTGAGATAAGTTGTTTGAAGATGCGTCAAGTGTCTTTACCCTCAAAAATCCCATAGATTAATCAGAAAGCAAAGCGTAGTGTGTAACTGTAACACAAGACAGAAGTCAGGGCTGTACAGGAGAGAGAAAATACCAGCAGAACTCAGAGGAAAGAGCCACCATTTACAAAGGAGCACATAAAAGATCAGAAACGACCTCTGTATATGGAATTCAATCTTGTGGGTATACGAGTGCAAAGCAGACCAGAGTAAAAGCCAAGGCAAAGGGTCAAGAGAAAAAGCCAGAGGGTCCAGAGAGCTCAGGGTCCCCTTTGACTGCAGTCGAAGTTGTGGAAAGAGAACAAGCCACCGAAGGATGTTTCTTAAGCAGGAATACATTATTATATGAGCAGTCGCCTAGCACCTGTGATTATTAGATCATGAGCCAGAAGCAGTGGCAATTTAGCTTCTAACGCCGGCCTGGCAGTTGTGTGCATTTTCCAGTCTTCTTCTTCTGCCACCTAAACCTGGATATTTCTTTGGTGCCACCACTTTACTCTGAAGAAGCTCTCAGTCCAAAGAGGTATCTGTTTCCAGAACAGGAGTGAGGAAAGTGTTGGCACTAAGTGGTAGCTCAGGCACTAACAGGTAAGGGTTCAAACCGCGATTATGTCAGTGAGTAGGTGTGAATTCAAGCATGTCGTTTCACCTCGCTTCAGTGTCCTCATTCATTAAATGGCATGTGCTGTATTTTGTGGACTCTCAGATGCACATTTTTGTACGTTTCACCCTCTTAATTCAGGGTGTACCTTGCAACCAACAGCATGTCCCGGTTTAAGTGGGAGTGTGCTGTCGGTGAACTGTGGCACAGGGTAATGGTGAACCACAGCACAACTGAGTATCTTCCATGGAATAAATACAGCAGTACTTGCCTATGAGACTTGGCACATTTAAGTGAGCCCCTGGGATAGCATGCTTAGCTCCATGTCCGGCAAGAAGTTGGAGCTTAATTAATGGTAGCTGCTATAACACACTAAAGTCTGATGGCTCCTTGACCTCACGTGGAATTCACTGCACCTCGGTCCCTGTCCCCAGTCTGCACTCACTGCCTTGGACAAGCTATTTCATATCTAGAAGACAGTTCCCACACCTATCAAAAGGCCAATCCAGTAGGTTCTATTTAAGAATCGGGTATATTGGAGGTAAATGTTAGCAGTGTGTCTCAAGATTTACCCAGCAGTCCATTCCCAGGAATGTTCACCACAGACACATAGGCACATGTCCAAAATATCAGACTCCATGGACAAGATGTTCCTATAATATTGAAATAGCAGAAGCGCTGGGCCAGACAGCTAGAGAAAGAAACAGTGGCTGTCCCATGGCCTCGCTGTCCAGTGGAATGTGATGTTTCTATGTGCTTGCTATGCAAAGAGCTTCGGTACGAATTGGCCAGGAAGACAACAGTGAGGGAGCATGTGTCCAGGGTGCTGCTACTTGCGGAGAAGAAAATATGCAGCTTCTTACCACCTGTAAAGTGCTTATCACAGCACAAGCACATGGTGTGCGAGCCTCAATAAACAAGGAGACAGCAGCCAGGCCACGCAGAGAAGCAGGTCTCTGACTGCAGAGGCCAACTCAGGAAACCAAACCTTCAAATGCAGAAGTTGCCCAAGACGCCAGCTGCTCTCTCTAAGCTAGACTTGCAGGACAGCAGAGTCCTGCTGGCAGGGAACCAAATAACCCCTGTAATCATCAGCCTCAAATGGTCAGGACTTGGTTTATAACTGACACCTCCCCTCACTTTGTCCTTCCTTCTAAGTAAGAACCAGCAGAGAAAGTCAAACCTATCACATAGAACAACTCACCTCTAGCTAACCCTTCTTTCCCCTCTCTCTTCCCCACCCCTCCTAGCTGCCTCCAGCCAGGGCACACCTGAAGTCTTCCCCTCTCCATGACAGCCTTCTCACACCTCTGCCAGCCTTCGCACCTCTGCCAAGATGCAGGTGATGGTGGCTGGCTCCTTTGTTACAGCTCTTTGAATAAACAGCCTTTGCTTATTCTCATCTGAGCACTTAGTCCTTGATCACTAATCATTGTATTGTTGCTAGTACTGCCACAGGGGATTTCAAATGTTTTCCCTATTTCTCTTTAGACAGTGGATGGACCTCCAGCCGACAGATGTCTTCTGGGATCTGGGGGATGCCCTTGGTGGGACCTTGTCACTGAGCAATGTGCTGGGAGCGTGGCTCCAAGGAGCCTGTGTGTTTCTGCATCACATGCCAACCTTCTGCCCCGAGACTGTTCTGAGTGTAAGACCAATTCCCAGTGTGGGCTAGGACAAGGGCCAGAAAGGAAGCATTAGCAATGACCCAGTGAATCAAATGTCCCAAATGGGGTGAGTCAGGAATTAAATTTTGAATGTCATTTGAAGATATTCACCTAGGTCTGAGAACAATGTCCTCTGACTTCTCTAAGTCATGTGGTGTCAGGAGACTTGGCTGCTTCGTTGAATTACTGAAAAATACACTTTTAAAAAGCAATAATGATGAAGATGATATAATATTCATATCAGCCATCACTTATTGACCTGATGCTGAAACTTCATCTGCATTATTTCCTTTTATCTCCCCAACAACACAATGAGGTAGAGACTTAGGAAACTGAGGCCTAAAGAGGTTAAGTACCTAGCTCGAATAATCACAGTGGTGAAGCCGGGCATTACCCTGTCTGTTTAATTGGGCTGAATAGGGTCTGTTGCACCCTAGTCCATGATCCCTAACCTGCCTCCACAATCCCAAGTTTTTCTAGTAACATCCAGGCTTATTAGTCCAAGCAGTAAAGATGTAACAAGGGGTTACCGGGCCCCAGTAGTAAATGTGTAGCTGTGTATAGTTACCATCTGATGAACACGGTGTTCTTAGATTCAGAAAGAAAAAGTGAGATTCTCTTCCTTAGCTCAAGATAAGGGACTTGAGTGTTCCTTTCCCCTATACCTTTCCTCTAACATCCTCACCATCTTCACACACTAATTTGGCTTCTTCTTTGGGTTCAGGCCTTGCACAGATTTCCCATCACCACTCTGTCTGGAAATCCAGGGATATACCAGGAATTGCTTCAACACAAACATTTTATCAGGTAAGAAAGGACCTCTCCAGAGAGAGTCCATGTCTACTCAGGGTATCACAAACAAGACTGGGAACCTTCCATGTACTTACGTAGACCCGATTCTATCCTTATTCACTCACTATCTTGTTGCCGTTTATAATGATAAATCCATCCGTGCAGGGATTTACCTCCCTTGTGACTTTGAAAGTCCACACTCTCTGGCGCCTAAATATATAATTTATTTGTAATCAAAAGATTGGGTGTGGCTAACTAATTTGTATGTCTCTCTTCAACAAGATCAATTTTATAGACAAATATATTGAATGTAAAATACCGGTCAACATTAAAGCAAAGGCCAACTCTCCTGGTGGATATAGATACTTCTAGAACTCTTAAAAACAAATTTATGTCTCTATCAACTGGAGAGAGACTAAATAGGGAATATTACACTGTATTTTTCACTTCACGTTGTCCCTTCTGAAGACTGGCCTCTTCTTAGTACTGTCATTTCATCCATCACTTTTAACACTAATGCTACTTCTCCAGGAGAACAAACGAGGGTCTTCATGGAGCCTGAGCCAAGTAGAAGATCTGAAATATATTTATTTAATAAACTAGCAATAAAAACTTCAATACCACTTCATGAGTACCTCCTATATATTTGGCAATATCTTTATCATTTTCCCTAGAGTCTTCCTTACAACAGAACTGTTTTTGGTAGAAATGTTCCCCAAGCCTAAGAATAATTTTTAATGACTCTCCAGCTACAGATCCAAGAATTTGAAGCATTGTGTATCTGCAGGAGGACCCATAAGCCCTGGGATGATGACAGACTGGAACTGCATCACTAAGTTGGACATCTACGAAGGCTATGGGAAGACTGAAACTGTAGGCTGATACTGACCAGTCGTTCAGATAACCACACTTGTCCATCTACTATGTAAACACATTGTCAAAGCACCAGATACACATGCAGTTAGCTGGCTTGTACACACAAGAAGAGAAGAATGATTTAAACTAGAGGGACCCTCCTTTGATCATAAGACAAAGGATTATGGGCAGATGAACTATCATCTCACACCCATGAGAATGGAATGAGTCAAAAGACACCCAATAACAAATGCTAGAAAGGACGTGGAGAAAGAGAAACTCTTATTTAGACTTGTTTGCATCAGGTCCATTGTGACGAGTTGATGGTCTTACGTGTCTTTAGTCTTTGGATTTCCTCATCTCTTTTCCCCTTTGCAATTTGTTACTTGAAAAAGGTAACACATTACTGAGATGTTGGTCCTTCCAACTATTTCCCAGTCTGGGTTTTGCTAGTTGTACCCTATGGTGTCTAACATGTTGGGGTGCCTCTGTATTTCCTTACAACTGGTAGGTAGATCTGGAGGTGTCATCAGATTCCTGCTTTATTTTTTCTTTTCCAATACTATTTCTTAGACCACGTAATATTCTTTCATCAGAAAGCATGTAAGGTGTGATTATCTCTTTTTATCTTTTATGCCAACATCAGATATTGGTGGTTAATGACTAGGTCAATTTATTGACTCTTTTTTTAAAGGCAAAAACTTGTATTTCTTTAATGCAGGGGCTGCTCTGTGCCACTACCAAACAAATGAAATTAAAGCCAGGTTCTCTGGGAAAGCCATTGCCACCTTATATTGTCCAGGTAAGAAATCACAGGTAATGAGTAAGACAGTTTTTGTTAACTGAGCTCTTACTAAATGCCAGGCAAGGTCCTTAACACTTAGCAATGTTTGATTTCCTCATGGCCACAACCCTAACACAAAGTACCATTACTATCCCCCAATTAATGGATGAGAAAATTGAGGCCTAACAGGTTAGGGTAACTTTTCCAACATTACCCAGCTAATAAGTGGCAACTTCTACTTTCAAACATGACTTCACTGGTAGAAGTCCTCCCGGCATTTAAAGGAGAATTCTAACGAATACACACACATAACTAATAAGTGACCTCAGCAAATTTTAAGGATACAAAACCAAAATGCAAAAATCAATTATACTTCTATATACTAGCAATGAGCAATCCAAAAATGAAATTAATGGACACAATCCCATTCACCATAAAATCAGCTTTTCAAATCTCATCTGAAAATTGGTTCTTCAGATAATTCACTTCACCTACTAGATTTGAACACCTCTTTTTGCCCCTATAAAACAAGTTTGTCTTCAAGGCATGAAGTCTTACCGCCCCAGAAACTTTGTGACTCTTAGAGCTGGTGGCTCCAAAAAAAACCATATATATATATATGGTTTCAGTGTGTATAAATAAATGCTCTCAGTGTGTATAAATAAATAAATCTTTTTTAAAAATCTAGAGAATTCATCAAGGACAATAAATTCAGAATGAAAATGAATATTTCTCTCCAAGGTGACAGCTTGGAAGGGGCTAACCCTCAAAATTGGGTGTGTATGTTAACATTTGTTCCAAGATGTTGTGAAAAGTCTGGAGATACTTGCTATGAGGCGAAAATCACTGAGTAGGGCTCAGGAGGTAACTTCTGCCATATTACTCCATGATCACATCTGCTCTTTCCCTGGCAATTCTGGCTTCCTGATAGCCTTGCTCTAGTTGGATATTTCATTTCATCCCATCCTCGGAACAAAATTCAGAAAGTGTCCATTTTCTAGATAAGGAAATTGAGTTTCAAGAAGCAAAGGACACAGGTCCTCAGTGTCAGACAGTGGAGAGTGGCCATTCAAACCCAGCTCTCCCCAACTCTGGCCCCTCTGAGGCCACTGCCTCTCTGCCGCCACCTCTCGGTTTGCTGTCTCTGCACCAACAACCAGTCAAGCAATTTCCTAGAATCCTCTGGGGACAGGGAGGAGGTGACAGCCCTGGCTTTAGACCTCCTGGTGTTTTAGGGACAGCACAAATGTTTTGTAAGGAAAAATCCCTTCTTGGTTTCTGAATTTCAGATTGTGGATGAAAACTCCAAGAGCCTGCCTCCAGGGGAAGAAGGGAATATCGCCGTTGGTGTGCAAAGGCAGCACCCTGGCTCCATGTACTGCCCACGCTTGGTAAGGGAGACTCTTCTCTAAACACCCCCACTGTCACTGCCCGTAATGGGGCCACAATTCTAGACTATTGCATGACTTGCCAAATACTTCTGTGTCAACACTTAGTTTTGCAAATTTTCAAATCTACAACAATTTCCAAAAAAATAGCACAATGAACACCTGCATGCCTCTTAGCTGTGCACACGTGCTGTGAACATTTTGCCTCATTTAGTCTGCCTTTGTATTTTTTTGAAGAGTTATTTGGAGAAAGTGCAAACATAATACTTTGTCCTGAACTATTTCACCACACCTTTCCTATGAATAAGGACTCCTTAGTCATCAGTGCAATTACCTGAGAAAATTAAAAACAAGTCCTTCATTTTACCTAATTTCCGTTGTATATTTATATTTTTTTCCATTGTCATCAAATTGTATTTTATAGATTTTGTAAATCCAAAATGCAATCACAGCTCATTCATGTGTCCTGTTCTTTTTATCTAAAAAAATCTGACCTCTTGGTTTTTATAACATAAACAGTCTTGAAAAGTAGAGATCTGTTTTCTTATTAAATATCCCAAATTGTAGATTTACCTACTATGCCCTCATAATAAGACTCAAGATACCCATTTCTAGCAAGGGCATCACTTAGGTGATATAGCATATTTCTTATTTCTTGTAATTGAGGAAACTAAGTCATCACACATTAAGTTGATAACTTTGATCCTTTACATTAAGATGTTCACTGTCATTTCTCTCCATTGTAATGATGCATTTCCCCTCCTTTATAATTATTAAGTAATCTGTGGAGTAACCATTTGAGACTCTAAGTATCTTATTCTCCAATCAACTATCATCCAGTAATTTTCTGACTCTTTCCTGGATCAATTATTAACATACAGGATGCAAAATGGTGATTTTAAACTGCCATTCCTCATGCATTAATTAGGTGGCATTTTTCTGCGAAGAACTTTCCTTATTTCCCCACTCTAATGGAGAAATTTATTTTCATTATTCTTAAACATAAATACATAATGTAGTCAGCCTTTATAGCAATAAAACTGACACATGTTCAATATAGAAAAGTTTGAAAAAAACACAGAAAAAGGCAATGAAGAAAATTCTTTTCACTCATAATCTGCAGTTATTGCCCACTGCTAATATTTGGGTATATCTCCTTCTATTCTCTCTCTCTTTTTTTTTTAAAGATTTATTTATTTATGCATACAAGCACTGGGGTACAGGCCAGAGGTGCGGGGAGGTGAGAAAATCCACCAGACAGAGCAGGGGTCAGAACAGGCAGATGGACTGAAACACACTGCTGAGGGGGGCAGCGGGCAAGGCAGGAGAGGTCTGCCTGTTCCATGTGGGTCCCCTCCCTGGCCGGCAGCAGGGATCGAACTCGTGCTGCAGTGGCTGCGGTTTGCTTCATAGTGCGTTGTTTATGCCACTGCGCCACCAGGGAGGGCCCTATTCTCTTTTATTCATATATACTGTTTCATAAAACTATGTTTTCATTTCTACCTGATATGTGAAACCTGCTCTTTTACTTCTCATGATTTTCATACATCAACTAATCTTATGATAAAAGTTTTACTCATTTCACAGTATCCCACCAAATGCATGGTTTATTTGACATAGTCACTATTGATGGAAATTTTAATTATCCCTGATGTTTTATATTATAAATATTCCTTCAGAGAATCTCCTTTCTTAGCTCTATAAATGACATTATGATAATTCCCCATGAAAAAATAGCAAAAACAGAATTTCTGAGTTAATAACTAAGTAAAACATTAAAAATATTTTAATATTGCAAATTTCCATAAACAACAAGGCCCAAATTTTCAAACTTTGACAACGTAACTTAAATACACTGAAACCTAAACATCTCTTTCTCTTAGAGAGTACAGGGATTCCAGAGAAAAGACTCAGTTATCTCCGATACGTACTGGGATTTTTGTACCATTTGGGAATAAATTGCTCACATAGTGTTTTACGGACATTCATTAGAACTTTAATAAGCAGTTTGTCCCGTAGATCTAAGAATCTGAACAAATTTGTCATGTGGTTCTGTTTGCAATCCAAGTTCCAATTCGTTAGAATCTGTGGGTGTCCTTAAGATGTGTGTGGTCAAGCAAGATAGGGCTGACGCTGCAAAGGGGTGTGGGTCTGATCACCCCATTGTGCTTCTCGTATAAGAATATTGATCCACACCCACCTTCTTCTGATGGAAAGTTCATCATGGACAGCGTGGAAATTAAAGGCAAATTTGAGAGCTTTGACTGTGTTTGATGGTTGACGTTTGCTGGAGCAGAGCCGCCACCCAGCACTCAGGGCAGCTAGCCCCAAGCCAAACGTCATGCTTCCAGGCCACATTATGGGCTCAGAAAAAAAGCTTCCGGGTACCTTCGTATTTCCTATTTCCTGCTGGATAAAGGGGGAACTGATGCTAGGTCACCAAACAAAGGGGTTTTCTCTGTGAGAAACCCCTGGAGAGTGGAAATCTGTGGCTTTTTTTTCCATTTCTTTTTGGGACTAGCTACGCTACCCTGTTCATACTATTAAATGTTTATGGCAATGAAGTAGATCTGTTTCTGCACTTGTTATTCCATCAGGTAAGCTGGGAGGAATATACTTCAGCCAGAGAGCACACGCTTTATCTCACTGGGGACAGAGGCGTCATGGATGAAGACGGCTACTTATGGTGGACTGGAAGAGCTTAGGAGCCAGACTGTGACTGCCAGCGATGAGGATGCTGTGGTTACCGCCACTGAGCCTGGGGGCTCGGGGAGTCGGCCGCGGGGGCAGGCCCTCTAGCCTGATTCGGGAACAGCCACATGAAGTTTTCTCAATTTTTAAGAAATTAAAAAAAAAAAATAGAACTACCTTACAATACAGCTATTCCACTCTTCGGTCTCTATCCAAAAGATGCCAAAACAATAATAGAAGCTGTGAGACACATCTATGTTGTTGTCTGTTTATGTTTCAGTAGTTTCTTCTTTTTCATTGCTGTGTAGCATTCCATTGAACAAATATACCTAGAATTTATTTATCCATTCTACTATTGATGAGAGATTGAAATAGTTTCCACATACCCATTGGTAAACATATGCAGAGATTTGAATGATATATATTTCTGAGTGAAGATGTTCAGTCATAATATATTTCTGAGTGAAGATGTTCAGTCATAATGTATATTAAGCTTTTATAGAAATTACTATACAATTTTCTAATCACTAATTTATCCTTCTACTATGGTGAAATGTTTCAGCTTAATGAAAGTTACAATAGTTCTATATCTTCACCAACACGTTATTGCGAATCTTTTAAATTTTAATAATTCTGGTTCATGTTAGTAGTATTTATTATAGTTTTAATGTAATTTTAGGGACACATTCTGTCAAGATATTAAATCTTTTTGCTTTACCAATGGTTGCTGGTTTTATTTCCTATTTTTCACTTAAAAAACACTTAGTCAGGGCCTCCCTGGTGGCACAGTGGGTTAAGCAATGCACTATGAAGCAAACCACAGCCACTGTAGTACGAGTTCAATCTCTGCTGTCGGCCGGGGAGGGGACCCACATGGCATAGCAGACTTCTCCTGCCTCGCCTGCTGCTGCCCTTGACAGTGTGTTTCAGTCAGTCTGCCTGTTTTGCTCCCCACTCTGTCTGGTGAATCCTCTCGCCACCCTGGACTCTGGCCTGTACCCTAGCTCTTGTATGCATAAATAAATAAATCTTTAAAAAACACTTAGTCACCTTAAAATGTAAATTATCAGGCATGAAAAAAGGTATTATACACTTAAAACCATAAGAAATTTTATGAACAATTTCATGTTCTAGAAGAAGAATTTTCTGGGTCAAAAAATATAAAAATTTTAAAGTATATTACTAAATTTTCTTCTGGAAAAATGGCCTAATTTATCTTCCCACACACAATTTTGGAAAATGCTAGTTTTTCTGAAACTTTGTGAACCATGGATAGTTTTAAAGTCTTTGTCAATATGAAAAGTGAAAAAACTCGCCACGTGCTGCTGAACAGGGAACTCTGGTGAAACCTTTCCCAGAGTGAACCCAAGAACCCCACTCTCCAAACACCCTGACTCCAAAAATGACATCATATACACATACATCGAAATGAATATATTCATATGTGTGTATGCATGTAACGAGAGGGGGAAGAAATGCAAATAGTACCCCAAAATGATTTTGACTACAAAAGTCCCACAAGCACACCCTGAAAACCAGTGAGCTAGGCAATGAACAATCCCAACTCTCCAAATGAGTATTTGTGACGGGTGCTGCAGAAGTTAAACCATAATCCAGCTCATCGTACGTGTCTCTCTGAGCACATCACCTTAGTCACACACAGCTGGGGTTTCTTATATCAGATTCATATATGCTCTAACTGGCTCTCTTGTGTATAATGTTGTGAAAGCTTTCATAATCTTAGATCCTGTTTGTTTAACTTTAGAAAAAGAGGGCTCCCCACAGCATTATGGCAACATAAAGAAAGAATATGATCTCTGACCTGAGGTAAATCAGTAATTGTGACTGCAGTGGAGGTGTGGAAGCAGATGACTTTTTCCTTTAATTTCACAATCTCTTGAGACAATTTATTATTTCCTTTTCTTCTATAAGATGAAGGGACTAGGATTCTATGGTCCCTTCTACCACGAATGCTCCAAGCTTTAAGACCAACACAAACAAGACAAAATTGTACAGTGAGTATAAAGAACATCCTGAAGCATGAACACAAAATGCATGCATTTCATACAGTACTTCTCCATGGAGCAATAGGATGGCATGCTGGAAGAGATCAGGATTAGCATGAGAAGGCTGATGAAGACTTTACTGGTATAACCCTAACTTTTACCAGCAGTGTGACTTTGGACAACTTACTTTGCTAAGTTATGTCACTTGAAAATAAAGGTGTGTGCCTCCCTGGTGGCACAGTGGATTAAGCAATGCACTGTGAAGCAAACCACAGTCACCGCAGCACGAGTTCGACCCCTGCTAACCCACACAAGTGACCCATATGGTACAGCAGACCTCTCCTGCCTTGCCCGCTGCTCCCCTCAGCAGTGTGTTTCAGTCCATCTGCCTGTTCTGCTCTCCACTCTGTCTCTGGTGAATCCTCTCACCGCCCACACTTCTGACCTATACCCCAGCCCTTGTATGCATGAATAAATAAATCTTAAAAAAAGAATCCCTTTAAAAAAAAAAAAAGAAAACTAAGGTGCTGTGGGCCTCCCTGGTGGCGCAAGGGGATAAGTACCAGCACTATGAAGCTATTGCCAGGCACTGCAGCACAAGTTCGGTCCCAAGTCAGGAAGTTGACCCACATGGCACAGCAGACCTCTCCTGCCTCACCTGCTGCTCCTCTCAGCAGTGTATTTGCTCCACACTCTGACTCTGGTGAATCCTCTCACCCTACACCTGCAGCTCTGGCCTGTACCCCAGCTCTTGTATGCATAAATAAATAGAAAAGGAAATGAAAGTGCTAATGGCAATAATAGTTATTTCACAAGATATTGTGAAAATCAGGTGTGTTAAATGCTATGAAATTGCTTTGTAATACGAAATAACAATAAAATGATCCTGTCTAATCAAGTCAGTGTTTTGGAACACAATGAACCATGAAGAATCTCCAGTCCCAACTAGGATGTCCCAGAACAGGTTTGTTCTGTCATTTATTCACGTGCTCTATCAAGTACTTCGTGTGGGTGAGAAGTTGTGCTAGCATATGGAAGCTAGTCGATGGGCCTCTTAGTAGATGACCAACTAGAGAGATCTGAGCTAAAGAGAATAGTGGAGTTCTCGCACCAGTTTTATTAAACCATCATAGCACCATACAGTGAGCGTTTCCTATGGTCCCTCCTTTATTATGCATCAGAAAAGTGAGGACAGGAATGAAAAAGAGACCATAAAGGTCTAGAAATGTCAGTAAGAGTGTAGTCCAAGGAATGGTGCATAGACTCAGAAGGTTGAATATACAGAACATAAGAAACCAAGGGGATAAAGGGATTAAGAAACAAGAGGCAGGAAGAAACTCCAATTGTTGTAAGTGGGAGAGTGGTATGGCCATTCAGGAGGAAGAGCAAAATGGTGCGGAAGTCAGAATTTTCTGTCTCAATAAAGATGGAAAAAATGGGGGGAGGGTGGCGGTGGAGAGAGCACTTTACTGTCATTTTTACAATTCAAATTATCTACTTTTCCTTGCTCTCATGGGTGCACATCCAGCAGTGTCCTTGGGTAAAATTTTCACCTTATCCTCAAAAGGAAATGTTAGTTGTTGGAGATGTGAAGGTTAACTACAGGGCCGCCGTGTTAGTTTTGATTCAGGTGCCACTGGCAGACAAATAGCCAAAACTTCAGTGGGCAATGCGTATGGGTTGAATTGCAAAGGAACCACAGGAGTCAACTACCCACATGCTCAGAGTGCCCCATGCTCTTCCCGTGTTAGAGGCATGACTACGATGCTTTCTGGGGCTCGGTTTTTTTTTGCAGCAAAGAGCGCAGAGCAAGTTCTTGATGGTTCTTAGCCGACAGGATAAAGGAAGGAGTCTTGGAGCCCTCCGTGGCTTTTACGCTTTTATTGATCTCTACATCAGAGGTGGCATCAGGTACATGGCAGGCATGGGTGCCGGGGGCCGGAGGCTGGCAGGCCTCCCAGCCCCTGGCGCATCTCGGCTGCTTTGCTGCTGGCATCCTGTTCCTCCCTCTGCTGCTGCTGCTCTATGTTCCGCTCTTTCGTTTTGCTCTTGCTTTCGCTACTCCTCTGCTGCTGCTACTCGTTGGTCTTACTGCTTGCGGCCTCATGACCCCGCCTCTATATGCCGGTGCCCAGACCCAGGTGCACTCACTTGCGCATGCCCACTGAGGCGTGAGTGCTGCACAGCAGGTGTCCATCATTATCCAGTGGCGGAAGGGTGGAAAAGCCTCAGCCTTTTCTCAGACCCTACAACAAAGCAGCCACTGTGATGGGGGCTGCGATCACTGGCCTCATGTTTACTATCAGGGGCTCTCGTAGCTCCCCTGGGAGTCTGGGGACCAGGCCAAGAAGTCTTGTGTTTCTGAGTTGGCAGCTATTATTATTTGTTTTTGCACTGACTACAAGATCTTATAAGAAATGAAAGCAAACGGATTAATTTTAGTCTTTGATTCCTTTTGTGAATGTCCACGGGCTGAAAGAACCTAAGCACCAAAGCTGTTTGTTGTTGTTTTTTTAATTTTGGAATTACATTTTTGCTCTTCCATTTGTACCCATGTTCCTTCCACTCACCCTCCATTGAACCATCCTAAGCACCACAGCTTCACTAATGCCAGCAAAAAGCGATAGCAAGAACTACTTACAGAACATGTCTCGAGCCCCGGCACTGTGCTAAGTGCTCCTCTGTTAGCTAAGCAGGCTTAATGGCTGTGAGACAGCAGTTACTGCCATCTATATATAAAGAAACTGAGACTGAGACATTTTAGGTGACTTACCATTGCTTTCGAGCCAGAAACCTTCAAAATGACGGCAACCGGGAGAGAGATGAGGCAGGTGAGAAGGGGAAATAGAGCGGAAGCCACAGGCTATCGCGAGAGTAATATCATTGGCTATTTATCTATAATGTTGCCTCTTTTTCTCCCTATTGCAAATAAACAATAAACTGGCTAAAGAGCATGAGAAAATAGAAATTGCAAGGCTTGTTTCAAAAAAATGACTGCCTTGTATCATATCCATCAAAAGATTGATTAAAACGGTTCTGCATGATTATATCAGTAAACAGAAGACAAAAATAACCTGTTCAACTCATGTTTGTTAAATACTTAGCAAGTGCCAGTCCTGTTCTATGCTCCGTATGTATTAACAGTGAATTAACAGTTCATATTATAATGGGAATAGAGATAGTAAACAAGTAAATGACTCAGCAAAGAGGTTAGAAAGGACATAAAACAGGCCCAGGCCGAAGAGAGCTACCTAGGAATGGGCTAGCCAGGTGATGTTTATAGGTCCAAAGAGTGACCATTAAATTGAGAGCTGATGAGCGAGAATCAGTTATATGAAAAACCGGAGGTGATGCAGGCTGAGGGTGAATGCAAATTCCTCCAAGCAGACAAATTTAATAAAAAAGAGGGCTGGATCTTGATGAGCAAGAGAAAGAAGAGTGATAGGAGATGAGGCAGGAGCAGTGGGCAAGCTCCAAATGTGCAAAGCAACGGAACTCAATCCTTGCAGTTCATTAGAATCACCAGTGCAGCTTTTAAAAAATTACAGGTGACCAGTCCTTGTTTCCAGAAAAACCGATTTCATTGGTCCGAGTCAGGTCTCAGACAAGGGTATTTTTTTTTTAAACTATTTTTTTTTGTTGTTTTTTTTTTTTTAAGATTTATTATTTATGCATACAAGCACTGGGGTACAGGCCAGAGGTGTGGGGGGTGAGAGGCTTCACCACAGAGAGCGGGGAGCAGAACAGGCAGATCAACGGAAGTACACTGCTGAGGGGAGCAGCGGGCACAGCAGGAGAGGTCTGCTACACCATGTGGGTCCCTCCCTGGCCGGCAGCAGGGATCAAACTCGTGCTGCAGTGGATGAGGTTTGCTTCATAGTGCGTTGCTTAACCCACTGCGCCACCAGGGAGGCCCTCAGACAAGGGTATTTAGAAAAGTTCCTCGGGGATTCCAATGGGTTCAGACTCTAATATTGAGACTTCCAGAGAGTGTAAAGTCAGGAGAATATGTATGAAAGATTGTTTGGGGAAGAGGAAAATTTATGAAAGCTGAACCTGGTAATCTGAAGAATCATTTCAAAAGAATTGCTCTTTCAAGAACATTCCCCCACAGAGAAACTTGAGCAGTCTTAATTGCCAGCCCTCCTGAGAACAGAAAAGCATTGCCTGCCAAATAAACTTAGCCCAAGGGGCACCGATAATAAAATGTCCCTGCTTTGCATATTTCAGGTACCACGCCAACATGTACCCAATCTGTAGTAAGTGCAGACACCACACTCTGCACTTCTCTATGGAAGCTTATTTATCTATAATGTTGCCTCTTTTTCTCCCTATTACATATAAACAATATAAGTTGGGTAAAGGAGGGCCTCCCTGGTGGCGCAGTGGGTTAAGCAACGCACTATGAAGCAAACCGCAGCCACTGCAGCACGAGTTCGATCCCTGTTGCTGGCCAGGGAGGGTATGCCCTGTTGCATGGCACAACAGACCTCTCCTGCTTTGCCTGCTGTTGCCCTCAGCAGTGTGTTTCGGTCAGTCTGCCTGTTCTGCTCCCCGCTCTGTCTCTGGTGACTCCTCTCACTGCTCTGGACTCTGGCCTGTACCCCAGTGCTTGTATGCATAAATAAATAAATCTTTAGAAAAGATTTAAAAATAAATAAATAAATTGGGTAAAGGACATGAAAAAGTAGAAATTGTAAGATTTACTTCTAAGGAAATGATTACTTTGTAGTATAAGATACCATAGCCATCAAAAGATTGATTTCAATGATTCTACATAATTACAAGAATAACTTATTCAACTCATGTTTATTAAGTGCCTATCGTGAAGTGGACCCATTTTAGAGGTGGTACTGAAGAGACTGCATGTTTACGTAATGCCACCCAGCTATTAAGCAGCAAAGGTGAAATTGGACTCAGGCTCCCTGATTCCAGAATGTCTGTTTGCCACCACTGTCCTGTACATGAGGTCTGGTTTGTGTAGGTGACAAAATGATCACTTTGATTTTCTTTTTTCATATTAGTTCTCTAGGAAAGTCCTCATGGGTTCTGATATAAAAGACTTCCAGAAGTAGAGTGAATCTAAGACATTTTTGGGGAAAGAGCCACCATGGAGGCCATGACCCTTCTCTCCACCAAACAAGGAGAGCTTGTGTCAGGTCAGGCGGCAAGTTCTGGCCAATAAATGAGGATGGGTGGGGTTGATGTCCATTCTTTCTAGTGTATAATTGTGCCCTTATCCACACCTATTGGCAACCATCAAATAATAGTGATTCCATCAACCAGATTTTGGAAGACCTAGGCTGGACAAGTAGAAAGAACAAAAATAAGCAAGCTTTTGTTGTTTATAGACCACTGAGATTTGAGGGATTGTTCTACATTATGTCATTTATCCTGATACAAACTGGATCCTCCCTCCCTGACTTTTATTAGGGGCCACAAATAACCAGCTCTATTTACTTGAGATACAGGCCCCAAAGTGTGTGTTTAATTTTATTGCTAATAAGTCTATTAAAAATTTGCAGGGCCTCCCTGGTGGCGCAGTGGGTTAAGCAACGCACTATGAAACAAACCGCAGCCACTGCAGCACGAGTTCGATCCCTGCTGCCGGCCAGAGGGGGTGACCCACATGGCACGGCAGACCTCTCCTGCTGTGCCCGCTGCTCCCCTCAGCAGTGTACTTCAGTTGATCTGCCTGTTCTGCTCCCCTGTGGTGAATCCTCTCACCCACCCCCACACCTCTGGCCTGTACCCCAGTGCTTGTATGCATAAATAAATAAATCTTAAAAAAAATAAAAATAAAAATTTGCAATTTAAAGTTCATCGGTACAAACATTCCTGGAGGTCTTTTTTCAGGCTAAAGACTCAGTTGTTCTATCTGACAAGGCCGTTGAATGGAAGTCTAAATAATGGACATGTTGGGGTGACAGATTCCCTTGGGAGGAAAATGCAGATGTGCGCCAAGCACGGAGAGTATGAAGGTCCCCAAAAGAAGTCTACGTGTATTAATGTTGAAATGGGAAAAATACATTAATTCATTCAACATATACCGAGAAAGCGGCTATGTGCCAGGCATTGTCCAAAGTGCTAGAGAAAGAATAAGGAACAGTGCAGACAAAATTCCTTTCGCCATGGTGTTTATATTCCAATGGAATAAGGGAAGATAATGACATGACTCCAAGTACATAGAAAAGCATCTGATTATGCCAATACAAACACTCCCCATTTCTCATGCTCTGAGCATCCAGCTGAATAAATGAGAAATGTAGCAAGCCAGCAACTTCCCTCTTGCCTCAATATTTAGGGTGAAGTCTGAAGCACTCTATGTGGTAATCCAACCTACACCATCTGGGGCCCTGAAATGCCGGTCACTCATTTGGATAAACTCTTAAATACTGGTTTTTTATTTCCCTGCATAGGAAACAATAGCTCTTTCTTCTTCTGGCTGCACCTGGGGTCCTGCCCACTAGGGAAAGAAGTGGAGCTGATGTTTTGATCACTACATCTGGCATCTAAGTTGTCCTTCATTCCCTTGGGAACTTGCAAAGACCCAAGTACTAAGAACAAGCTCTCACTCTGGTAATTATCTACCCAGGCCAGAAGTTTCTGGAGGCATATCCTTAAGGCAATAGCAGCACCATTCTTGAGTCATGATCAGTTCTCACCTTGGTGCCTTCCATACCAAGGGAGATGGAGCTCGATTGTGACAGACACGCCCATTTCCTTTGTTCTCATAAGTGTGTGCTGTTGTATTTGAGCCTTGTGTCTCTCCAGGGCCCACAAAGACTCTGGTACAAAGTCTGTAAATGCCAAATATATGGAGCGCAAACATACCGTAAGGCATCATACACTTCAGCGAAAGATAGATAGATATAGACACAGGACGCTGATTACCAGGAGCAGGGAGGCTGGTCCATTTGTTCACCTCCTTCATTATGATGGAGTCAGGGCCCCCTCTTGGCCCCAACATCACAGTAACTATTCTAATACTATACTCTAAGACCAAACCCAGTGAATCGTTCTTAGATTTAAAACAGGACAATTGATGGTTGATTAACCGGTCATTGAGGGGACTACTTTGAGAAGCTGCTCCTTTTCAAACCTGAACAGGAGATGTTCAAGATGAACCTGAGAGAGATTCTTGTGCCAGAAAGCAAAAAATTTTCAAAGACCAAAAGAGCCAGAGGCCCCTATGAATCATCTTGGGACAATTTGAGTTATCGAAGAAAATGACTTCATTAGATCGAAAGACTGTATGTGTGTGTGTGTGTACATGCAAATATATAAATATATCTAACTACATAATATATATTTATGAACTCATGACCGTATTCTAAAAAAGTGTTAGTAAAAAGTTCTTTAGTCACATTTGTAGGTTGCTGGCATCAACTCATTACACTGAAAATGGATGATGATAACAGAGGGAAAGAATCAAGTCATGGTTGGATGACACTTCCCTGATTCTGAATGAAAGGACTAAGGAGAGACTCCCTGAGAAATGATATCCAGGAACCTGCTGTGCAGGAATTAGGGTTTTTTGGTTGGTTTGTTTGTTTTTTTCATGATGTCCTGGAGAGAGAAGATCAAGACTTGTCTCACATCCCAGCTCCTGAGCTGAGACTTGTGGATAAGAAGCATTCAATAAGTGAGGCAGATATACAGGATTATCTGTATATCTTTAAAACACCTCAGACAACTGCTAACTGTCTCAGAGTTCTGGACACTCATAAAATAATTTATAAAATAATTGTACAAGTCATACCTACTTCATAGGGTTTTTGTGAGAATTACATTAAATAATAGCATATCCCAGGAAATCCTATGTGAGCAGTTTCCAAGTGAAACAGATCTCGGAGGGATTTAGACTGCTGTTTCCTGAAATGGTGTGCTTGCAAGACCGGAGAAGTGGTTCAACATTCTCAGGTTCTGATCCAAGCAGCTGAGCTAAAGGGTTAAGTGTAGATTCTCTTTTCTGATGTGATTCACGATATTCCCCCTTGAAACCCAGGCTGGCTTATAATTACCGTGTTCCTCACTCACCAGAGATGGAGTGTGTTCCCTAAAGGCCCAACTAATGGTCCAAGCTGCATGTCCATGTATCCCCTGGGGCCTCCTGCATAACAAGGCCCCTGATGTTTATTATCACTGGAGGAAATATCAGTCCCTCCAAAAGAACCCTTAGAAGGCTGCTGGCAATCCAACGGTGGTGACAATCTAACGGTGGTGACCTGTTGTCAAGCCTTCCTAGTTGAGCAAAGGGCTCCCACAGCACACACAGATGCCCAAGGGAGAAACCACAGACTACACACTACCCCCAGTAGGAGGGAGAATTCAGACCTTACCCTCCCCATGAAGATCAGTGGCCTTGGAGGTACTCATAGAGCCAAATGGACCCTATGCAGCCATGGTTGGATGACACTTCCCTGATTCTGAATGAAAAGACTAAGGAGAGACTCCCTGAGAAATGATATCCAGGAACCAGCTGTGCAGGAATTAGGGTTTTTTAGTTTATTGTTTTTGTTTTTTTTTTTTTCATGATGTCCTGGAGAGAGAAGATCAAGACTTGTCTCACATCCCAGCTCCTGAGCTGAGACTTGTGGGTAAGAAGCATTCAATAAGTGAGGCAGATATACAGGATTATCTGCCCAGAAACCAATTTCCTGGAACACCTGTCTTCTACCAACATGACTGCTATAATAGCTTCATGTTCTTTCTTGCCCCACCCACACCTTGGCTTCTGTTGACTGGTGCAGTGGGTGGCACATGACACAAGTCAGAATTCTGCATCATATGTTCTGTTCTTAAGCAAAATGGAAATTCAGGAGTAAACATCATAGTATTGCAGAGAAATAAAATTATATTTTTATATCTGAGTGTGTAACTGTCCATTTCATACTCATGAGAAATAAGTTCTAAAAGTATCTGATTATCGAAATACAGCAGTATATGCTTACAAGAGGAACTATGTACAATTCTAGAAAATATAAGAAATAAATGAAAGTCACCTATAGTCCAACTATCCATTCATACCATAGTATTTCAGTGTGTTTTCTTCCAAGTATTCTTATTCCTCTGCAGAATTGGGAACATATTGTGTCAGACCGACCCTAGTTCATTAAAACTTAGGGAGATCCCAACAACATTGCAAGACACAAAACATAAGTACATGTCAAGAATTTCTCTTTATGGTAATAAAGGAGATATTTGGCAGTGGTGTGTTATCATAAGCTCTTATCTGCCATCAAAGGTAAACGTACATGTCCCTCTCTTTCCAGCTCTGTGGTCATGGGCACCACACTCATGGGTAGAAACCAGTTATGAAATAAGCCAGGATTGGAGTATTTGTACCATGGAAATTGATGTGTGCTTGGTTCTGCCAGAAGACCAGGTGTTAGACACGTATCAGAACATGGCCAGGGGCCTCTCTGGTGGCACAGTGGGTTAAGCAACGCACTAAGAAGCAAGCCACAGCCACTGCAGCACGAGTTCGATCCCTGCCACCGGCCAAGGAGGGGACCCACATGGCACAACAGACCTCTCCTGCCTTGCCCGCTGCTGCCCTCAGCAGTATGTTTCAGTCAGTCTGCCTGTTCTGCTCTCCACTCTGTCTGGTGAATCCTCTCACCTCCTGTGACTCTGGCCTGTACCCCAGCTCTTGTATGCATAAATAAATAAATCTTAAAAAAAAAAAAGAACATCACCACCTTTGAGTGCTGACCTGTCCTCCACCCTTACATCACCCCAAACCCTTACTGCAATGCACCTCTGCATGTCCCTGATCCCGAACTCTCTTACCATTGCTATTGTCTTAGTTCTAGAATAAAGCAAAAAGTGGAAGTAACTTTAGCCCCATGTGAGGCATCATCATCATCCACCCTCAAACCTGCATCAGATCCAGTTCACCTTAAGAGCACAGATAAAATTTTGTGCACTGCTTTGTCCTAAACTATTAATTTTAATTTCATTCACTTCCATCTCGTATGTATTTTGTTTAGCTAGAATGGAAATAAATTAGTAACAAATCATCGCCTTTACCACCACAGCTCAAAACCATCATCAGTGTCTCTATATTGAATAAAGTAAAAATTTTCAGTCTTTTCAAAAGCTTTAGCATGCACCACCCCCAACAAAGTGTTTTGCTATTGAGACAGGTGTATTTACGGTCCTTGACAGAGCCGCGCCTTAGCACCTCCTTGTTCTTCTCTGTGTCGTGACCCTTCTCCAAGATGACCAGTAGCTCTCCTTCCTACCTACTCATAGTACGGCCATTCTCCAATGTCCACTCCAATTTCACCTCCTCCAAGAAGCCCACCCCTCCCAACAAGCTCAACCCATAGTGAACTCTACTGTTTCTGAGTTCCTATGAGGAGCGACCTGTGCAGGGAAGGACAGGGCACAACAATCATCAGTTAAACCTGTGCCACCTGCCGCCTGCTGCTTGTCCTCCAGGAAGGGCCCTTGTTAATCATCAGGCTTACCTGGATAATTTAGACTATTGTCTCCATTTCAAGGTCTTTAATTTAACCCCATATGGAAAGTCCCTTTTGAAATAATGTGTCATATTCTCAAGTCCTGGGGGTAAAGACATGGACCCCTGTAGGGGGCACTTTTATTTAGTTTACTACAGGGGGCTTAGCCTTGGGCGTATTTATTAAAGGACCCAGGAGCACTCTTCACATCGAAGCCCCGAGACTCTCTTCCGGATATTACATCAGGTGCTCATGAAAGTTAAGGTCAGGCAGCTGTCTGACCACTGGCACCATCGCTGTCACCAAGAAGCCACATGTACTCAGAGATTTCCAACTGGATTGCTGCCCAATCCCTGTAGGCAGCAACCGACACTCACAAAGGCACAGATGAGCCGTTTGTGTTCAAACCAGCCAGCGACATAGTTTGTTTCAAGACAATTTTCCAACACCATCAAGACACCCCACAGTCCCAGCACACAATGTCAGTGATCAGGAGTTTGGAGGATTCCTCAGAGTCCCCTGTAGCCAAGGAATCAAATATGACCGCTGTGGTTGTCCTTTCTCAGGTTTACCAGGCCTGATCTGGTTGTACCATGATCTTGACCATGCCAGGGCCCTAGCTCCTAAATAATCATGTGGAGATAGGGAAGACCTGGAAACAACCTAAATGCCCAAAAACAGATGAGTGGATCGGGAAGCTGTGGTCATATATACGATGGAATACTACTCAGCAATCAAAAATGAAAAACTAGATGCATTCATAGGCACATGGATGGATCTGGAGGGGATTATGCTCAGTGAAGTAAGTCAGAAGGCAAAAGAAAAATACCAGATGGGGCCTCCCTGGTGGCGCAGTGGGTTAAGCAACGCACTATGAAGCAGACCACAACCACTGCAGCACGAGTTCGATCCCTGCTGCCGGCCAGGGAGGG
>JAGFMF010011768.1:8902721-8919312 GCA_019455555.1 Galemys pyrenaicus
ACATGTCCCTCTGCTCCACGTGCCCCATCCAGGTCTCCTTGCTGTTCTCCATCTTCCTTTCTTCTCTTCTCTCTTCTCTGCAGAAATCTTCTTATCCTCCTCAGCTCCACCCACTTAGGGCGGAACCAGGATATTTGGGAACTTCCCCTTTTCCTGGGACCACCCTGTTACAGTTCCAGTTGTCCTATGTCTTGAGTCTTTCCAATTCATCATTAAACTGTGACCTAAGAAAGGTAAAACTGATGGGAGGGAAGGTTAAAATGCTTGAGGACGAGAGCTCATTCAGTACCAAGAGCCTGAACACAGAGACAGGGCATTCAAAGAGGCAGAAGTAAGCTAGGGCTCCAAGATGTTGGTTTCGCCAATCCAACAGTTTTTCTACTTTTTTGTATGTCCAGGAGCTAAAACCGTCTTCCATAAACAGTTCTAAGGTTTGATTTTGAATGTGCAATATCAGCACAGACTCCGTGTGAAGAGTCTCCCTTAAAACCCCCAATGAGCCAGTGAAGAAAGTCCTGTCATCACAGATAGCCCCCTACCTACAATGGTTCAGCTTATGACTTGTCAACTTCATGACGGTGTGAAAGCGACATGCATTCACTAGAAACCACACTTTAGATTTTGAATTTTGATTTTTTCCTGGGCTGCTAGTAAGGCTATGCAAACCTCTCTTGGAACGTTGGGAAGGGGCAGTAAATCACAGCTCTCAGACAGCCAGGTGAACTGAGGGTAAACAACAAATAACATACAGTCTCCTGTGCTGCCAGCATTTGGGGATATTAGTTTTGTGCTTTTGCATCCCAGTATGACTATTTTTCACTTTCAGTACAGCATTCAATTAAGTAAAAATACTACCAGAGAGACAACACTTTATGATAAACTAGCTTTATGATAAACGAGGCTTTGTATTAGATGATTTTGCCCAACTGTTGGCTAATGCAAGTGTTCTGAGCATATTCAAGATAGGTTAGGCTAACCACGGTGTTCAAGAGATAGGGCTGAAAGTCGGTCTTCAACTCACGATGGGTTTATTAAGCTGTAACCCCGTCACAATCACTCTTAGTAAGTGAGACTTACTTACTCAGTTGAAGTGAGACTTGAAGATGTTAAATAACTTGGCAAAGCCATCCAGAGAGTTCAATGTATGTGATGTGTGCTGTGTGTGTGTGTGTGAGTGTGTGTGTTTCAGTGAGGGATGCAGGTTCACTTTCAGAAGAATGCTAAATTATGGACCCCTGCCACTTGCCCTCTACTTCTTCACTCCTGGTACCACCACCACATTTCAGGAAATTGCCCAGGTAAGAAACGATCTCTCTTCTTTGTATGTTGACAGAATAAATCATTGAATACCAAAGACACTGCCAGAAAGAGCTCTCCCTGGGCCCTATTGAATTGCATCAAGTGGGGCTCTCACTTCTCCAGACATTGTTCTATGTAGCAAAGAGGGTTTGTTAACAACGAGGAGGCAGCGATACCCCTTTCACCCTGGTGTTTGTTGTCACCCTGCTGGAGACAGACACACTTTGCACCTGTAGATTATTCCACTCTGTGTTGTGAGATAATTAAGGGTTGAAGGACAAAAAAAGGCAAGGGTGTTCACCATCAATAAGAAAACTTTGTTCAACACGGAAGCACAAAGGAAACTGAATAGCAGAGAGCTTGAACAGGCAAGCTCTGTAGTCAGGGCATAGAAATTCAAATCTTGCCTTTGTCACCATAAAGTGGATGACCTTGGGCAAATCATTTATTGCACTTTATCCGCCTGCAATATGGAGGTAATAATAACAACGATCTTACAAGTTTGTCGAGAATGTTGACTGATAGCAGGAATGCCAAGTGCCTGCATTCCATAAACATTAGCTTTTATTATTGAAGGTAGCCTATGAGTCATGTCAAGGCCCCAGGGTAAAATACATAGCCTCACCTACACTATTGAGGGAGGCTAGGGGGACAAGGCATATTTATTAAAAACACTAATTAATAGTACAAGATAGAAAATTGGCACATGAGTAGTATAAAGACACACTGAGGAAATTCAAAAAAGACATAACCACGGAATCAGGAAAAGATGTTAGAACACAGACAGGAGTTTTGCAAGAGTTGGAGGTAAAATCCAGGTCTCTGGATTCTTCGTGTAGGATTGTTTCATGAGATTATGCCACAAAAGTACCAGTGAAAGGACTCCTTTCTTTCCCATCAACACTGGCTGAAGGAGAATATTTATCATTTTTATGTACAGAACTGCAATGGGATTTGCTTAGCCCAGTCTGGTGGTGAACTCTTCAGCCTTCCATTTTCTCCAGCTTGGCGATGAGAGCCACAGATTTGGACCCCAAAATGTGGGCTTTTCAGTGATGGCAGTTCTCTTCATCTCTGTCATTGTATTTGGTCCTGAAAGTTTCCACCAGCTTATCCAAATCTTCTTTGTCTTCCGGGTTAACCTTTGTGAAAGGCAAGTGTGGACCAGTCTCTCTGTGGACCAAACAGCCTGGCCTCACTTCCCGTGGGTTATACAGTAGGGAACCCCATCTCTCCACACAGGCCAGGCAGCAGGACGACCAGCTCAGTGGGGGCCACATCATGTGCAGTCACCACCAGCTGAGCTTTCTCCCCCAGGGGAGTGACAGTACTAACCGTGCTCAGAGGACCGGTGGCTTCTTAGTGGGGACATCCTCTGTGCCGACAACTTTCTCTTTTTTTAAGATTTTTAAAATTTATTTGTGCATACAAGAGCTGGGGTACAGGCTAGAGGTGCGGTGGGGTGAAAGGACTCACCAGAGACAGAGCAGGGAGCAGAACAGGCAGACTGACTGAAACACACTGCTGAGGAGAGCAGCGGGCGAGGCAGGAGAGGTCTGCTGCGCCATGTGGGTCCCCTCCCTGGCCGGCGGCAGGGATCGGAAGTTGGCTGCTGATCCAGGATTTGAACCTGGTCCCTCACCAGCCACAGCCAGGGACTGTAAAGAGGGGAGGTCAGAGTGGCAGAAGCAGGGAGGATGACGGGCCAAATCTTAGCGGTGGAAATAGACTCTGAGATAAAGCAAAAGGTATGCTCGCTGCAGGAGGAAATCCACGCAGTCGTCAGCAGGTACAGTGGGAACTGCATGACGCAGAGCGGGGAGGTCTCGAGGGTTAATCCAGCCCGAATATTCTGTGCGTCTACCGTCTACCGTAGCTTGACACTGTAGGCCATTTTCCGGGGTGTCCCCTGCCACCCCCCAGGAGCATGCACCTGCACTTCTCAGTCTGGGTGCTGAGCTGCAGCTGACTCACACCGCCGTCTCCCCATGTCCCCCCAGGATGCTCGGTAGCAGTCAGCCGCTGGAAGCATGAAGATCCTCCTCCGCTACCAGGCCCTCCGGCTCCTCTGGCGCCCCAGGCCACCCAGCCGGCTCTTTCACCAGGACCCCCGGCCCTGGGCGCCTCTGACCCTCGAGGACTTTGAAGCCATAAACCGCTGTGAGAGGTCCCCGCCCGAGAACTTCAACTTCGCCGCCGATGTGCTGGACCAGTGGTCCCGAAAGGAGAAGGTACAGATGATGGGCTCCCCCAGCGCGCTCGTGTCCACTTAGCTCTCGTCTTCGCTTCCTTGTTCTGGCGTCAGCTCGCCACTTCCGGTTCAGCTCTTCCATCCTCTTGGTGGCCTTTGTTTCCTAACTGTTCAGCTCTCTCTCCCCAACAAGACCTGTGAGCCTCCTCCACGCCAGAGGCTCTTTCTCTGGAGCCCCTCAGCCCCCTCCGTGGCCCCTCCCAGAATGGTGTGTCTCTTTCTTTTCTTTTTTTTTTTTTTTAAAGATTTATTTATTTATGCACACAAGAGCTGGGGTACAGGCTGGAGTCGCGGGAGGTGAGAGGATTCACCAGACAGAGCAGGGAGCAGAACAGGCAGACTGACTGAAACACACTACTGAGGGCAGCAGCGGGCGAGGCAGGAGAGGTCTGCTGCGCCATGTGGGTCCCCTCCCTGGCCGGTGGCAGGGATCGAACTAGTGCTGCAGTTGTTGCGGCTTGCTTCATAGTGAGTTGCCCAACCCGCTGCGCCGCCAGGGAGGCCCTGGTGTGTCTCTTTCTTCATATTTTTTTCTTCAGCTCCCACATAGCTCTTCTGCCCCCCTCGCCTGGCTGGGCTAGTCACGGGCTCACGTAAAAAGCTGTCATTTGAGCTTTGGCTTAATGAGTAGTCATCGTTGGAGTCCTTGGGAGAGAATCAGAGGTTGAGGGGAGTAAGAGGAAATGCTTCCCAGTGTGTTTGCTGTGTGACCCCATTCAAGACCCCTGTGGCCGGTGCCAGGCGCTGGGCTGACCACCCCTCAGTGGTCGTCAGATGCCCATGAGGATCTGTGCTTTGAAGATGGTGTCACATGCCAGCTACACATGGTGTTAACCAACCACAAATCAATTCTTGCTATTAAATAGCTGAGGGAGATCGTCCTCTAATTCCACTATGCCTTTAACATCTTTGGAATACTTGCTAAACTCTTCGTTCAACTAGGTAAAGGGTAAGGACCTACTGTGGTTTCAATATATTTACTTTTCAGTAGCCTGTTATAAGCAAATGGCCATAATTGGACTTATGGCCGTGGCTAAACACACTTTCCTCCTTAAGTAAATGTGTGCACATAAAGGGAGTTGATGTAAAGAAAACTACAAAGAACAATGGCACAGGTGTAGACAGGTCTGGCAAAAATAGTGGTACTCCAGTGACTAAAGGCTGAGAAACACTCACATATACGATTTCATGAAATCCCCATCACCTGGAGGTGCAGATAAAGAACATTACCTTGTAGAAGTTAAGCTACTTATCCAGGGTCACCAGTTCCAAAGGTACGTGAACCAGCTCCTGATTTTGTAGGGCAGGGAAGCATCTGGAATCAGCCTAGCAGAATGACGTTGCCTGCACAGGAGCACAGAGTGGCAAGAATGCAGAGAAGCCCGTGGGAGAGCAGGGGCTAAGGAAGGCTTCACAGAGGAAGTGAAATGAAAGTGGTTTCCAACAGGGAACATTCTGGACAAGGAAGAAAGGGGAAGTCATTTTTCCCTCCATGTCATACCTTAAAGCAACGAGTTTTTCAGTACAGATTATTTGCTTTCCAACACATGGATGACAAGTTTCCTCCAGAAATCAGTCAATCAGGTTGACCCCCACCCCAGCCCCAGACACAGAGCCCCTCTACCCTGTTCTTTCTCACCTATAAAACCCGCCTCAGCCTTTCGGATGACAAAAGATGTGAGCTTCCCGAGCAATCGTAGCACGCACACTAGAGTTACGTCGGTGGAGCAGAATCTAACTTCAACAGGACAGGCCTTCCTTGGAGAGGCAGGAGAGCTCTGGATTGGGCTGGAAGAACCGTCAGGCTCAGCGGGGGCAGGAGCTGGACAGGGCCCTGCACGGCAGAAGCACCAGGAGCTCCACTCAGCTTTTGCGCCAACTATTTTCTACCTTTTGGCTCTTTTCAGACAACTGACCGATCTGATTGGCTCGCCTTGGGTCAGGTGCCCACCTTGGTGGTCAGGAAGGATGGGCACCGTGATGGGTTGGGTTCAATAGATGGGGGCAGTGCCCCCCAAACACAAAGGGAGGGGGTGTGTCACCAGAATCCATACTCTTTGCTCTTTCCCCCATGCCTCTGGCCAGACAGGAGAGAGACCAGCCAACCCAGCCCTGTGGTGGGTGAGTGGCAAAGGCGATGAGGTGAAATGGAGTTTTGGAGAACTGTGCTCCTTGTCCCGAAAAGCTGCCAACGTGCTCACCGAGCCCTGCGGCCTGAACAGAGGAGACCGAGTCGCCGTGATCCTGCCCCGAATCCCAGAGTGGTGGCTCATAAACGTGGCTTGTATGCGGACAGGTGAGTGTCCCATCTCACATTTCCAAACAGCGCAGGTTGAGATTCTTCTGAATTGTTAGTTCTGACAAAAGATGTGCCTAAAAAAAACGGAAAAATAAGGATGGAAATCAGACCAATCGTAAGGTAATAGTAATTATCTTCAGGGGTAGCTCTTATTGTGATACACTTTTTACAGAAAAGAAAACTGAGGTTCAGAGAGGTTGAAAAGTTGCCCAGAGTCACACAGCTAGAAAGTGATGTGAGTGTTCCACACAAGCCCCATGGTCTGGGCACAGCGAGTGCTGTACCTGGTATCATGCTGGACCATGTGTCCGTCCAGATGATGCAGGACTTACTTGGGTTCTCCCTGATATAAAAACACAGAGGGGAGAAAAAGCATAAGAACAAAAGAACTTGCATGAATATGACTGTGGATCCCAGCTGGAAAAGCTTTGCTTCTTTGCTCCTCTAGTGAGATAACATTGGTTTACAACACTAAGTTTCAGCTTCACAGCCCTTCACTGTATGACCCCAGCCCACACCTCTGTTCAGTCTATACCTTCTACCTGCTCCTCCCACTCACCTTCTCCTCTGGTAACCACAGTCTGTCATCAGGATCCAAGGCTTTGTTTTATCCAGCCCACCTTTCGTGGGCATTTGGGTCATTTCCATATCTTGTCTCCTGTGAATAATAAACTACACAATAAACCCAGGGGCACAAACGTCTTTTCAATTAGTGTTTTTACCTTCTTTGGTTACTTACAGATAGAATTACTGGATCACAAGATAGTTCGATGTTTTTACTTTTGAGGAAATATCCGTGGTGGCCTAACCAATTTGCGTTTTCAACAACAGCATATGAGGCGTCCTTCGTTCCCCACACTCCTTCCAACACTGTTGTTCCCTGCCTTATTTGAATAGGCCACTGTCGTGGGTGTAAAATGATGTCTCATGGTGGTTTTGATTTGCATTTCCTTGAGAATGACTGATGAAGAATTCCCTTTCATCTGTCTCCTCTGTCTTGCTTTGTACATGTCTTCTTCGGAGAAAAGTCTAATCAGATCCTCTGCCGGGGCCAGCTTGTTTGCTGAGTTGTGCAACTTTGCTTTTAACAAATGCAAGTCTTTATTGTCTTTTGTGCTTGTTGTGTTTCTTTGGTGGGAAGGAAGGGGCAAGACCGAGCAGGTTTAGGGGTGGAACATTTGAACAATAATGATGAGCTCGGGCTATAAGGGGTGATCTCTAGTTGCCGAGGACCTGACCCCGGGATGACTTAGGCGGGCACCATTGGGTTGGGGTGTGAGTTAGGTAAAGGGAGTGTGGGGGGATGGACTGGAAGTTGGTTGGTTTACATTTCCAACTGTGCTCACAGTCGAGGGGTTTGCTTCCTTGAGGAATTAGCTAACCCTGGCTTCTTTTTACGTTTTGGATATTAATCACTCTCAGATGCGTGGGTTGAGAATCTCTCCTCTCCCTCAGCAGATTACATTTCATTTATGCGGCGGCATAGAGACTTTGATATAAGCACATCTCTTAGAGTCTTGTCATAAGGAGCTGGTGCTTTAAAGCTGGGCTTTGCCCAGACTAGTGTCCGCAATGAAGTGAGCAGATGAGCCGTTATCAGGCCTTGCGTCAGCAATCTAGCAAACTCTGCGGTGCCAGGCCAACGGGACTGGGTCCCCCGCTCACCAGCTAAGACCCCCTCAAATCCCATCAGTGGTGATAACTGCCTGGGCCCACCCCGATTGTTATAACGGGGGTTTCCAGGCTTTTCTTTTGGTTACACATTTTACCAGTAAAAATATTTGGGGTACCCTTCCATCCTTCTGGACATAGTCATTGATATTGTTTCAATGCACTAAGTATGCATATGGTAAAGTCTATACCCAAACAAGATAAAAGCATAAAGAGAATTCTAGTATCAATACTTTTCAACTTGATATTCTCTTATCTCCTAGTGGATTATCTTACAAAACTCATTTTGGCACCACTGATGTCCACTTCAGGAGACTGAACAATGTTCATGAGTCTGTTAGTCTAAAGAGTTCTAAAATAGCTTTAAAGAGTTATTTAAGGGGGCCTCCTGTGAGGCGCAGGGGTTAAGTCGCAGCCCTATGAAAGTATCTGCAGCCACTGCAGCACAAGTTCGATCCCCAGCCAGGGAGCTGACCCACATGGTGCAGCAGACCTCTCCTGTCTCACCAGCTGCTCCTCTCAGCAGTGTATTTTGGTAGATCTGCCTGTTCTGCTGCTCCCCACTCTGTCTCTGGTGACTCCTCTCACCCCCTGTACCTCTGGCCTGTACCCCATTCATGTATACATAAATAAATAGATCTTTAAGAAATAAAAAAAAATAAGGCCTCCCTGGTGGCGCAGCGGGTTGAGCGCCACACTGTGAAGTATCCGCAGCACAGCCACGCGAGTTCAATCCCCAGCCAGGGAGGGGACCCATATGGGGCAGCAGACTTCTCCTGCCTCACCTGCTGCTCCCCTCAGCAGTATATTTCAGTTGATCTGCCTGTTCTGCTCCCCACTCTGTCTCTGGTGAATCCTCTCACCCCCCGCACCTCTGACCTGTACCCCAGCTCTTGTATGCATGAATAAATAAATCTTAAAAAATTAATGAAGTACAGCCTTCCATGAGGTTGTGATGGGTCTTCTTTAAAAAAAAAAAAAGAAAGAAAGAGCTATTTAAGTATTACATAATAATAATGTTTCAATGTTCTGCAAAGTTGTCCTAGAATAATGATCCACCATTATACTGCCTACTATGTGTCAGATACTTATTTTCACTTTCCCCACTGCACAGACAGGAAAGGAAGGCACAAAGAGATAAGTCACAAATCTGGCAAGTCACAAGGGCAGGTTTTGACCAGAGACTGTTAACCCCCAAAACCAGTGCTCTGAAGATCTCCCAGGGGTGCCCACCAAACCCTGAGCACTAGATTCTGAAGCTTCTCCCCACATCGCACAAGCCCAGGTTTTCCATACTCCAGAGTTGTCAGGGACAACAATCCAGTTCAGCTCTTTCCTTCGTAGGGCTTGTCTTCATGCCAGGAACAATCCAGCTGACAGCAAAAGACATCCTCTATCGGCTGCAAGCGTCCAAGGCCACGTGCGTTGTGGCCAGTGAGGAGGTGGTCCCGGCGGTAGAGTCCATTGCGTCGGAGTGTCCCCACCTGAAGACCAAGCTCCTGGTGTCTCCGCAGAGTCGGAGCGGCTGGCTCAGCTTCCAGGAGTTATTCCAGTGAGTGTTCGCACCGAACTCACCTGTGTGTCAGCAACATCAATTACAGTTAACCTCCTGGAGTCTCCTCGGGCAAAACCTCAGCAACATTATGGGTGGATTTCAACCCCTTCCCAGAAAAGAGTCAGCTGGTAAAAGAAGCTATTTCTGAGGACGGGAGGAGGTAAAGCTCTGCCTCTCGCCCTGCTTCCTCCTGCGACCTGTGACGTATGTCCCGCATGGCTGGACCCTTGACTAACTCTAGGATCACATCTCCCACCATCCTCCCTGCCTTGACTTGCTCTGGTCACACTTTTACTCCTTGACATGCCCTACCTCAGGGCCTTTTCACCTGCTCTTTCTTCAGTCTGGAGTACTGTTTCTCAGTCCTCTCCACCGTGGACACCTTCCTGTCAGTTTTCAGCCTATTTTTCCCCAGCAAAATTGTCCAAGCACCCTGCCCAGAACAGAACTCCAAGCCACGCCAGTGCCTCTCCCTGCTGTTTTCTTCATAGCTCCTGGCATTGCCTAAGTGATCGTATCCACTCATTTATTCATTTGTTGTTAGTTTTACGCCTCTAAGTAGGAGTTGGCAAATTAAGACACATGGACAATTCTGGTTCAGCACAAGTTTTGGTAAATATAGTTATTTGGGAACACAGGCACAGCACATAAACAATTTGGTGTCTATGGCTGCAGAGAAAAATAAAACAATAAGAGTCAAACTGGTCTGTCATCTCTAGTCACATCTTGGGGTCCATACTTTACAGATCTGCCTCTGCAGAGCACAGCTGTGTTGAAACAGGAAGTCAAGAGCCAATGGCCATTTACTTCACCAGTGGGACCACAGGCTCCCCCAAGATGGCCCAGCACACCCAGAGCAGCCTCGGAATTGGGTACACCATCTGCGGAAGGTAGGAAGGTGGACTCAGTCTGATTGTTTTCAGCCCTTCCCTGAACTACCAACATGTAGTTCCCATGAACTCTAACTTCCTAGTTAACACCCCCACTTGGCCAGCTGTTAGTATCTTGAGGTATCATCTACCAAACAGAACTCTTGATGCCCCTGCCCAATGTCAGCTCAGTCAATGGCACCATCAAGCCAACAGATCAAGCAAGAGTTTGGGAATCAACTTTGATTCAGTCCCCGTGGCACCATGTCTAACTCCTCCTCATTGCCAGGTAAATTTACCCAACCGGAAAGGCCTTCCCGAAACTATCACAGTACCCTGTTTTCTTCTCTGTATGGCATTTATCGCTATTTGAAATGATGATGTTGATTTATATACTTAGTCATTTTAGTGTCTACTCATTGTCCCCCTAAAATAAGAGCAAAGATCTGATCTAGCTTGCTCGCATATAATAGCTGCTCAATAAATTTGTGTTGCATCAATGGACAGATTTAGAAAATTCTGCCCAGTGCAACCTTCCACTCCACTCTTAGTCTGTCTAGAATTCCAGAAAAGTCCCCTAAGAAGAGCGGGAGGTATAATCCCCCCACCTGCCTTGGGGTTTCTTTTGACCCTTTTCTGTTGTCGTTCAAGTTCTGGCCAGTCCTCAGAGACGTTTGTTTGCTTTCTTGTTCTTTGGTTTTGTCTTCTGTCTGACCTGTCACTTCCCCTTGTGGTTTAGGTACTGGTTAGACCTGAAGTCCTCAGACATCTTCTGGAACATGTCCGACACGGGCTGGATCAAGGCCGCCATCGGCAGCGTGTTTTCCTCCTGGCTTCAGGGAGCCTGTGTGTTTGTGCACCAGATGGCCCAGTTCAACACTGACACCTTCCTAGATGTAAGTCACCACTTCCGACATCTTTCCCTCGTCTCCTCCAAACCACAGGATCCCTCCCATCCCAGGACGTCTTGGGCTGATGGAAAGCATTCCTTCTTAAGAGACTAAGTCTCCAGGGTTTGGCTTTTGATTGGATTGATCAGAGTGGAGAGGAAACCCCCACAACACAAGCATCAAACCCAGTCTCATGCTTCAAAATGTTCAGGACCTCAAGTGTCACTAAATCTGCCCAAGTCCGGTTCCAGACAACACATTGGTACTCTCAAGTCCTAGCAAATCGTTGGTTTCTGACTCAGTGAACTAAAGATGAAGGCCGATCAATCTGAGTCCTCGTTTGGGGAGGCTGAACGTAGCATCGCTTCTCTTGCCCCTGCCCGTGCTTCTCACTCTCAGAATCCGGTATTCTTGAAGGCAGGCACGGTCTTCCTTCTGAGTCAGAAACAGCTAGATTGAGGCATCAAATGGCTGTGATTTCTCTGGTGTGTAGAGACAGGTGATTCTGGTCAATGATTTTTCAACCATGAAAAATCAGTTAAGTTTAAGAAAATATATATTATTCAATAAACACCGTGTCTGTGTGTAAATAAGAGTTATTTTCATAATAACTGCTGTTTTACTATTTTCATAATAACTGCTGTTTTACTAACTGGTCAGTCACAATAACGTGAGGGTCTTAATAGAAATGTAGGGGAAAAGGGCCTCACTGGTGGGTTAAGCTATGCACTATGAAGCAAACCGCAACCACTGCAGCACGAGTTCGATCCCTGCTGCCGGCCAGGGAGGGGACCCACATGGCGCAGCAGACCTCTCCTGCCTCGCCCGCTGCTGCCCCCTTCAGCAGTGTGTTTCAGTCAGTCTACCCATTCTGCTCCCCACTCTGTCTGGTGAATCCTCTCACCTACCGCGATTCTGGCCTATACCCCGACTCTTGTGTGCATAAATAAATAAATCTTAAAAAAAAAGTGTAGGGGAATGTAAGAACTAAGATCTCTACATCATGTTTACAAAGTGCCCTGAAGTAAATAGGTTAACTTTGCAGTTTTCAAACCTACATTTGTAAGATAAGGATTTTCTTTTTATAAAATAGAAAAATGTTACAATATTTAAATACAATCAAATATCATGTTAAATATATATTAATGATATACTCAATCATATTAAATAATATTCATTAATAACTAATGTGATAACTTATTGTTGACATGTCATATTTAATACATTAAATAATGTTAAAATCATAACATTTTATTTTACTAAGATATTGTGTATATTTAAGTGCTGCAAGAACTCTTAAATTAGACTTAGACTATTACAATATACTTAAACTATTCTTAGCTATCTGCACTACACTTAAGAGTACACTTAACAGGGCAAATGCACACAATAGAATTGTTCGTTTTCTGTTCTTCTGGATCTATAACAACTAGATATCCTGCTTACATATCTTGAGAGCATTCTCTCAAATGCTTAGATTTAATATAAGTCATCAACTCATTATGTGAACTGACAAAAAGAGGATCTCTAGAAAGGGGATCTCTTAATCACTAGTATTTCACTAAATTGAAGATGCTTAGGCGGCCATTTGACTTTACGGAGCTGGAAGCATAGTGAATCCAGCAAATCTGAAACAATTAAGAGCTGGAAAACACCTTACTTCTGCATTTAATCAGTCCACTCAAAGGACGAATGCCTTCTATAGGAGTGGTATTGCAAAGGTTCCGCTAGATTGGCTTGTGTTCGAGTCCACACCGCACATGAGTTTAAAGGAGCAGTTTTCAAGATTCCACTATGAGAGGTAATTTGCAGGCTGCTTATTCGAGCTAGGTTATTCTTCCAAGTTGTTCTTAATTTCAAAAATCCACTCTTGGTTTAATTCGATTATGTATGTCAGTTATTGTAACATATATGCATCCTTTATAATTGGAAGTCCCCCGCAGACATATATATCTGTAATCACTAGTGACAACTGATAAATATTAGCTGTCTTATTCTCAGTAGTGATGAGAGGGACACGTATCAGTGGAGGAGAATGAGGTGTATAGTCCAAGCCATGGACATTAGCCATTGCTGACATCTTTGTCTTTCTCTGCCCTCCAGACACTTACCTCCTACCCCATCACGACCCTGTGCAGCGCTCCTACCGTGTACCGGATGCTCGTGCAAAAAGACCTCAAGAGGTACTTGGGCAGAAATCTCCATTCGAACCTCAGGCAAACGCTCTGATAGCCAAGCAGCACGGGTCTGCCCTGTTCAGCACTGTTGACATTCTGGCCCAGGTCATTCTGGATCATGGAAGGCGCAGATAATGATCTATTTGCCCATTGCCCAAGATCCCCCCGGGACATACTGCCAGCTTCCACTCCCTGCCCAGCTGAAGAATCTCCAGGGTAGTTTCTAGGGGCAACTGAACATTTTCCAGACTGTCCTACAATCCCAGACTTTCAGAACCTCTGCCATGTAGAGTCAGTTCCACCAAAACGTCTCTTTTTTTATTTTTACTTTTAAAATGTTTTTAAGCACAACTACCTTTATATTGCCTTAAGGAAAAGTCTTCCAACTTGAACATTCTATTTCATTAAACCAAGTCACCTGAGTATCCAGTAGAACTGCAACATATATTTATTTAACTCATGGATTCAATAGAGGAGGAGAAAAAGAAAGTAGTGAACGCTCTCAGGGTCTCTGCTCCCCTCAGGTGGGAGTGCCCAGGTGAGAGAGGGCTGAGAGACAGGCGAAAGCGGTGATTTATCTTGCGTTTTCCTAATCGGTGTCAACCCCCACGTGACCCTGAAAACATGGGCATCTTGCTCATATTATGAGTAATTCAAGGGTTAGTCAAGGGTCATTTTGAAAAGAAGGGGTTCTACCGCACTTCCCACCGCTGTCCTCAAGGAAACAGTTTCAGGCTTTCTCGCCTGAGTCCTGTGGTGGTGGGGAGGTCAGTGGTTATAAGCTGGAGCTTTAAGTAACAAGGCCAGTGCTTAAGAACTCAAGCGCCGAAGTCAAACAGGTGGGGACTTTAACCTTCAAGACAAGCCAGTCACCCTCCCTTACTCCACCCTCAAGAGAAGACCATGAGCCACGTCCAGAGGCTGTGGTGAGGAGTCAGGGATCTTTGGGGAGAGAATTGCCAGGCGCTAAGTGCTAAGTGCAGAAGACAGAGTATCTGACTTGGCTTTTATTATTTGGGATGGCTCAGGTGTGTTCTCTAACTTCTCTCATCCTCAGTTTCCTGTCTGTAAAACAGGGAGTGCGCCTAATGTCCCATAGTAGATGCTCAATTAACTGGGCTCATTCTATGCATTTGATTTCATCTTCAGCCTTTTCTCCTCCCCTTCTCCTTTTTAACAGCCTGCTAAGATGTACTCTCTACCAGGAAGCTTCCTCTTAGTGAGTAACATGCCTACTACACACCTAGAGGACAGTCTGGCAACACAGTAGGTTCGCGACAACAAGTATTATTCACATGAACTCTCCTCGCCCATGTGCTCGTTCCTCGAATTCCTAATGATCTTGCAATGAAAGCCACACAGATTTTGCCCCCAACACTGCACAACTCTGTTTCTCCAGATACAAATTCAAGAAGCTGCGGCACTGCCTGACGGGAGGGGAGCCGCTCAACCCTGAGGTGCTCGAGCAGTGGAAGGAACAAACAGGGCTGGAGCTATATGAGGGCTATGGACAGACGGAAGTGGTATGTTTCATGGGCAAAGTTTAAATTGCACACATTGGGAGCCTTTCAAATCCAGGAATCTCAACTGAGCCCCAGAAGTGCCCCCATCAAGTTTGAAATTCTTACCTTACCAGTAGTTACTGAAACTTCTGAATTTCCCAGTTAGGTTTGGCTGAAGGGGATTATTCCTTACAGCCTTCCTGCCTCCTCTCCATGGATGTTAGGGGTTGGGACGTTCAAAATAGAGCAGGTTAATCCACTGCAACCAAAAGGACCCCAAATAGCCCTAGTGGAGAATTTCTTCCAGGGTGAACTCAGTGGGATCTTTAGTCTAAAGGGGTGGTTTTCAAAGTGTGGCCCTCAAATCAGCAGTGTCAACACCATCTGAGGTTTTGGTAGAAACACAAATTCTCAGCACCATCCCTGAGATGGGATGCCAGGCAGTCTGTGTTCCAACACGCCAGGTAACTAAAGTCTCGGGGCTATGGGTCAAAATATGTATTTCAGATGAACATGCAAACTGGGGAAGTCGTTGAAGCTGAGTTTTAAGTTTCACTGTCATGATCTAACTAGCGATAGGAAAATGAACTTTTACATACTCACAGAAAACATGTCCTCTCAACAGGGAATAATCTGTGCCAATCAGAAAGGACAAGAAATTAAACCAGGTTCGATGGGGAAGGGAATACAGCCCTATGATGTCCAGGTGGGTTGAGAAGACACCAGCTGGGCTCAGTAAAGAATATTTATAGTTTTCTGATGTTCATTTTACCTTTATTCATAATCTGTTTTCATTTTGTGAAAAAGAATTAAGACTGAAATTGTTTAATTCTAGATCATAGATGAAAATGGCAACATCTTACCCACTGGCAAAGAAGGGGAAATCGCCCTCAGGTTAAAGTCTACTCGGCCCTTCTGCTTCTTTTCTGAATATGTGGTAAGAGAACAGAGGTCACGCTGTCCACACTCTATTTTTTTTTAAAAGATTTTATTTATTTATGTGCACGAGAGTGGGGGTACAGGTCAGAGACATGGCGGGGGGGCTGAGAGGATTCACCAGAGACAGAGCAGGGAGCAGAACAGACAGATCAACCGAGATACACTGCTGAGGGGAGCAGCGGGCGAGGCAGGAGAGGTCTGCTGCGCCATGTGGGCCCCTCCCTGGCTGGGGACTGAATGCTGCACTGCCTGCCTGCCATCCAGTGCCTGCCTGAGGAAGCCCCACCATGCTGTGCTCAACTGCTTGTGCCACCAGGGAGGCCCCTGTTCACACTTTAATAGAAAAGGTGGTCTGGGAAGTCACACAGACTGGAGTCCAAATTTTATATGCACATTTTGCTAGATGATCGTGGGCAAGTCACAAAACCCAAGTCAGCTTCATCAGCGTAAAATGAGTAGAATCCCCTCTCAAAGACTCCATTCGATGTGTGAGAAACACTGTAGTTGTCCTCAGAAAGGAAAACTGGGCAGGTTGTGGGGGAGAGGGGGCAGGTGCGAGAAAGCCTCACTTTTTATGATTCTTCTGGGTGGTTTGTAGTCTATACCAGGAATTATCTTTTTAAAACTTAATTTAAAAATAGAATGTCCAATGTACTAGTCTCTTCACGGGTTCCATACTCCTTTTTCTATTTTGACCAAATGAATCCTCAACGTCCTCTTTGATTCCTAGGACAATCCCGAGAAAACTGCCGCCACAATGAGAGGGGATTTCTATGTCACGGGAGACAGAGGCATGATGGACAGCGACGGGTATTTATGGTTTGTTGGCAGAGCTGATGATGTCATCATATCCTCTGGGTTTGTACATTTGACACTCTCGGAGAGTCACATTCTGCCTGGAGAGATCTCCTACTTGGGCGGTGTCGTCATCCAAGGCTCCTTTGCCACTTCTAGGTACCGCATTGGCCCGTTTGAAGTGGAGAGCGCGCTGATTGAGCACCCAGCTGTGGTTGAGTCAGCGGTTGTCAGTAGCCCAGACCCAGTCAGAGGAGAGGTAGAGTGGCAGTTTCCTCTTTTCTTTTCTTTTTTAAAGATTTATTTATGCATACAAGAGCTGGGGTACAGGCCAGAGGTGTGTG
>JAGFMF010011768.1:8919362-8934109 GCA_019455555.1 Galemys pyrenaicus
GCTGAGGGGAGCAGCAGGCACAGCAGGAGAGGTCTGCTGCACCATGTGGGTCCCCACCCTGGCCGGCAGCAGGGATCGAACTTGTGCTGCAGTGGCTGCAGTTTGCTTCATAGTGCGTTGCTTAACCCACTGCGCCACCAGGGAGGCCCATTTCCTCTTTTCAAGTGCTTCTATTTGACCACCCTAAAGAGCGAATCGCAAGAGGAGTCAATTAGCATGAAGAGAAACACATGGCAAAAATGTTTGAGCCGTGTCCCAGGGGTTGTATTAGGGGGTTTTGGTGGCGAGTGACAGAAATTCAACTCAAAGTGACTTAAAAAGAGGGGAAGGGGATTTGTTGGCTCACTGCTCAGAGGTGATCTCTGGCATCACTAAAGCTATTAACAAAATTAAGCTGCTATGAACTCTTTAATGTGTCTAATAAGCAAACTTATCACTAGATTGACTTTTCTCCTGCAGGTAGTAAAAGCTTTTGTTGTCTTGTCTGCACCCTTTAAGTCATCCGACCCTGAGAAATTAACTCTTGAACTTCAAGATCACGTGAAAAAATCAACTGCACCTTACAAATATCCAAGAAAGGCAAGTATTTTCCTCAAGTTAAGTGTGTCACCAAACTAGGGTCTAAATTTGAAAGTATGTTGATTTTCTTAGGGTTTTTTTTTTTTTTTTTATGCATACAAGAGCTGGGATACAGACCAGAGTTGTGGGAGGTAAGAGGATTCAGCAGAGTGGGGAGCAGAACAGGCAGATGGACTGAAATACACTGCTGAGGGGAGTAGTGGGCGAGGCAGGAGAGGTCTGCTGTGCCATGTGGGTCACCCCCTTGGTGGGCAGCAGGGATTGAATTCCTGCTGCGGTGGCTGTGGTTTGCTTCATAGTGCGTTGCTTAATCCACTGCACCACTGCGGAGGCCCTTAGCTTTGGTTTTATAGTAGTTCATTAGGTAAGGAGAAAAAATACCTTTCAATTTGTTCAGCCCTAAGAATTTTGCTTTAAAATGTTTTATATTAGCACATTACAAGTGCTTGATTAAACCCTAAGTTTTGGCTAACTCTGAAATACTGAGTAACTATTAAGAATCCTTAAAGAACTAACCAGCCCCATTCCAAATGAGGAAAAAATAGTGGCAAATTGTTTTCAGGGACAACACCTAATTCATCAAAGTATTCTGGCAATAATAACTTTATAAATTCAAGGCCCGTTCTGTAAGTAGCACATGAATGTATTTAAGGCCCAGAAAGAAGATAAGAACCAAGAAAAATGTGGAATCGTTGCAGACACCTGCTTCAAAGGATTTAAGAATAATTCTATTAAAAGACACACAGATGGGACTGCAATTTCTAGTCCTGAAATCCTATAGGTTGACATTGAGCCTCTATATGAGAAGTCTATTTCTCTAGGCATCATTTCAACCAGAGGTAGTTAATTTCAATTTGAGTACTGGTTACATTTTTTCCATTAAATTCACTAAATTTAGTAGTCAGTTGACTTTTGGAAACGTTGTTTGAGGACACTTTAAAATAGAGCAATCATATATTGAGAAATGGTAGGGTCTCCCTGGTGGCACAGTGGGTTAAGCACAGCACTGTGAAGCAAACCGCAGCCACTGCAGCGCGAGTTCGATCCCTGCTGCAGATGCGGAGATGACCTACATGACCCACATGACCCACATGGCGTGACAGACCTCTCCCGCTACTCCCCTCAGCAGTGTACTTCGGTCCATCTGCCTGTTCTGCTCCCCGCTCTGTCTCTGGTGGATCCTCTCACCGCCACCCCCCCTACACCTCTGGCCTGTACCCCAGTTGTTATATACATAAATAAAAAAAATTAAAAAAAAAAAAAGAGAAATGGTAAAGTTCAGGAAAGAAGAAAAAATTGTATATAGTCAAAATTTTCTTAAGCTCTAGAACCCAGCTCTTTTAAAGCTCAGAAAGAATTAATTTGCTATTTTCTTTGCACTTAAGTGTAGCTTCTATTTCAGAGACAGCAGCCTAGATCTGCTTTGAATTGGCGGAAAACAATAAAGGGATTATATCCTTCTGGCTAAGCAAATTAAGTGCATTCGCACTAAAAAAACCCTTATGATGGAACTCTATTTTCATTTTTACTACATAAACAGTCAGGGTGTCCAAGATATTTAATGGACAATCTCCAGACTAAAATTTACTCAATGCCACAATTTCAGAACTCTTTTTGTACTGACAGTTAATTGGTATTGTCAAAATGGAACCAAGTATTTCATAATGTTTTTCTGTTACTTAGGTGGAATTTGTTCAAGAGCTCCCAAAGACAATCACTGGGAAAATCAAACGCAACGTTTTAAGAGATCGTGAATGGGGACAAACATAGCCTGATAGAGAACTAACCAATCAATTAGTTAAGAGGCTACTTTTAGTCCTTGCTGCATATAATTAACTGCACAGATGCTTAAGGTTTTTCCTGATTGAAAAACTTGCTTTTGCTTTCTACCTAGTCAAAAAATAAAAATCTAAAACTATTTGGAAGGAAAACTTACGAAGTCAAAACAAAAAAGCAATGATTATGATTTGTGGAGTTAAGGAGCAGTGGTCCAGTTGACTACTAAGGAAAGCACAGTAGATAATGAATTGTATCTAATTAAAAATAAAGATTAGAACTATTCTAAGAGAAATATTTATGAGAATTTTTTCTTAACATCTGTTGCCAGGAAGGCAGCACTGAGCAAGTTCTGGATGGTTCTAGCAGACGGAGTAAAGGAAGGAGTCTTGGAGCCCTCAGTGGCTTTTCATGCTTTTATTACAGAGGTGACACCATTCTCTCAGAGGCAACCAGGTATCTGGCAGGCAGGAGTGCCGGGGGGCCGGGAGGCACATCTCACCCTCTCGACTGCTTTGCTGCTTCTTCTCTCAGCTTCTACTGCTGGCGTCTAAGCTGCTGCTGGCGTCCTCCTGACGCCGCCCATATAAGCCCGTGTCCAAACCCAGGTGCGCCCACTTGCGCATGCCCAGCTAGGCAGGTGCGCAGCACCGCAGGTGTCCATTATTATACCAGTGGCGGGAGGGTGGAAAGACCTGATAGTTTTCTCTGACCCTACAACATCTTTATATATTACTAATGCCTTAAGGTAGATTGAAATGTTAAAATGAGAAATAGAAACAATTCAAGCCAATAAGTGAATTTAAGTACTGCATTACTACACCTCATTTTGAAGTAAATTCACTAAAGTTTAGATTATTTAAGCACTTAATTATTCAGGAGTTAATAAACTTTCCTGCTTTTTTGGACCATTTAATGACTTCTGATATGCAATTTGACAAATAAGCACCTTAAAGAATTTGTTCTTGTTATAGAGCAAAAGATGTACTGAGAAGCAGAATAAAAGAAAAATTAGAGAACACCAACCTTTAAGGAACAAATTTATTTTTATTTTCTGAAAATATCAGAACAAGCTGAATATTTGGCCATACCAAAAGCAAAATACAAATAATATCTAGAAATCATGTTTAACCTTAAAATACAGTTTAACATTCTTTCCTCTATAAAGCAAAACAGTTTACTAAATCACAACACTGGAGTTTACTAACTTAATTGGTTAAAATAAAAATTGAAAGGAAAAAAACACTCTCATACCCCACCCTAGAACCTCATCATTTATAAAATAACATTTATAAAAGTGTATGTTCAAATGTCAGTGAAAACAAGTGATGAACCTGAAAACAAATCTTTCAACGAATTCAGATTCCGAAAGAACATAGTACTGTAGAAATGGGAAATAGCTTTGGCCATAACCAGGCCTTACCAAATACAAACACACAAAGGAGGTAAAAACAAAGCCCACAATCAAAACCTATCAAGTAGCGGCTTTCAGAGAAAAAATAAACCAGCTGAGCAGAGCTGTGTGTCCTGTAGGTATGTGGCCTATATTATTCTGAATCCCAAAGTTTCACACTATCTAAATAAAAGTGTTGCAGTAAGTCTGATGAAGGCACCAACATTCTATCTTCCAGGTTCCCTTCAATATACTGATACTTTTATTATATTTTCAAAATGACTTTAACTATTAACATCTTAAATATTTAAAGATACACAAAGAAGTTCCAGCCTCATTTACATTTGCAAAGCCCTAACTGTTCTCTGCACCCCACCTAAACCTTTCTGGCCTGCTTGAAGCAGGCATAATAGCTCAGATAAAGTATTTCCATGTTCACTAGCCATTCAGTAAATGCAACTATTTATAATGTTTCCAAGCCTTTTAAATCCAAGAGTGAACCTATCTCAAAAAGCTAATTTCACATCTTAATATGCTCAATCTGGACATTTTACTTTGTAGCCCTCTTTGGTGTCTGTCTCTTTTAACTTCTAAAATAGTTTTACCCCGAAGGAAGCACTAAGAAAACTTTCAAAGAGGGGAAGCCTCAAAGCATGAGACCACAAAATCAAAGGACACTCTTGTTCCACAAAAATCCAGAACTGTCAAGACTCACAGATTCCTTTTTTCTCAAGACAAAACTCAGCCTGAGATTTAAAGGGTTCCTCATATAGTCATACATTATTAGCACTGGAAAACTGAAGCAAAATGCTATTTAATTTGGTGTTGCAGTTCTTAAAGGACTTAGGTTGAGATTTGTTGCTGTCCTTCTTCATTCCCAAGTGCCTGCGGAAACATTTCAGGAGTTCCCTTTGCAACATGATTGTTCCTAAGAATCCTGTTACTACTTTAAGACAAGTTCTCCATGACCCTGCAAAAACATGTGCACTTGTTCATCTAAACATGCTAGTTTCTTCATCTCGAAGCATCAGAACCTGGCCCCGCATTCTCTTCTACTCTGGTAATCCCCCTTTCCACTCACTCCTGCTGAGCACGCCTCTCTGATAAGCCACTGGGACTTCTGCTGTAGCAGATTTATGTGATCTTTGTTCAGGTTTTACTCTTTTGGATTTTTTTTTTTTTAATAGTCTTGCATAAACAGGTCTTTAGTAAAGTTAACCAATTTTGTAGCATTAGCAGAACTTTCTTCATCTCCAAGGTTTGGTTTGTTTTTCAATCAGCACCCCTGTAAAGAAAGTGGCATGCTGTACTGTCAACATTGGGATTTTCTTTCATGAAACAAAAGCAACACTTGTCAGTCAAGCCCTGGTTGGACAGGAGTACAGATGACAAAACATTTTGGTTTTCAGATATGAAAAGTCATTAAAATTTGCACTGGCCTATTTTGGGAGGCATCTAGCAGCAGAGAAAATTTTCTTGAATGTCATTATCATTTACCACCTTATAAATGCTAGTTAGACGAATATTTGTGAAATCTGTTCACCTGTCAAACCAAAAAGAGAAGCTGCTACTTTTCCATCAATGACACAAAATTTCTTTAGCACAGTGTAACACTATACTAAATCTATTAATTTAAGTGAGAACAAAGTTTTAGATTTCTTGGACTGCATTCTAATATTAGTACTATCATATTCTTACCAACTGTGTGAGTTTTCCCTTCTGAAGTTCTGCTACTAAATAATTTACTTCTTAAACCTTTCCACTGTGATTAAAAAATAAAAACAACTTTCGATATTCCAAGTCATTTAAAATAATCAACACCTTCACTTATCAAATGGCTATGATTTAATTACATTAGTTGGAGCAAATGCTGTGTCACACTTCATAAACAATGCACAATAGAATAACACAGCTTGAAAGAGTAAGTAAGACCACCGAGAAGTACCTTCCATTGTAAAGTGTGCCCCTTTGTGCATTAATATCCTGAAGTGACTGGGAATTCTATTTGTTCATTACTAACCTCATCACAAATGCCTGCAGGTCTATGCCTGAACAGTCCTCTTGTATTTCACGCCTTACCTTTAAAAATTGGAGCACTGGAACATTCGATTTGTTTGTAACAAACCAATGTTAATAAATGTAACTAAAATAGGCATAATATAAAAACAAGAAAATCACAAAAGGTACAAAAATTTCACAAAATAATTCACTTTCAACTATAGGACCTCGTTCTTGTAACATTTACAACAAAGTAGCAGGGGATAGCCCAATTGTAACAGGTAAATATTTCTTCCTTAGAAAAAAAATTTCCCTTGAGTCTGTTTCATAGCGCTCAGTTCCCGTAAGTGAGCTGGCAGTGCAGTGCAGAAGGGACCCCACGGGGACGTAAGGGAGAGGCCCCTCTCCTCCTACACCCATCCTGTGTTCACAACTACAACCAACTTCTCCTAGCGCAACCAAAGCCTGTTGGCCTACTTACCAGGGCTCTTTGGCCACTGCTCACTACTGTGAACACAGCGTTGTGAAGCACACAGAATTCAAAAATAATCATTTTTAGTCACAATTTATAGAGAATCTCAGCCACATCTCGAACGCCAGGTAAGAAACCAATACCAAATGGTTTTTCCCTATGAGAGGTCGTTTTCACTTGACTTGGATTCTTCTTTGACTTTACCTCCGAGTTCAGCTTTAGTTCCTCCCTCATTCACCACCTGTGTGTCAGACGTTGGTTTTGTCTGCCTCGACTTCTCATTATTCTCTGGTACCATCTGCTGGTTATTTTTTTCTTCTGCTAAGTCATTTTTATTTAATTTGTCACCAGATTCCAACTTGGCTTCTTTCCCATTTCCTGTTTGTGCTATCTGCTTTGGGTTAAGCTGTGATGAATCTTTAGCACTCTTTACCACCTCCTGGAGATTGTATTTTCTGAACAACATGTAATCTTTCAAAACACTCAGACAACAGACAGCTTTAATGATTTCCACCACCACCGTGTATTGTGGATTGGTAAGATCCACTTTATTTTCTGAATTGAGGCTGCCTACTATTCCTGAGGGGGGAAAAAAAAAGTATTGAGGATGTTATTAAAATAAGTTTATAGAATATAAGCTTTATAAAAATAATCTTTCACCTTTCTGTTTAGAACTTGCTAAAACAGTATATTTACTCAAGTACTTTTCTATGTAGATTTCAATCAAATAACTACAAGTTATTTGAAATTCTGAGACATTATTTAAGAAGAGTATGTCCTCCCACTACCCTCCACTACGCCCCAAATTCAATCTTGATTTGGAAAGACCAGAAAACGTCATATGTTACATAATGAAATCAGTTAGGTTTGAAATTACTTTAACATTTAAAACACTTGTTCTACTCTCAAATCTACAAGACCTAATTCGTTAAACAAAATTCTTAAAAACAAGAACAAGTACTTACCACCACATACCTATGTAAAATCACTAGGAGAAACATACCTGCTAATTCTTTGATAACTTCTTCTCTATTCAAGTGACTGTTATTTCGAGATTTGTATACAATCTGAAATGTCCCTTTGTTTGGAGCTTTAAACCAGGGTTCCAAAAATGTTTCTGCATATTTTTTCATATCTTCTAAGAAAGCCTTGCACGTGCCTGAGATGGGTAACATTCGTAGAATAACCCGCGTCTTCTTCTTCTTGGTCTTGTGCATATCCTGCAGAATATGATGTACCAATTTCTCAGGCTCTAAAAGAAAAAGAAAAAAATCAGCAAACAAGAATATAGGTTTTCACACATTTTAAAGAATCTAATTTAAACTCTCTAAAATGAATCTTCACTAGCAGTAACTAAGTTGACAGTAAAGGAACATAATTTTAAGTAAGTCTAGCCATCTTTTACAACCAATATCTCCTCACTGCCCACCACGTATTAAAACTATCTTATATTTTAACTCTTCAGCATTATCAGTGCTTTCACTAAAAACAACCGTTTGTCAAAGCACTGGAATTAACAGTTTTGCGACATCTGATTTACCCAATGGAATACCATACTGCTCTTTTCCTATAAATGCAACTATCCAAATAACAATTCAATTTTACATTCTTTCTCTCTCTTTTTTTTTTTTTTATAAAAATCTCCAAGTCATTTAAAACATGACTAATCCATTAGCTAGGTTTATATACAAGCCTAGATCTGAGACAAGGGTCTGGGAGGAGCTCCAGAACCTGAAATGCACGAGATGACTAACTGTGCTGCTCAATGTTTTCAGTATTTTTATATTAGTTATCTTCATTTAAAAATCTACAGACAACTCCAGGTTTCCAACATTTCTGGAAAAACCAGAAGATCTCACCTGAAAAAGGGACTCCTTTCAAAAATGGCTGAAATCATTTAAAATTGGCTGGAATAGCAGCTGCTTAAGATAGCACACACACTCTTATTTTGCCAAAAGTTACAAAGAAAGCGGTGGGACCAGGTCTCTGTTCTTAAAAACAATGCCATGTTCACTATCCCATTCTATCTCATCGTACGCCTAGTGCTAACAGTATAGAGAGGATGCTATACCGCGACTGAGCCACGCTCCATGAAGCCACTTAAAGATAGTTCTCTAGACAGGGAGATGTCCAGGTCCAGATACACTGGAGCAATACCCTTAAGGCACATTAGACCCACCTATCCCAAGCGTCCTGATGAAGACGACATTATTCGCGCCACTTTCCAGTGACTGAAATCGTCTTAGCCTCATTTCTGTAGATGCCCTAATGTCACCAACTTCTTTCTTCAAGGCACTCTCCACATCATCGTCCTCTTCGTTACTTCCAGAGGGCTGCTGATCATTGTCTGTAAACTGTTTGCATAAAACTAATAAGCAGAAATGACATAACAGCTAATGTTAAGAGCTATAATTAACTACTTATATGAAACCCCCTGTGGCAGAGTGACAATACTGACAATAAAACCTTATGCTAAGACACCACTTTCTCCAAGATGCAGAGGGAGTTCTCACAGAATCTTTATCTGTAATACAGATAATTTGAAAATGTTTTCAAAAGCATTTTGACAGTCTGGGACAGAAGGAAATGTTCACCAGATGTATCATTTCAGAGCAGCTGACAAAGTAGTTATGGAATTAAAACCACCATTCCTGTTCTGTTGAGAATAGAGCACAGAAATAGTTGAAAAACTTGCTCAAAGAACCAATAGACATAACATGCCCTTGTTGTCCAGTTTTCTGCCACCAATGAGGTTGTTAATGAGGCACTAATAACAACATGTTTACAGAGCCTTTATGATATGCCAGGATGTATTTCATGTATATAAGTAACCAAACTTATGAAATACCATTATTCTTTTCTTAATCTAGTTCAGCAGAATTAATGACCATGTCCATGCCCAAGTCCCAGAGCTAGTAAACGTTAGTACCTAAATTCAAATCCCTTGGTGCTATCCTCTCCAACTAATTCCTTGGAGTGTGCGTGTTAATCCAGATCCAATAACAAGATGACTTCCAAACCGTGGTGACACAACTGGACTGTAGGTGGTACTGATGGAAAAGTTTTTACTTTTTAAAACGTTTTTACGTGGGTCGGCAAAATAAGTGGTACCAGCATTAACCCGGGATCGCACAGATACTACTATAACTGCGTGAGACAAATTAAGTTTGCCCAGGTGAACTAGGGCCGTCTGCTGTCAGGAACCTACTTGAGCCTCAGCGTACCCGTGACCATTCCCAAAGCTGTCCTGGGAGATTATTTCTGAAAGACCGTCAGAAAACACAACAACTGAACCGAGAAAGCAATCTACAAATAGGAGCCGCCGCGATCAGAGACCCAGAGCGGGTGGAAGACCAAGGCGCCAGCGCCAGACCCCGGCGTCAGAGGGGGCGGGAGTAAGGGAGGCCACGCCCATCATCAACGCGCAGGCGGCAAGACTCGCGCATGCGTTTAAAGGCGGGCGGCCTTTCAACGTGCCAGCCTAACGTCCTCCCTCGGAGGCTTCCAGGCCAACTTGTCCTCTCGGGCGCCGGTACCTTTTCCGGGCCGTACATGTCGTCGCCGTATTCGTTAAGCAGGCTGTAGGCCTCCTCCACGCATTTGCGCTCGTTCATATTGCAGGTGATGAGAATGCCCTGGAGCCCGGGCTCCAGCTGCCGGGTCCCGATGCCATCGCATCGCCGAGCCCTCTTGGGCTGCACGTACTGAGCTTTGCCTTTGCGCTTCCCGCCGCCAGGATGAGGAGACTGCTCGGCTGGGGTCGCCATGGCGCGCGAGAGCTGAGGCGAGCCAGAAACGTGTTTCTCCACTGCTCTCGGCGTCCTCCGCAATGTTGGCGCAGGCTGCTTACGTCGGGGGCGCGCGACCGCCTCTCTAGTCCCGCCTCCGGGCTGCTGTCGGTCCAACGCTGGGTCCTAAAGCCCGGAGTTGCCTTTACCCCGCTGCTCTGAGAGTTAACAGGCGGCATTGGATCAGTAGGGCATGGAGAGGTGTCCCTGGAGAAGTGGCCTGTGGCTCCAGCCAACTTATAAAGTTATTTTAATACCAAAGATATTGTTTGTATCAGTGTCTTCAAACACTTTTGAAACTGAGGTCACAGTCTCTAGGTCAGTGATTCTCAACTGCAGTTGCCATTAGAACACGCTCAGGAAATTTAAAACAAATTTTAAAGTTGCTTAACACGGTCTTCCTGGTGGCCCAGGATTAAAGTTTCAGGGCAGTCACGCTATCATCAGCTACCAAGGCACGAGTTCAATCCCGGCTGGGGAGCTGACCCACATGGCGCAGCAGACAACCTCTCCTGTCTCACCCTCAGCAGTGTATTTCAGAAGATCCACCTGTTCTGCTCCCCACTCTGGTTTCATTGGAGTGAATTCACAGGATTCTGGTGAATCCTCTCACCCCGCACCCACACCTCTAGCCTGCACCCCAGTTCTTGTATGCATAAATACATAAAAGTAAATCTAAAAAAAAGTTGCATTACTGTAATTTGGTGAATTATTGTTTGAACAGTGGAGCAATAGTCCTCACTTCCAAACAAAATCATGAACAGCAGAAGGAGAGTTTGTTCATCATTGCCCTAAGAGGAATTCCCTAGTCCATTGGTCAAAAAATGATAGCAATAAGAAGCCAGGAATAAAGAACCGCCTATTTATTTTGAGGTCTGCATCGCTCAGATCCCATGTTTTTTTTTTTTTTTTAAAGATTTATTTATTTATGCATACAAGCACTGGGGTACAGGCCAGAGGTGTGGGGGGCGGGTGAGAGGATTCACCAGAGACAGAGCAGGGAGCAGAACAGGCAGATCAACGGAAGCACACTGCTGAGGGGAGCAGCGGGCACAGCAGGAGAGGTCTGCTGCACCATGTGGGTCCCCTCTCTGGCCGGCAGCAGGGATCGAACTTGTGCTGCAGTGGTTGCGGTTTGCTTCATAGTGCGTTGCTTAACCCACTGCGCCACCAGGGAGGCCCCAGATCCCATGTTTTCTTGGGATGCTAATGTGAAATAATAGTCTTGAAATCCATACACATGTAAAATAATTTTCATTAATAATAAAGGAAAATATAAAAAGCAACAAGAAAAAAGAGGAAATATTCATCTATTTTTGTTCAATGACATACATCTTGTTTACATACCTTCGCCCTAAATGATTAAGAACATTTATCTGAATAAACAATCCCTTCATAATATTTAACATCATAAGATTGTCTTCCCTATACCCTAGAGTCAGAGTTCCAATTCCTTGCACTCCATGCGGTTAATAGTGAACATGAACTGTTTAAATCTCCATACTGGGGTTGTGACAGCGTGTTGCTCATGGTGAGCAAGTGCAGGAACACTGCAGTTTACTGACCTAGATCCTTCGACCTCAAGCGGACATTTGTTATGTATAAAGCAACAAAATATTAAGAGGAGGAAAAGTAATTAGCTTGATGCTAAATTTCATGGTTAATTTTTTGCTCATGTATACTTTTTCTTTGAATAATTTTATCTTTTCCTAGGTTCTTTTGCTTAAATTCCTAATATTAAGATTAGAATTCTGATAATAAGGCATTAACTGTCCTATTCCACACTGCAGAATTGACGAAATTAACATTCATTTCTCTTTCAGGGTGTCTCCTTCTGGTCAACTGTGGAGGTGATTTCCTGAGACATGGAATACTTGAGGAACTCTGTTATTCTGGGGAGAAAGGCAGAGAATAACCAAATTCCATCCCAGCAGAGGAAGACTGGGGAGAACACAGACTGTGACCACCTACCACTACTTTCTCTATAGTTTTATCTATATTGTGGTGAACACTTGCTATTTTGTTGCTCAACAAATGATTCCCCTTCCTCTTGAGGGTGAAATCCACCACTGGATGAGTCTGAGTAGAAGGCAAGACCTTGTGCCATGGAAGCTTGAAATGTCAAATATCCCTCCCACCCCCTCCACCCCTGCCACGTGTCAATATATCATTTCATCAATCAGACATTCCTGTCTTGGACTGAGGATTGGGAGTAAGTGCGCAGAGATGTGGGTTCTATTTAGAATTCATCCCCACAGGAGCAGCGGCATCTCGAATCCAGTTGTAGCAGCTCTGCAGCCATTCCAGAAGTGCTATCAGTGGCACATTTCCCAGACAGTTGATGCTGGATGGCCCCAGCCTCCTACCTCCTCCAGCCATCCTCGCACCTGTACCTCCCGCCTCTACTTGTGTCTGCTTCCCAAAAGCTTCCAATAAATTTCTTTCAGATCAAATTTGCCAGAGTATGCATCTACATGACTTACTGTATTACCAAGACTTTGACTTAATTGTTCTGTAACAGGGTGGTCCCAGGAAAAGGGGAAGTTCCAAAATCCTGGTTCCGCCCTAAGTGGGTGGAGCTAAGGAAAAAAAATTTCTGCAGAGAAGAGAGAAGGGAAAAAAATGGAAAACAGCAAGGAGACCTGGAGGAGGCACGTGGAGCAGAGGGACCTGTAAAGAAACTGTGCTTGCTTTTTGGTCTTGGACTGGTTAAAACAGATATGGGTAAGAAACCCGTGGGGAGGTTAACAATGGCAACTGTCATCTTAATTTTAATTTTGCTCTTTTCCTCCCAGATTTGTCTGACTCTTTCTGACCCTTTTCTATGATTCTCTACTAAAAAGTCCTTTAAATATGTGCCAGGTTTTTTTTTTTTTAAAGATTTATTTATGCATACAAGAGCTGGGGTACAAGCCAGAGGTGTGGGGAGTGAGAGGATTCACCACAGACAGAGCAGGGAGCAGAATAGGCAGATCAACGGAAGTACACTGCTGAGGGGAGCAGCGGGCACAGCAGGAGAGGTCTGCCGCACCATGTGGGTCCCCTCCCTGGCCAGCAGCAGGGATCGAACTCGTGCTGCAGTGGTTGCGGTTTGCCTCATAGTGCGTTGCTTAACCCACTGTGCCACCAGGGAGGCCCCTGTGCCAGGTTTTTAAGCCTTACTTTAAACCAATCCTATTTAGCTAAACTTTACCCTCAAGGAGATGGGTAACTTTAAATGCTTAACTTAATAACTATATTCTTTATTCTTTCTTTATTGTACCCTAGTTGTATTAAAGTTCCTTTCCATTAAAAGTTTTATATATTTGTCTTAATGCAGCAAATAGCAAAACCCATTCAGAGAGGGCAGGCTTGGGAATTCTAAGTGCTCCTCTCCCTGCCCTGTAACAGTTTCACACTGTTCTCTTAGGTCTTCTTAATCACAGCCTTAGCAACTATCATATTAATGTATTATCCTTTTAAAATCATTGCCAAGATGCCCCTTTTGAAGAACTTGTTAAAGAGAAGCAAGTGTTCCCCCGTTTTCACCCCCAACTACTGTTTTTCTTTTCATCTTCAAAAAATACTGGCAACTTGATCCACAATATCTAATCCATGTAGATATTCAAAAGATGTTTTTGGATTGAACCCAGCCCAAAAAATTCTTAATAAAGGGAAAAGGTTAAAGCATGTGCTATTAAAGGGGAAAGTCTGTAAAGTCCTAACGCCATTAAAGCCTGCCAGAGAAGCTAGAAATAGTTTTTGGTTTCTTCCAGAATCTCTCTGTTCTGCTGCCTGGGTACACTTGCCCATACACTGCCCCTGTCCTTAGAATCTTAGAGTTGGCCTGCAGATAAAAGTTGAGATAGAAAAGTCACTCCTATTCCAAGGATTTAGAGTCTCCAAGATTTTGGAAACAGGGACAAAGATCAGTCAAAACTTTTTATTATACAACAGGCACATACCAGAAGAAATGGACTTAGCTGACCTTGAACATCTCCGAAGTGATATTAAGTGCCAGATGATAGTGGAACAAGGTATACAGCTTCCTTGTGAAAAAAATATTTAACATAAGAAACTTAGACCCAAAAAGGCTTTTCATCATATAAAGACATTAGACAGGCTTTATCAAGTTGAGTGTAAAAGATTGAAGCTTCTCCTCTATTATCAAGAACAAGGCAAGAATGTTTGCTTTCTACATTCTTACTCAATACACTGCTGGAAATCCTATCTTGTGTATAAGGAAGAAAAGAAAAGAAAATGCATATAGATCTAAAAGGAAGAAGTTAAACTCTCCCTATTATGAGATGATGTGATTCTTTACATAAAAAATACTCAAACATCAGCAAAAAAAGTTTCCTAGAACTAAAAAGTGACCAGGACACGCCTCACTTTTTTTTAAGTTATTAGAATTGGGTTTCTGCGACATTTAACTGAGCCATTCATTCATTTACACATCGAACTTTATTAAATGCCTAAAGCTTGCCAGCCATTGTAGTGATATATCAATAACAAAGGAAAATTCTTACTCTCACTTACTCTCCAGTCTGTTAAGTTGTAAAAAGTTAAGACAGGTTTAAGAGGTTTCTATTTTAGAAAATGTGGTCAGAAAAGACCCTTTTGATAGTGTTACAGGGTAATCCTAATATAAAATTGGTTTTTCACACTGGGTTTTTTACCCGCGCGCTTAGAAGACTTAAAAGTTTTAACTTTAGGTACACGTGGCAAAAGTTATTAGCACGTTTTATTTTATGAAAGAAAG
>JAGFMF010011768.1:8934668-8960056 GCA_019455555.1 Galemys pyrenaicus
CACAAATACCCTACCAGATTTAAGCAATGGCGCGTTGAGGGCTAGCTCTGAGTTGAATGAGATGGCTCCGAAGGAAGGGGGTCTGGCTCCTCGGTAAGAGAGAAGGACCCCAAGCTCACCTCTGGTTTTATAGCCAGCCTGGCTGCTTAACTCCACTCTCAGGTCCCAGTGATCCACTCTTCATAATCATCTTATCGGATTTGTGGTTCTGGAACACTGATGGTCTGGAGTGGGGGTTGGAGTCCACACACCCATAATCCATTTAGGACCACCGTTCCCCCTAACAACAGGACACCTCAAAACGTGAAAGATTTGGCCAAGGGGAGACCTGAAGGATGTTCTGTGCGGTGGGAACTCCTAGACCTCCAGGTTGAATGAAACACTGTGTTATGTTTGAGAAAAAGTGGGGGGGCCATTGTGACTGCAGTAGAGAGAGGGAATCAGGGCAGTAAGTCAGAGGGACACCCCCCCTCTCACCCCCCCACCCCCGCCGGGTCACGCGGTTCTTTTGAAATGTACCTAGTTGCCTAGTGTGAGCTGCGACGCCCGGAGTCAGAGGAGCAACCTGAGAGCGCTCGGGTCCTCGTGACCAGCTCGACAGATAAACACAGCAGCTGATTCGCAGAGACCCGGGACACGCGTCCTTCCTTGCCACTGCAAAATCCCTCTGTTATCTTCATTCTTTTCTCTTTCCTCTTGCTTAAGAAAGCTTCCTCTATCTCTTGGCAGGACTAGCCCCTCGGGCATTCCTTAGACACAGTCCTTCCTGAGAATAGGTTGCTTCCCCAGCCTTCCGAAAGCTTACGATGGGTATAAGCCATTGGAATTAAAAAAGGATCTACTACAGGAGATTGTGCAAACTTTCAGTGTAAAAGTAGCCCAGAACTCCTGCTCCTCCCTCCAGAACGTCTCCACCAATCAGGGAAAGGCAGTCTGGGCACACTTGGCTTCTGATTGTCGGTCCACTTTTCCCTCCTCCACGAAGACTAAAGCAGATGACAGAGTTCCAAGTTTCAGGGCTGTTCTTCTAAGAAACGGGTCTGCCATCATCTCCAGTTGCATTGGAATCTGTTACCTCAGTGAGCATCTTACCTCATCTGCTGTGTAAGGTGCGCTGGGCTGGCTTGTGCACTTGTGAGCCAAGATAGGTAAGCAAATGAAACCGAATTCAAAAATGCTCTCACTGAAGTCTTGGGCAGCCAGGTGTTTCTATCAGAATTTCTCAATCATTGTATAATGTATATATTATCCAGTGGTATTTAGAACTGATCAGGAACATGTACACAGAAAGGCTATAAGCATAGCAGCTGAGTTATTTTTTTTATTTCAATGTTTGGTAATAGGTAATTTTCTAAAAACTGAAAGCCTGTTTTAATTTGATTAAATGTTTTTTAAAAAAAATCTGAGCGAGTGCCAGATGAGGTTTTCACTGCACTGTCCTTCTATCTTCCCACACAGCTTAGTGGCAGACAGGAGTTCAACTTATGCATCATCTTGAGTGTATACAAATTACCTCCAGAAACTTCAGGAAACATATACATGCAAACCCAAGGAAATAACCAGGTAGTCAAATGCAGCTCCAAAACCCCTATACTGAAGTATCAAGCAAGGTTTTGTTAGAGTTGAGAGAGGTGCGGGAGCTTCACCATGCTTTATGATTCCCTATGGCAAATCACTGTATTATTGGGATTGGTGGGGAGGGGTTAAGGCCCCTTTGGAACTGGTGTTTAGATGGATGTAGGAACTGCATTTCAGATGAGACCTTAAATTGCAAAAGCCCATTTGATGTCGTGGTACTATCTTCCTTAGAGGAGTTTTCTGTCAGTATAAAAATCTAGACTCATACTTGGGAAAGTTAGCTCAGCTCTTTCACCCACAAAGAGTATTGGAAGCCTGGAAAATGGATGTTGTGAAGTGCTAAAATCACCTAAAAACAAGAACATTGGTTGAACAGACGTTAATTTTATGGTTTTGATGAGGATGTTGGTATTTTCTTTTTGGTCCAATAAAAGAATAGTTGATATGTTGAACTTGGTCAGGTTCATTTTATTTTACTTTATCCCCCCCTCCCCCAGGTTCATTTTAAGCTCCAAATGACTCATCACTTTTCTTTTCACTGTTTGAAGGACTTGGAATGTGGTGGAGGAATAGTTTCAAATTTTCATCTAAATTGCACAATATTGAAAACAATTTGGATGATGGAAAATAGGGGGCTGGTCGAGAAATTATAGCACTTCTGTTCCCTGGAATGCCTGCAACTATTTATAAAACAGACAAAAAAGATATCTCTGTACTGTTATGGAAAGACCTTTAGCATTCTTTGCAAAAAGAAAAAAGGTGGGGGGGGGGGGAAGAATGGTGTGTATTTTAGGCAGCCTGTTATGTAAAAGTGATAGGGAGATAAGCACCTGTGGACATTTGACTGAATACAGACAAAGACTCCCTGAGGAGAGACATCAAAGTAGTCACAGAAGCTCCCTGAGGAAGTGGCTTTGGGTTCAAACTGTGAGCCTGGGGATGGAGAGCAGATTTTTCACTGTGCACTTTTAAGGATTTTTAACCATGTAAAGACAGTCTTTTAAAAAAATCAAAAGCAGAGAGAAAGGTCATACATAGAAGCCTAGTGTTGACTGGTAACTCCTTCCCCTAGCTGAAGGAAACCTGACACTGATTCCTGTAAGGCAGGGAGCCCTGCCAAGGTGAGGGCTGAGGTGAGGGCTTGGGAGCTTTTGTTGCTGTTTAAAGAGCAGCCTCTTCTGGAACCTAAGAGGATTGCCTTTCTGTTAACACCTTCCCTTACACTGTTCTTCGTCAATGAGTGACACGGAGCCTGAGCCTCTTAGACACTGCATCTCGGGGCCTCCCTTCAGTGTTCCTAGAGCTGAATGTTACATAGTGCCCTGGCTTTTAGCTGGGGCCAGATCTGCACTGCCCATGCAAAGATGTTGCAGTGACAGGAATGGTTTGCAACTGCACTAACCTGTATGTGGTCACCGAGAGCCACGAGTAGCAATGAAGCACTTGGACATTAGCTAGTGTGACTTTTAACTAGTGTGATTTTTAGCTAGTATTTAAAGGAATTTTAACTTAAATAGCCATATGTGAACCTTGCCTGCCATCGCATCAATGTGATGGAAGCTTTACAGTTACTTCCCATTGCTAATATAATGAGTCAATGAAACTAACTTTGTTCCAAAGCTCTTCCTCTGAAAAAGTCAATTCATGATTGAACTATTATTTACTAAGCACCTACTATGGGCCAAACGCTATTATAATTCTCAGAGATCATACCATGAAGATAAAAGCAAGGCCAGCCTCCGAGGATTTATATTCTAATGCGAACAGCAGCAATGGGCTACATCTAGATTCCACTTGTTTTGGTACATGCAGTAAACCATGTAGAGGGATAATAATTCATGACATAGGAAAATTGCCAGAAATCCAAGTTTCAGTATCTACAATAGGTTTTAAAAAAAAAGCCATGCTTATTTATACATTTTTGATGACTGCTATTTCAACCAAGTTAAGTCTTTGCCCACTAAGCTTAAAATACTGATAGAGGAAGTTTGCTGACCCTGTTCTATGGATAGTGATGTTCTAGGCAACATAAGCTTTCTGCATGATCTCAGTCTTTGGGACAACTTTCTGATGGAGTCTCAATAGAGACGTTCTTTTAGTCTCTCCATTGGCAACGTGCGAACCAGGGCTTGAGAATGAGCATTTCTAGCTTCTAGGTGATGAGGGTGCTATGCTGTGGGCTCACAGATCAGTCTCTAGGTCAGTGATTCTCAACTGTGCTTGCCCATTAGAACCCTCTCAGGCAATTTTTAAAAAACATGATGCCCACACCCAGCCCCAGAGGTTCTGATTCAATTGGTCCAAGACCCAGGAGTGAGTATTTTCCAGAAGCTCACTGATGATGCAAATATACAGCCAGGTTTTAAGAGTCACTGCCCTACTGAACTCCTTTTGAAATGTGTGTAATAAAGAGACCTGCCACTGGAACCCCAAGACAGTCCTAACCCAGTTTAGCCCTGACACGCTAAAGCCTGCTGCTTCCCCTCTAGGGTTCTGTTTTCTTCACAGGTGAAAATGAGAAGATTCAAACCAAGTTCCTGAACTCATCAGGTCCTCAAGCAAGTAGAAGGGAGGGTGGGACTTTTGCACCAGAATTCATTTTCGGGGCTCCCAACGCATTGGGTACAGGCAGCAACATGAGGCTCAGATCAGGCCCCATTAGAACAAAATTCGTGGCTGATATCTGACATTCATGACCCAGAAATGCTTCCATGTGGTCACCGCCTTACACAGCACGCAGTTGCAATGGCAATTTAAAAATGATGATTTCATAATTGTGGGAGTAATGTTTTATGGTAGGAAGTTTAGAAGATTATAGAGTGTGCAAAGAAGAGGCTCCTATAATCCCTGAGAGCCTCCCTTAGGAAACCTCAGTCAAGTAAACAACATCATGATCAAATTTCCCACAGAAGCAGGTAGGCTGTATGGACTGCAGTCTAAATGACCCTGTAATTACACCTCCAGTAAATACAGCCCCCAGCCTGCGCTCAAAGGTGGTGCGGGCTCCTGTTGGGAGCATGGGAACAGCAACCTATAAACCAGAGGCTCTCGGGCTGTGATTTCATGCCTAATTGGTATAGGCGGCTTAGTTTCTTCACCTCTGGATTAATTGTGAAAATTCTCCTTAACACTCAGCACTACTTTTGAAATCTGCAAATGAAATCTGCAGATATTAGATAAGAGGTTTCAGACCTTTGCTGTCACTGAGTAGCTGGATGACCCAGATCTTTTCTTCTTTAGAAATGCAGATGGATAGTATTCCATTGTGCATATGTACCACGTCTTGATCCAGTCCTCTACTTTTGGGCATTTGGATTGTTTCCAGGTCTGACCAATTATCAATAGTGCTGCAATAAACATAGGGGTACAGGTACTCTTTCAGGTGGGTGTTTTTGTGTCCTTTGGGTAGATCCCTAGGAGTGGGATTGCTGGGTCATATGGTAGTTCTATTTTTAGTAGATCAAAAATGATAAATTAGAATCATTTATAGAAACATGGATGGAGCTAGAAGGAATTATACTCAGTGAAACAAGTCAGAAAGCAAGAGAAAAATATTGGATGGCTTCACTTTTAGCAAGAATGTAAAGGAAAATCAATACAAAAAAAATAATAAGAAGAGAGAGCGCTAGGAAATGAGCAGTTACAGCCACAAACAAACAAGCAAACAGACAAACAAACCAAAAACACAACAACAACAAAAGGTCAAAGACAAACCAAAGGGATCACTGGGGGGGAGGTGAAGAGACAGCAGTGGGAACGCCCTGGGGACTACAAATGATGTCAAATATAATTAAATAAATCTCTAAAAATAATAATATTAAAAAAAAAGAAAGAAATGCAGATGGAAGGCAAGAGCACAGCAGGAGGCCCAGGACCAGACAGCTCTGGGTTCAAATACAAACACTGCTTGTTGCAGGCAGGATGTATGTGTCCCCCCAAAATTCATATATTGATGCCCTAACCCCCAATGGGATGGCATCTGGAGGTGGGATCTTGGAGAGGCAGTTGGGTTTAGCTGAGATCATCAGGATGAAGCCCATAGTTGGTGCTAGTGTCCTCATAAGAAGAGATCAGAATGCTCCTCTCCATCACGTGAAGACACAGAGAGAAGGTGGCCACCTGCAAGTCAGGTACAGGAACAAGACCTTCACTTGGGGCTTCATTGGAGCCAGTGTCCAATGTCCAAATGTGTTTACACCTTTAATAATAACGTTAATAATACCTACCACTTGGGATGTAATCATAAATTGCATTTAAGTACTGTTATGATGATTAATAATGATACTGATAAACCGATAGTTGCTTTGTTGTACTTCCCGGACAGAATAAACACAAGTCACTTTGCTTGTCTTAGATGGATTGGCTCCGTGGAAATTCTGAGTGCTAAGACATCCAACAAGTCTGATGCTAGCTCCTGTCACCATGGAGATACTACTTCGAGCCAAGTGTTTTTGGCGTCTAGCAATTCCTGGCTCTGTGAAAGCAGTGCATAAGGATTCTAGAACCGTGACCCCCCAGAATTTCTCAAACTACGAAGCCATGAAACAGGATTTCAGATTGGAGATTCCAGAGTATTTCAACTTTGCAAACGATATCCTGGACCAATGGACCAATTTGGAAAAGGTATGCAGGAAGGGCCAGTCACACAACAGTTTCCCAGCTAGGGCCAATTTTGCCCCCAGAGATTATTTGGCAATGTCTTGAGAGAAGTTTGTGGCTGTGACTTGAAAGGGGGTGTGTGCTAGTGGGTCAAGGTCCACTCCATAGTCTCTAATGCACAGGATTGTCCCCCACAGCAAAGAACATCAGGCTAAAAATGTTCACAGTTCTGTTTGAGAAATGATAGCTTAGAAAAAGGATTGAGAATAGAATAATTTACAACAAAAACAAAAAAGAAGTAGAGTAAAAAGATGATTCCAAAGCTGAAACAGTAGGAAATGAAGCAGAGATTTACCATTAAGAGAAATGTAAAGAGATGCAAGAATGTAGCATTTGGGAAGAAAAGCAATCAGGCTAAATGAGAAATGACATGGCTCCCGATACCTAGAAATAAGAACCCCGAGTTATTTCCAAATAATCCGCATATATCCTTACTGGTGACCTGTGGCTATTCTTCAGAGTATTTCCAGCAAGTGAGTGGAAGTAGAATTTAGCTACATAATCACATTTAAATCGGCAACTGGTATGTCTTTCCTCAGGCTGGAAAGAGACCTGCCAACCCAGCCTTCTGGTGGATAAATGGAAAGGGAGAAGAAGTGAGATGGAGTTTTGAGGAACTGGGATCTTTGTCTAGGCAATTTGCCAATATCCTCACAGAAGCCTGCGCCCTGCACAGGGGAGATAGAGTCATTGTGATTCTACCCAGGACCCCCGAGTGGTGGCTTGCAAATGTAGCCTGTCTGAGAACAGGTTAGTATTGTCAGATCATGTTTATATTGGGCCCGTGAGAGATTTTCCAAAACATCTAAGAAACTGTCAGGAATTTAAATGAGTAAATTATTTGAACAAGCGTACACAATACAGTGTTTTTCTCAGGACTCTTAGAAATGTGTTGGAAACATGCCCTGTCTTTGGACCTAAACTAGGAGTTGAATTTTTCATAATGAGGTAGGTTTATTAAATGAAAACCCATCAACAATGGAATCTTCTCCGACCTACTGCTCCTCACCTCCTAAAAGACCAGGGTCACCTGCGACTCAGCACAACTGCAAATTCAGACAACCCCTTCCCAGTTCCTCTGTGTTCGGTGCCTTTATTCTCCAGGTTGATTATCTTAAACCAGATATTGAAGGCCCCTCCTTTCTAATCGTTTCCTAGAATTTATAAATTTGACCTCTTACAAGCTTTGAAAGTCCCTCTTCATCTCCAGTTCTATCACCATTGCCTTACTTCTTATCTTGTCCTTAAATATCTTTTTTTATTGTGGTAGTCACCTTGGTTTACGTTGTTGCTTGCGTTTTAGAAGTATAGGATCTCCCCCTTCAGGTGTCATTGAAATAGTGCACCCAACCATAGCCCTCTCCTGAACAAATTTCATGAGGGTTCCCTGGTCTCTTGTGCCCACACTCCACCCAAAACCAAGTCGTTATCCATAGCCAGTGTTCTTTCTAGCACGCTTATTTTTTTCCTGTAGTTTTGTTGTTTGACTTTATATAATAACTGCCCCACCTTACCTACAGGATAAAATCTGAACTCCTTTAGGAGTGTCACAGAAAGTTCTAGCTATCCTCCCACCCTCACTCTCCAGACTCCAGCCATGTCAGCTGATTGCCTGTAAATTGTGTGACCTTTCTCATCGCCTGGTTTTCTTTTGTACAGTTTCCATCACACCTAATCTCCAAGACAACTCCCGCTGGACCCTCGAATCTCAGTTCTATTGACACCTTATCAGGCAACCCCATCCTAATACTCCAATCCAGATGCTTTGTCTTTGGGATTCCTCCCCAAATGCTTGTGTTTTTATTTTAACCTGTACTATATTGTCTGGGTATATTTGTTCACAAATCTGTAATCCCCATGGGCCTATGGAAGGTACTAAAAGGCAGTGATTGTGATATGGTCATCCCTGTACTGCCAATGATTGGCAAGTAGTAGTGCTCAGTGAAATATTTGTTAAATTAAGTAGTCTCTCTATTGTCATAATAAATCATTAAATTACATATCAGGGCCTCCCTGGTGGGGCTGCAGGTTGAGCGCTGCACTGTGAAGCATCCGCAGCACAGCAGCGCCAGTTCGACTCCCAGCCAGGGAGGGCACCCACATGGCGCAGCAGACCTCTCCTGCCTCGCTGCTGCTCCCCTCAGCAGTGTATCTCGGTTGATCTGTCTGTTCTGCTCCCTCTCTGTCTCTGGTGAGTCCTCTTGCCTCCCCTGACTCTGGCCTGTACCCCAGCTCTTGTGTGCATAAATTAAATCTTAAAAAAAAATAAATTACATGTCATTCCTAACGAATCATTACTTACCTTTGAGGAGTACTATATGCTCTACTCTCATGTTCATATACACTATACAGTGGAATAGCAAAAACCACTTTTATAGGTTTTGGTTTTTTAAAAAAAGATTTTATTTATGCATACAAGAACTGGGGGTACAGGCCAGAGGCACAGAAGGTGAGAGGATTCACCAGAGACAGAGCAGGGAAGAGAACAGGCAGGTTGAGTGAGATACACTGCTGAGGGGAGCAGCGGTTGAGGCAGGAGAGGTCTGCTGCGCCATGTGGGTCCCCTCCCTGGCCGGAGGCAGGGATCGAACTCCTGCTGCAGTGGCTGCGGATGCTTCTTAGTGTGGTGCTTAACTCCTTGCACCACCAGGGAGGCCCACTTTTACAGGTTTTTTTTTTTTTTTTAACAAGGTGATCACTTTCAAGAATCAGCACCAGAAAGCCACTGATTTAGTTCAATGAGGAAGAACAATTCATGAGTGCCTCCTGGAGGACCTTACAGGGAAATACAGAAAGAACATCTGGCTTCTGCAAGGGAACGAGCTACTCACTGGGCAGCTTCTTTCTCTTTCTCTGCAGTCACCAAGCGTCTTGTCACTGCCTCTCTCAAGCACCTGCTCCTTTGACTTCTTGCTAAATCACATTTTCTCTGTTCCCCTTCATTTTGATTGGTGCACGACTTTGATTTGCTACATGGATGCCTCAGACTTCCCTTATATGTTCCATCTGCTAATACATTATTATTTCTTTTCTGTGCCTTTAGGGACAGTTTTAATTCCAGGAACTACTCAGCTGACCCAGAAAGACATCCTCTACAGGCTACAATCTTCAAAAGCAAAATGCATTATCACCAGTGAAGATCTAGCCCCAGCTGTAGATGCGGTTGCATCTAAATGTGAAAATCTTTGCTCCAAGCTAATTGTGTCTCAGAAACCCAGAGAGGGGTGGGCAAACCTCAAGGAGCTGATGAAGTGAGTAGTCATAATGCTGTGGAATGGCTTCCCCCAAAATGAAGGCAACAGCGAGGAGATACTCAGCTCACAAGTGATCAGAAATATGAAAATTAAAACTAAGAGCCCTGGGAACACTTGGTTATTGCTGCATTCATAGTGTATAAACTTGGAGGCAGGAGGAGCTTGGGGGTATTTTTCATAAGTTGGAGTCTCCAAGAGGCAGACTGTGAGATCAAAACTAATTGGGCAATTCGTTTATTAAGGAGTTCTCTTGAAATAAACACCTATGAAAGTCAGGGAAGGCTGTGGGGTTGGACAGAGGAGAAAAGTTATCTGTAATGTATCCCCTAAAAATCCCAAAGACCTGTGACTTCTGGATGTTTCCACAGTCCCAAGGAGCTGTTCTCAGAGGGTGCAGGAGATCCTGGCTTCTCTATGCCTGCTCCGGTTAGTCATTGGTGGGGCTGCCCTAGGAGGAGGCTGACCTGAACAAAGCAGTTCTCTTCAGCCCTGGCCATCTTTACAGAGGGTTCCCAGCACCTGAGACGAGTAGATCCTTTTTCCTGCAGTGGGATCCAGGAGGTGCATCCTGATATCTATCAGCCACAGAGCTGTTACCATCTCCCTGGGAAACTGATGGCCGTCCATCCTTTTCTGCAGGTTACACCATCGCCTTACTACAGCAACGCTTCTGTCATTTCTACTAGCTGGGGCCCAATCCATGAAACACAGCGATCTGAGTAGATGGTTTCTCAAACTCCTTTGTGTGGCGACTGCTTAGTATGCTCTGTGTGACATGCAGCTTGCTGTTCCCTTCCTTTATAGACATGCCAGTGACAGCCACACCTGCGTGAAGACAAAACACGATGAGCTCATGGCCATTTACTTTACCAGCGGGACCAGTGGTTCTCCTAAGATGACGGGACACACCCACAGCAGCTTGGGTTTAGGATTATCTGTAAATGGAAGGTACTTCCCCAGAACTGTAGCTTGGAGCATCAAAGCTACAAAGGTGAAGGCTGATCCTCGGTCTTTGAAATTTTGTTTCCTGTGTACATCAGAGATGTTCTTTGTCATCCCAGGTTCTGGCTAGATCTGACACCTTCAGATGTGATGTGGAATACTGCAGACACAGGCTGGGCGAAGTCTGCATGGAGCAGTATTTTCTCTCCATGGATCCAGGGAGCATGTGTCTTTGCACATCATTTGCCACGTTTTGAGCCAACTTCCATCTTGCAAGTAAGGCCAAGCAGAGAGTTCAGCATCTTTGAAATGTATTAGCAGTGCCAGTGACCAGCCTGGTGAATAAAATAACTTGTGGAAATCAGAGTAAATAACATCATTTAAGATATTTCAAATCTGCAGAGTTGATAAGCCTGAAAAGATATTTGTGTTAAAATAAAGAATGGTGCAGTTGTGCTGTGCCAACCACGGGCATGTAGCAATTATTCAAGTTGTAGTAAGACTGAGAATTTACTTATTCTAAATTGCAGACACTTTCCAAGTTTCCCATCACAGTCTTCTGTTCAGCGCCAACTGCATACCGAATGCTAGTACAGAATGATGTGACCAGGTAAGAAGAGTTGGTAAATGGGCACTTAGTGGGTGTTGGGAAAGGAAGAGGAAGCTATAAAATAAAAACTTTTCTGTCTGTGCTCTTCCTGTGGTCCATACTAGTATGAGATTTAGCCATTTACTCCTCTTCCTCCTTCTCTTTGATAGTCTGTAAATGATAATTTTTACATCCAGGGAGGTCTCTCCTGAGCAAGGGGAGGAAAGGGAAGGGCCAACCTTGTCCAGTTAGAGGCATTTAGTCTTTTGGATGATGACTTAGCTGACCTGAGAATGTAGAGGAATTGCCACTCTTTGAAAGCACATCCCAGCAAATAGGAAATATATATATATGTATACATATACATATGTATATTAAATCCAATACTGATTCCATTTGAACAGATGGGTTGGAGAATCGTTTTAAGTTGAATTTTAAATAAGAAATAATTCACACGACATAAAACTCGACAGGTATATAAGAATATATAGTGAAAAGTCTTTTCCACATCCTGTACTCAATCTCAGTTCTCCTCCCTAAAATGGGTAACAAGCTAATATGCCTGTGTTCTCACTCTCGTTTATAGATCTGCACCTTCCTCTTTTTACCTAATAATAGATTTTGGGATTGTGCTCCTCAATATGGTAACTACTAGACACCTGTAGTAATTTAAATTTAATAAAAATTTCCTTCCTCAGTTGCTCTAGTCACAGTTCAAGTGCTCAGTAGCCACATGCGGACAGCAGAGAGAACATTCCCATAGCGACAGAAGGTTCCATTAGATAGCGCAGTCCAGAGGTTTCCTCATTTTTTTTTTTTAACTTTGACAGTTGTATATTATCTCATTGTATAAATACCCCACGAAAAACTGGTACACTTTTAATCACTCCACTTAGATGTTGTTATGTGACACCTTTCCTAAGGACTGCATGGCTTTTTGTTTGCTTTGGCAACAAATCACCACCCTTTAAATGAAAATGAGAAAAGAACAACAAACACTGATGTCTGGGAAGTAAAGTTAGAAGTTAGATGGTGTTTGTATCAGAGAGGGGAGTCAGGAAGGAACTAAAACTTCCTATTAGAATTTCAACATAGTCCTAATTTTCATTACTCTCCATTTTTCCTCCTGATTTTAACTCGTTATCTGTCTTTGGAGAAACTATAAGTTCAAAAGCCTGAGCCACTGCGTGAGCGCCGGGGAACCCATCAACCCGGAAGTGATGGAGCAATGGCGGCACCGGACGGGGCTGAACATCTACGAGGGATACGGGCAGACGGAAACGGTACGGTCCCTCACCTGGGTGGGGTCCATTGAGCCAGAGAGAGGAAAACCAAAGCGTGTGCTATAGCCTTATGATTTTTGAGCAATGGTCAGGGAGTGGCTAGAACAAGGGCAAAAAGAAAAGGGTTGAGAGAAGATTGTGGCCCAAAGGTAGGCAGACTTGTTGAAATGGCCGTTCATTGAGAAAAAACACTGACTGATCAGGCTGAAGACATTAAATATGTTTTCACTGAAGAACACTAGCTCTACAGAGAGATTTCTCCTTCTATAATAGGGAGCTTTCTTGGGTTGCTTCAAAGTGGGAAAACACTGAGTTCCTTGTTACCTGAAATGTTAAAATTTCCTGGACAACCCTTGGAGAGCCTACTCTAAAATGGGGTTATTTTGAGAGCTCACAGAAGTAAGAATAGGGAGAAAGTCTAGAGGAAATTAACGAGATAATAACAAAAGTCATTATTCTGAGGAAATGCAGGAGTGGATGAAGCAGATAAGTGAAAGACGGAATGAAAAATTTGGTGTCTTTATAATGCTCCAAGCTATAAGCCATAAGAATGGAGTCAAAAATGAGTTACCAAAAATAAAACTTAAAACAGTGACCAATTCAGGAGACACAGCATGGGTATTTTAGTAAATACAAATGTATTAACTGTTACGACTTTATTGTATATGTTTGTTCAGCGTCTAGTTTTCAACTCCAGAAGAGCAGAGAATTTTTTTATTGTCAACCTGGTTGATACTAAGTTCCTAGAGAGTGTTGCTGAATACCTGGTAGAGGAACAAATGAATTTTAAGTAACTTGTAATATCACTTTACTCTTTCTTCTTCACTAGGTGCTAATCTGTGGAAATTTTAAGGGAATGAAAATTAAGCCTGGCTCAATGGGAAAACCTTCTCCTGCTTTTGATGTTAAGGTTTGCATAGCCCTCTGGAGAATATTTAACAACCCAATCTGTTTACCATGTACTTCATTTTTCACTCACAGACCTAGTTTTGGTGATGTCATGTCATTTCCATGATATCTTAACTTCCATGCACAGCTGGACATGGGTAAGAAGTGTTCATTAGTCTCCTTTCTTTGACAAATACCTATAGTGTACCCTGTGGTTATAAGCATTGTATAAACTGTCAATCATTTTATTTCCAGAAGAACTTATGAGAGATATGCTAAGCATAAAACCTCTTTAAAGATGAGGCACAGAGGGGTTAAGGAACTTACCCGAGGTCACACAGCTAGTAGCAGCTAATACAGGGATCCAATCTCAAGCAATCTGGTTCCAATATACTTATCTTAACCATAATGCTACACTGCTCCTTTTGGTAAGGAAGGTCAAGATCTCCTAAGAAAGTCAAGTAGATCAAAAGAAGCTATTTTTTAGTAGTTTACAGTAGCTGCAACAGCCTCCCTTTCTTTCCCCAGGTCAGCCCGGCCTTTTCCTGGTATCTCTGTAACCACAACTATTTCTACCACCTGATCCCTTGGGTTATCTTCTTATCTGATCAGCATTCTGTTGTGCTGTCTGTATGCTCTGTACATGCCTACGCTTGTTCTCAGCTCAACCCAGCCAAAGCTAGGTATCACCAGAGGAAATAAGAGAAAACCACAGCAACAATGGCATCAGGGGCTAGGTTTAGAGAACAGAGTTCAGAACTAAATTTAGCCAAGGGTTAGTTGTACATCAGATCAGTGTTTCCCAAGTGTTATTTGATCATAAGACTCCCACTGACACTTGTTAAAAATGCTAATTCTTATGCCCCTCTCCTACAGAAAGGATTTGATTTGGGGTGGGACCCTGAAATCTTTTAAACAGGTACCTCCTCTTACTCTTATGATCAGTAAGTTTGAGAGAGTTCAGATGAGATTGCTGATGTCATGTTAATTCTGCAGTAGGAACCTCATCTAAGGCTAGGTTCCAGTCTGGCTCTGCCTTTCACTAGTTGTGTATCTTTGTGTAAGCTGTAAAAGTCTTAGTTTCTGGAGTTGTAAAACGGGGACTGAGGTGACCAGCTGGTCCCAGGTGGGACTTACCTGGTTTTGGCACTGCTGGTCTGACATCCCAGGGATGTTCTCCTGTTTTAGTCCAAGGCAAACTAAGATTGTTGAGAATCCTGATAACAGAACTGACTTTACAGGTTTCTTATGATGATTAAATGAGATAATATTTCTAAAGAGCACAGCAAATGCTTGGCCATAACAAAGGTCCAAAAGAGAGGAGTCATTAGTCATTCCTGTTTCATATTCCCTTCCCCTGAGCTTTTCAGAAAAGACATGTTGGTCAGGTTGGCATTTCACCCAGCTGCGTACCTTTCTCTGCCCTTAGTGACATCCCCAACATGCTCTCTGGGTCTTACAAGCACAGCTGCAGTCTCAGGAACCCCAATTGCAATGCAGCACCAGTTCCCCATTAATTCCAGGCCTAGGTAAGAAGAGACCAGCAGCAGCCCTTGGGAAAGGGTTAGAAATGAAGGCAACCATACCAGGGAACTACAAATCAGAACTATGAGATACCAGAAAATATATTTCTCTTAGAACTTAAACAGATATTTTTTTGAAGTCTGAATTTTTATTTTTTTTAAAGATTTATTTATTTATGCATACAAGCACTGGGGTACAGGCCAGAGGTGTGGGGGTGAGAGGATTCACCACAGAGAGCCCGGAGCAGAACAGGCAGATCAACGGAAGTACACTGCTGAGGGGAGCAGCGGGCACAGCAGGAGAGGTCTGCCACGCCATGTGGGTCCCCTCCCTGGCCGGCAGCAGGGATCGAACTTGTGCTGTAGTGGCTGCGGTTTGCTTCGTAGTGCGTTGCTTAACTCACTGCGCCACCAGGGAGGCCCCTGAAGTCTGAATTTTTAAATGGCAAAAAACAAAACATGCAAATAAAAATCTCCTAAAATTGTTCTGTTTTATCCTAGATCTTAGATGTAAATGGTAATGTTCTACCTCCAGGCCAAGAAGGAGATATTGGCATTCGAGTTCAACCTAACCGACCATTTGGCCTTTTTACTCATTATATAGTAAGAGATTAATAAATTTAAATCTGTCTCCTATTTATTTCTCACAAGTGGTTGGTATCTTTATCTGTTTGACACAAAATACATGTAGGAAAAGATACTTGACCTTTTCTTGAGAGATTCATTGTCCTGAAAGATAATCCCTCAGATAAGCTTTTGGGTGTTTCAGCTGGCAGGGTCACTGCTCAGGGCCATGAAGGCAAGAGGAAGGCAACCAGGCAACAAAAGACCCTCTAAACCTACATGGGTCCTCTCCACTATAAAAATAATTTTCCTTAAATCCTCCCTTCTTGGGAGGGGTGGGAGAGATAGAGAATCGGACAGTGAGAGTACGTAGATTTCTTTCTATGGGGGTTTTCCAAGATACTTACTATTTGCAAACCTATTTTCACTCTAACCACAAATTAGAGCAGTTTACATCAATTATCAAATCTGGGTTTTATGTGCCAGTGAACTTTACATAAAGTAGTAATACTGCATTGTTTTTTCCTGCTAACATTAGAGAATCAGTTCTGTTTTTGTGTAAAATATACAGACAAAACCCTATTTTTTTAATTATTAGGTGTATTTACTTTGGTTTTCTTACCAATGTTAGATATGTATCACTTAGCTAAAGGCTGCAGTCCACTTCTTTTTGGTGACATTTATTTTGTAATTTAGCTGAGAAAATTCTCAGGATGGAAGCATATAGTCTTTGTAACTGTCGTGTTTCTTTCTTCTTTTGGGGTAGCTCAAGCTAAAATTTCATACTTATTTCATGTATTGACTCTCCTTCATTCCAACACTTTTTTCCTTGAATGCTTAAACATCCAATTGAACGGAAAAGTCACATCCACAGTAATATTAACAAAATGCTGGTTTTTTTTCCCCGACAGGGTAATCCTACAAAAACAGCTTCAACTCTACGAGGCAATTTCTATATCACTGGGGACAGGGGCTATGTGGATGAAGATGGCTATTTCTGGTTTGTTGCAAGATCAGACGATGTCATATTATCCTCTGGGTAACTTTCTTTTTCCCCTGGGCATATGTCTGAAGAGATCATCAGTGTTCTGGAGTGAACCTGCTACTCACCTTTATGCATTCTTGCCATGTTTTACTTCCCAGCTACCGAATTGGACCATTTGAGGTAGAAAGTGCCCTGATTGAGCATCCTGCAGTTGCTGAGTCAGCTGTTGTCAGCAGCCCAGATCCCATCAGAGGAGAGGTAAGAGAACCAATTACACATCTCAATCAAGTGTGTAATCTGTCAGCAATCTAAGACATACCTTTAAATAGTAGCTCCTTAAAATGGAATTATCCAAATGATTCATTCACTTACAATACATGCTAGATAGAAATTCATATATTAAATAGACAAGTCTGATTGAAATGATAGTATACAGAATAAGGCTGATAACAAATTTGAATCTTTTCTATGGAAGGGTGGGGCAAAGATGGTGCAGATGTCACCAACCCAGTCTCACACCAGGCAGGAGAGGGTGCTAGAAGTCAGCCAGCTCGGGTTCAGCTGTTACCCAGAAGGTCTGGAAATGAATATAAGGTCCACAACCTTCCTGTTGGCACATGCAAATTATTAAGTGTTGGTCATTAGACATTATAGAATTGCTCACCAGTGAATGATTGTCAATGTGAGAAAAATTTGTAGCTGCAAACCTGCATTTCTAACTGGTTGTCCTGAGTGATTGATTTCAATTGTCACTCAAATTTTTACTCCCAGATCAAGGTGGAGAGGTAATGTTGCCAGCTTATCTTCAAACTGGATACATACATTTGGGAAGTCAGTAAGATCTCAATCTTTTAAATCAAAGTATTTAGTTATAAAGTGGCAGTGCTCTTGAGGAAGCATCATTCTAAGGCAATCTGCATTTGGTGGTGAATACTAGTTGTCTCACCAAAAGATCTATTTCTAGGGAGTCACTGACCCAGGAGAGCACATTACAGAAGTCCCAGTTCACTCTTAAAGGGTGCTGCTATACAAGAAGAATGGCCTTTTTCTATCAACTACATTAAAGGGCCAGAAATTCTAGGTAGAATTGTCTTGAACATTTCAAAGGATGAATTTGGGCAACAGCATAAAGTGGTAACCTGTCTTGATGCTTCTCTATCTTTATGCTCATTCTGCCAATGAGCAAGAACCACCACTGATTCTACTCCTGTACCTCAGGGACTTATAAATGGGCCAGAGCAATAGCCAAGTGATGCTGGAATCTTTACTACCTTGCATCAATGGAAGTGTCTCTGGAATAAAGAGTACACGGTTTTAATGAACTGTTTCCTTCCACAAGGATATGACAAATTAGTGTGAATACTGTGGACAAGGACCACACTGAGGGTAGGGGACCTAGAAATTAGGTTCTATCAGGCTGGGTTACACAAAGATTGAGCTTAGTGCATTGCCAATTTTATCAAGGGAAACTTCTCGGGAGGATATGAAAGACAAGAAGTCAAGAGCAGAGATAATCAGAAACAACAGTTCAGTCTGTAGCTAGAGAAGTCTGTAGCAGAAACAAAGCAGGGGTCTCGAAGCTCTCTTGTATTAGATACAGGAGTTGTGGGAGTTAACTGGCTGGCTTAAGCGCAGAGCTGAGATCAAATCCTATTAAATCCTCTGGGCACCCCAATAGGCACTTAGATTCCTAGCTAGAAAAAGCAAACAAGATACACTAAAAACATCAAAATACACAACTAGTCTTGTTATATGTCAAATATTTATTTTAGGTAGTAAAGGCTTTTATTGTTCTGAACCCTGATTACAAGTCACATGATCCACAACAACTAAAAAAGGCGATTCAAGAGCATGTTAAAAAAACTACAGCACCTTATAAATATCCCAGAAAGGTAGGTACTCCATGATGAATATTTGTTAGTGTTCGGGAAAATTCCAGTCATTTTTTCCATTTTAATTCTCCACAAACAAATTACACCAGATATTACAATATGAACTGAAGACATGAATAAGAATCAGTTTCTTTGAGGTTAAAATGACCTGTGGGGTCATTTGGCTCACCATACTTGTAGTAAATACTGAATATCAAGAATAATGTCCTCAACAATACTTGTCTCCCTTTTTGATTGTTACTAAAAACCCATTCCAATGTGTACCCTAATTCTGTTACCTAAAATTCAGAATAGAACTATTATATAATTGACTTTCTCAAAAGATGAAAACTTCTGGGCTGGTTTTCTTTCCCTTGATACCAACAGGTAGAATTTATTCAAGAACTGCCAAAGACCATCAGTGGGAAGATAAAAAGGAATGAACTGAGGAAGAAAGAATGGGAAACCATTTAAATCCATTCCATTAATTATCATGGTATCCATAAAACAAAGACTGAAGAAACCACAGGTGTATAGGTGATAAAAAAAAAAAAATGTGGCACTATACTTATAATCTGTTGATTTAAAATGTCTTTTGGTTATGACATCACAGACTGAATTTTGAAATAAAATATTCAGAAAATTCCTTTGCATTGGTGTTAACATTCCTATGTTTTAGTCATATAATACCATCAATTGTTGAGGATTTTTAAACTTATAGTACAGAATCAGATTCTGACCAAACCTCTGACCTATCGGTTTTCAAACCTCAGTTGTAGAATTTTTCTGTTGATATAAAATGTGAACCAATTTCTGAGCCTTGAAATAAAAACTTAAAAAGCTTATAAAAAGTTTTTAGAAAAATAAAAAATACCATCATCCTAGGAAATAACCATAATTATTAATTATATTAGTTACATTGTTATTCAAATAACTTAAAAAACAGCTTAAAATTTATTTCAAGGCTATTATGAAAGCGTAACATATACTATCGTTGTTTGTTATATCTAATAGTTCACAAGATATTCTTTTGTGATTCTTGAAAAAGGTTTGGTAAGTTCAGTAAGTATTACCATATGAAATAAAAATACTATAAAACTGTACTCAGTGTTTGGGCATTTGAGGAAAAACCAGGATTCATACATGAAGAGAAGACCAATGTTAGGTAACTGGTATGTGAAATGAGAAGCCTGTGAGTTTTTATATTCAGCCTGAGTGTGTGTGCCTGTGCGTGTGCACTTGCGTGCAGAGATATTTCAGATAGGCCCACTATAGTCTATAGAGCTCAAATACTCAAGTCCTCAGAACTTGTAGCCTTTACTACACTGAAAGTCAAACTGAAGTAACAACAGATTGATAATTTAGACATAAAAAAAGTTTGTCAGTTCCTCATTGAAGGTCTGAGTCTCAGTGAATTTTTTGTAGGAAACCTTACATTTCTGTCACACAGATAGTTTGTTTCTGGAGAACTAAAAGTGAGTCCCCTTGAAGAATGAAACAAAATTATGTTACTGGCCTTTTCCTTTTTAAGAGTATGTTCCCATTTGAAATAACCACAACACTTTTTGTTTTCTTGATATTTCCCAATAGGGCAACAATAGAAAACTTTCCCGTGATTTGGTCCATTGTTAGAAACAACAAGCCTCTTAGATCTTCGGCCACACTTGCATAATGGTGGTGTCATCTTCCCACTTTTCCAAGGCTCTTGTAGGTTACCTGTAGAAGTTAAGACAGAGAGGCGAACCTCTCGGGAAGAACTGCCTTCAGATGATGTAGGCTTTTCTTCATGAATAGTGAAGGTCTGTTTTTTTGCTGGTGGGAAAACTGGGGAACTGGATGAATTCCTTTTAGTGCCACCTAAAAGAGGAGGATATTTCCCCAAAACTGAGGAATGAGACATGGTGGCATGGACACTATTAAAAGTACTTGATTTACACTCAGGTAATTTAAAGTCAGAACCATCAGGACCTTGATCTTTGGCTTCTTTTACATTATAAATAATAGTATGAGGACTCTTAAATACAATAGACTTAGGCGTCTCAGATTTTTGAACTTTTTCTGTCCCTCCAAGGTTTCCATGATTTGACATTTTAGATTCTTTTAAAACCATTACTCTTTCTCCAGAATTAAATGAAGTATCTGAGTTTGAGTTACTGATGGGAGGTACATAATCTACATTTTGCTCAGGCTGAGATGCTGGCAGTAAAGCTACATCCTCCCAGTCAGCCAACAGAGGTAAACAGTCAAGGGCAGAACTCATTTTCATATCAGAAACATGATTAACAGATGAAATGGTAGTCGAAACAAGTACCAATTCTGAACCAGTTGTTGAAGACTTAGATTTGTTATTCAAAGTCAGATGTTCATTTTTTATTTGCTTCTGCATATAAATAGATGAAGTCAAGTTGGAAGACTGAAATTGCCTGAGAGAAGTAGAGGACTTAGTATTGAAGAGAGATAAACCATTTTTGACATTGTGAAGAGTTGTTTTTATATTGCCTTTTGGTTGTGACTGATCTTGCCGTACCTTTACAGGAGAATTCACGCCAACTAACTTCATTTGAACTTTTTCTTGAGAACTTACTGTATCTTTAGACTCCCTATCATATGCGCTGGGGTCCAAAATACTACTTTTACAGGTTGATGTTTCTTCACCTTGATTTGTATTCAAATTTCTGGTCAAAATGTTGGAATTCTTTTTAGTGGGAACCTATGATGCCACAGACAAATCCAAACACTTTAGAAACTATGCATTTATAATTTCTTCAATTACATATATGACAAAAAAGAAAACTGCACAGATGAAACCTACAATCATGAACCTATGATTCTAGAGTTTGAGATGACAGAACAAAGAGGCAAACTACCACTAACCTTGTTCAAGCACCTTGTGATTTTCATTACACAACCATCTCTAATCATTTTCCAAGCGAGAAGGGCAGTATTCCGAGAATCATCCAACCCTGGTGAAACAAATATCAAACACTGAATTGAGTGAAACCAGTGTAAAGAACTAAGTAAAAACAAATTACTACTTAAGTGGAAATTAGAGTATCTGTTAGTTTTATGATCATCTACTAATTTTATTCTAATAAATTGGTTTTATGGAAAGCTATGGCTGTCACCTTATCATCTTATCTTAAAGATAAGATCACCCACATTTACAGAGAAGGCAAAGATATATTAACTCACAAAAATGGGACCAACATTCTGTAGGGACCATAATATGTAAATAATTTAATATTCTTGTTCAGGTTTTTTTTTCTCCCCATTAATTCACTGTGTAATTTAGGCATTTGTTTAATCTCCATTTATCTGGTTAATTCTTTTCATTTCTTTCAGGAACTAAAAAGTCACTAGATGGCTTATCTTCTAACAGTTATGAAAGTGGTAATTTGAGGGACCAGGGAAGAGGGGAGAGAGGAGTAGGAAGAGAAAGGGATAAGATAAAGGCACTGGCTTTTTGGTGGAGGGTGACTGAAGCATATGCATACAGGGAGGTGTGAAGTTATATTCCTAAAAGTGTAAAGTTATATAAACGACAAATTTAAAAAAAATTAAGAAACCTAAAAACCAAAACAAAATGAAAAATTTTAATTTTTTCACTGAAAAAATAAAATATCAATTACATAGATTAGGAGCTTTTTGTAGAATGCAAGATATTCCTTATTAATGAGATTATTAAAAAATGACATTCATGTGAAAACATTTATAAAAATGACATAATTTTCAATTTTTACTCACCAGAATGTTCTCGTCCTGAGAATTCTATTCCCACTTCCTTCAGGGCACCACTTAGTCCTTTTGGTTTTCTCTTATAGAAAATCTAATAAAATAAAAGACAACTTACCTAAAAGAGCTCAATGGAGTAGCTATTGTTCATGCTTTTTAATTCTCTTTGACTTAAAATGTGCTTATTTTTTATATGCTTAGTTTTTAAAAATTTCAAGAAATATATGAAGGTTTCAAAAGAAAATTTTTATTTGTAATAACTAAACCCATGTGTGACACAAAAATCATTTTTCCTTAGAAGAAAAGTTAACATGCCCCCAACTCTGACCCTTACCTTATAAGTTACTCTGAGATCAATCCAAGAATTTAAGAACACAGGCTTTAACAGCTGCTTTCTTTTACACTCATACTCTAGGCAAACTCCCAAGTCCCAGTCTGTATTAAGTATGTCAAAATAGGACAAAGTTAACGATGCATTGCCAGTCTTTTTATACTCATGCCATCATCATTTATAATTAAATGTGGAAAGATTGTGTAACAAAATAGTACCATTTAATTTCTTTCTTACTATCTAACAATTACTTTTTATAGCTTCCTGTTAAGAAATTAGTTTGGTAAGTTTCAAAATTATTCTGTAAACACCCAATGAAATAGAAGAGTAAGCCTTCAAATTACAAGGCCTACGTGTTTTTAACTTTCCAGGAAAATATTAATGTAGTTGAGAAGCCAAACATCTTATTGCAACCTGAATCCAAGTATGACTGCCTGTCACTGCTTTGTTATCAGTGACACAGCATTGCTTTGTTATCAATGACCATTATTGACAATGACAACAGAAGATCTATTTGCAATGGTCCACTTATTTTATATCTACATCAGTAAACAACAAAGTATAAAAGCAAAGGATGTGAGTTGAATAAGGACTTTTTATCCAGTGTTGTAGAACAGGCATAATAGTTTTCTTTAAATCATCTTTGCCTGGATTCAGAAGAACATAAGATCACTCTTATCTTTAAAGTCTTAAACTTTAAAGTCTTAAAATTTCAAGGTATTTCAGATGGCAATTTGAAAAATACGAATTTACTTTTTTCTCATTTAACATCTACCAAGCACTTGGATTTCTTCCTGTCTGAGGAATTTGTAAGTATAATTCTTACTAGAGCAAAGAAATACAGAGTGATAATGCTACCCACTTAGGATGGATAGATACAACCTGTTCTTTACCTGACCAAGTAACAAATGCACATAATTTTGCTTCCGAAGTAGAAAGATCTGAAACACCAGTAGCAAAAGTAATTTTCTTCTGTTGCTGAATCTTGTGTATCCATTTACAGAACTGAGATAAGCAAATCTTCAGAGGGACCCCTTCATTAACTTGAGCCTGAAGAGAGTCACAAAATCTGAATTTAACAGCAGACTGCTATGACAACGGAGTACCTACTCAGCACATAAATAGATGCACTGTGAAGGGATACAACTAAGAAGGTCTAACTGACAAGAGTTTATCTCATGAAAAGATGTTGAAACATAAAAGAAACAATATAAAGATTATAAGTCCACAGGTAAAGAAAATTAAGTTGAGTCATCTGAAATCATAAAGAATAATTGCATCCAAAAGGACAGAAATCTGATGTCACTTAATAGTCATAAAACAAATTTAATATTTTTACAACATTATTCTAATTTTTACAGACTCCAATGGACTTCTGGAGAGAACATTATTTCTCTTAACACTGAATAAGTCTAATTCCAAATGACATGTAGGTTTTTTTTTTTTTTGAAACTGATTTCTAAATTTTAAGTTTTCATCATACCTGTTTGATTCCTGTCAGTTCCATACAAAATTCAGAAAGAACTGGATGTTCCTCAGGCTGAACATAAGCATGGAACTCAGATTCAATTTCTCCAGTTGATGTGTTCAGCAATACTGCTGGAAACTCAACTAAATGAAAGAATCATCAGTTCTTATACTTCAATATATAACTGCCAAATTAATGCTGTAATCACTCTAAATAAACTTGTTACCACATTGTATAGCATCATTAAACAACCACTGTTTCAGTAAGAGCCTATTAAAATAAGCAAATTAGTGTGATATAGTGGAGATAATCAGTTTAGGCCAAAGAATAAAATGCTAAAGTTTTGAGTATGCCTATGTGAAAGAAAACTCTTGATTCTATTTCCAGAATTAAATATGGAGACTATCTGTAAGTTGAAATACATTCCTTTCTGCAAAGGTACTGTTTGTTTCTATACAATTAAAATTTTATGTACTCCAAATATGATGACACATTTGTTTTTAGCCTTATGTTCTTTGTCAAGTCAGATTTTACAGGAAACCTCCAAGTCACAATCAACTTGTTTTCTGATATTAACTGTTAACTAGTTTTTTTTTTCTGTAAATTTTTTTTTCTAAAGATTTTATTTATTTATACATACAAGCACTGGGGTACAGGCCAGACGTGTGGGGGTGGTGAGAGGACTCACCACAGAGAGCAGGGAGCAGAACAGGCAGATCAATGGAAGTACACTGCTGAGGGGAGCAGCGGGCACAGCAGGAGAGGTCTGCCGCACCATGTGGGTCCCCTCCCTGTCCGGCAGCAGGAATCGAACTCGTGCTGCAGTGGCCGCGGTCTGCCTCACAGTGCACTGCCCAACCCACTGCGCCACCAGGGAGGCCCCTTTTTCTGTAAATTTTAAAGCGACTCATCTGTGCTCACATTGGCCACTGACAGTCACACTTACTTATTTCCTGGCTATGGTGGCGTTGCCCATCATTCCAGCATGTCGACTCAAAATCAATGACAATTAAGTAGTCAAACAACTGCTCTGCAAAAGATCAGAGTGTCGTAACTTTCCCAGTTCTAAAAAGTTCAGGCTTCAAAATGTAATGAAACTTAAACACACTACTTACTGGATTTGCTTCTTCCAAGACTTCCATTTGCAGGTGCAATTGACTTTCTCCTAATTAATCCAAGCTGCCTAAAAATGTAAAATCATCCAATATGTTCAACAAACTCATTCACATATCTGTTCTGCAGAAGCTAACAAACCAAAGGTATAACCCTCATTATCAATGTATTAACATATTTTGATTGAAGGTAAATGGAATTAGAGTTGGAGAGCAAAAGACTGCCCTTTCCACTTGAGAAGTCATTTTTACAGGCAGGGATGGAAAAGTACCTAACTGCAAACTTAGGCTAATTCTTTCCCCTCACTTTATGGTAACGCTGAGAAACTCAAGTGATCGTAAAAGTAAAGATACATCAAATAAATTCTGTTGTTTTTATCTTTGCATTTTTCAAGCCCTTGCTGTATGTACACATTGCAGTTCTGAAAAGGTACAACAAAGGAGAGGTCTAGTCTTTCTGGAGCTTAAAATATTTAGGTGAAGCATTTAAACACAAAAGATAGACATAGGTTGAAAGTAAAAGGATGGAAAACAGTCCTACAAGCCAATGGTCTGAAAAAAAAAGCAGGAACAGCAATACTTATATCAGACAAGATAGACTTCAAAATA
>JAGFMF010011768.1:8967953-9028965 GCA_019455555.1 Galemys pyrenaicus
GCAGTGTGCTTCCGTTGATCTGCCTGTTCTGCTCCCGCTCTCTGTGGTGAATCCTCTCACCCCCCCACACCTCTGGCCTGTACCCCAGTGCTTGTACGCGTAAATAAATAAATCTTTAAAAAATAAAAAAATAAAGTAGTTCTCAGATTGCTACTGTCATGTATATTTGGACTATCATAAAATTTACATCTATATTTCATCTAAACAGTGTGTCACAGGGTCAGATGCCCTTAGAATAGTACCTGGAGCTAAATCGTAGATAACATCTACGTAGATTTAGTAGAGACATTAAGTTCTCCATTTCCCATTGCCACCTCCATTCCCTACTGTCTTATCCATTTCCCTGAGGACATTTGAGTTGGTGAGCTCTAACTTAATCTTCTTGGCTCACCATTTTCTTTTTTTGCATCATTTATTGAGCACTGCCTGTGTAGTAGGTTCTACATTAATCAGTTTACATGCATCATTATTAATTTGTACAGGAGTCCTATAAGAGATGTTTTATTTCCATTTTCTACATCAGGAAACTGAGCGATTTGTCCAAGTTACAGCTCGTAAGTGATGCAGTGGAGTTAAAGCCCAGGTGAACCGAAGACTGGAACAAAATATGTATTCAGAGATGCAAAGAAAATTCCTAGAGTGGGATAGATGTGGCCATTACTAGTCACTTTGACACATGAGGGAACTAGCTCTTATTTTACAATGCAAACAGTTAAATCCAGACCGTCATAGCACAGCACTGACAATAAAAGTCCAGGTCTTTTCTGTTCTCAAGATTTTTTTAAAAACTTGTATTTTCAGAAATTTCTCTTGCCTCCTCCTACATCTACTTTCCTAGCCGATATCGTTGGACTGCAAAAGAAAAAAACAACTGGGGTTCTGTCTAAGCCGACAGAAGGTATGCCTGTGACTAAAGATTATGGATGTGCTTGTAAGTAGGTTTGTCAATCAAGTTTATTCTGGCAAGCAACAAATAAAAAAAAGTAGTTTTTTTTTTTTTTAAGGAAAATAAGGTAAGTACTCCGGATGACTAGGCATCAGACATCACAGCCAGAGTGCATGCCCCAGATTAGGTCGATAGCTAAGGCTCCTGCATGTCACTGACACCAGACTTTCATGAATCACTGTGAGGAAATTTTACACTGTCAGTGCGTCTTTGTAACCACAAGTGTGTAGATGGGAAGAAAGATTTTTCTTTTGAGTAAGGGATGCCCACTAATAGTACTTATAGGAGGAATAGGCAGGAAATTCGGTTCTGGCCAACTAAAATAAATATACATGACAGCACTGGAGGTGGGGAGGGTAGAGTGATAGAATAGGATGAAACTTATCAGCTCATTGCAGGTAGTAAAGTAAATATTGTTCGTTGATGCCTTTTTGTGTTCAGAAATAAATGAGTAGTTGCACTGACGGTCATGAAAAGGAACGGCCAGTGAGTGTTCCTTCCCATCTCCTCCAGGACTGTGCTTCCTGTCTCAAAAGCATCTATCTAACTTCCTACCTTTCCTTGTTCCCTTCTCCTTCCCTGCCCATAATTAATGTGTAATTGTGTTTGATTTGCCCTACACTGTATTTTAAATATCTTTGGGTAAATCACAGTAGTCATGAGATTCAAAGCTTACATAAAGACATTGTGCTGTGAAAAAAAGGAATAATGAGGAAAAGGAAATTTGAGATGACTGAAGAGTCTAAGTTTTTGGAGATGACACGGGGTGAGGTTGGAATAAGAGGATAAGAGATTCCGTGAGAAGTGAGAACCAAGACTGAGAGGCAGATTAAGGATGTGTCCTCCAGACTGTAAATGCCATGCTAAGCACTTTGGGAATTATTCCTTTTGGCTTCCCCAACCAAACCTGCATGGTGCAGTCCTTTTGCTCCTGTGAATCTCCATTCAGATGTCACTTTAGCAAAAAGACTTCCCCTTATATAAAATACATGATAGTCATCCTCTCCCTGACCCAGTATTTCCTCCTTCCCTTTTCTTCATGGCCCTTATCCTCATCTGATCTATTATTATATTTGTTGATTGTCCAGCTTCTCAACTAGAATTTAAGTTCCATGAGGAATTTTGTTCCTTGGAGAATCAATCTCCAGTGGCTGTACCAATGCCAGACATAGAAGTACTCAGTAAATAGTTTGTTGACTAAACCGAATTACTCTGTCACTCACTGTACCTTATTAGTTTTTCTTTTGTAGCATTTTTAATCTATCCCTTTTCCTTCACCCTTTCCACCATCTTAACCCAGACATATTTTCGTGTTTCTCCATTTTCCACATATCTTTGCGATTGGTATGTTTTAAAATAGTGTGTATATCACTTTCCTCCTCGGGAACTTGCTATTCCTCCCCAGTGTACAGTGAACGTTGGACTACTCTTGATCCTGGCATTGAGAATAATCTACAGCTCAATTTCATCCTCCGTTCTCTACCTTGTTTCCCATATTGCTCTCTTAAACAGACCTTTTTTCGCCTTACCTCATCTAGTCACTGCCATACCTAGTTTTCTTTGTACATTTCTGTTTTACCCAGTGTAACTTCTTTTCTCCTTCTGAAACCTTGGCTCTTGGTTGCAAGTACTGGATCCTCATTCAGGCCACCTTAAATGAGAGGCTGTATGAAGGATGCATGTAGACTAGAAAGCCATCAGGAATCTAAGCGCCTCTAGGGAAGATTTGTTCTCCATGCCTTCATGGCATCTTCTCTGTGTGTTTTCCTCCTCTTCTTACTGGTCAGTTCTCTATTTTCAGGTTCCAGTTTTGGAAGCGAGCAATCTGACCAGCTTAGCAATGACCATTGCCCCTTGTGAGCATGTCTTGACGAGGAATATCAATCACTGGTCAGTTTATAGATCAGTCCCTTGTGAGCCACGTCCTCAGCCTTAATCCATCCCCTGACCACGTCTGCTTAAAGAACAGGCTGGCTCTTGAGTGGGTGGCTGGGATGGAGTGGGTTAGCTAGGGTGGGAGTTAAGAGTGGGAGGCACTGTGGTGGACAGGTCTAATTAGCTTTGTGTATTTTTTTCTTTGTTTTCTATATATAGCTTTTATTTTTATAACCCATTTGGGACTTATTTTCTCTTTGTAGTCCTATAATTAGAGTAGAAGCTCCTTAAAAGGTGGGGCCAGGTCTTACACATCTTTTGATCTTCATTGTGCTTAGCCTACACGGCATTAAGAGACTTGTCCTTTGAGTCTCCTAAGCACGTACACTAAATACACTCAATTGTCCTTGTTTCAGGTTCTCTACCTTGTGCCGGTTCAAAAGTCAGCATCAGCCTGCAGAATGACCCCATCGTTAAAAAGTATGGCTCTAAGAAAGTGGCCTTGACCAGGTGCCTTCTTACAAAGGAGGAAATGAAAACATTTCACTTTCCATTACAAGGTTGGTTTAGGTTCATCTGATGTTGATAACAATGGAAGGGAATCCGACAGTTAATTTAAAAATACTATTGTTGAAAGTTCATTTTTGAGATGTGCTTTCTAAATGATTCAGTCCATCTTCTGTTAGTGAGGAACTACTTTAAGTGCAGTGTTTCTTACAGTGTGGGGTAAGACCATGGCTGGTAAGGGACGGCTTTAGGTAGCACCTGAACATGACTTGAAATAGTGTGAAAATACTGGACCAGTTCATCTTTTTTCAGTTTTCTTTAATTCCTCTTTAGTAAATCAGCAAATGGGGAATTTCATTTTTCCTTGGATGAATCTAAAAGTAATATTTACCGTCTCTAGTTCTAAAAGCATGTATTTTATTCCTTTTCCTCCGAGGTTTTCCTGACTGTGAAAACTTTTTACCGACCAAATGTAATAGTTCTGTAACAGACAACAGTCCTCTCTTTGGACTTGACTGTGAAATGGTAGGTACCAGTGACTTTTCAAATCTTTGTACATGACTAGCAGTTTACTACTTCTGTCTTCTGAATAAACATTGGCTTGTTTCTGTTGCCTTGAAGACTTTGCCTCAGTTTCCAACCTTTTGGTTTAGTTTTATACATTTGTGAGCAGAAGTAGCATTTCCCCTCTTATTTACTTTTTTGTGTTATTTACTTTTTCAGAGATGGTACATGTCCTTTCATTTTATACTCAGTTTTTCAATGCTTAGCAGACTGACTTAAGAGCAGAGTGTGTAATCTGAACTCACCTGTCAGTGGCTGTGCCACCTTGAATAATTCCCTAACCTCTTTCAGCCCAGTTTCTCCCTCTAACAGAGGAGCCACAATAGTAGGGTTATTATGGGGTAATATGTACAAAATGCTTAGATCAGCATTAGATGATAGTGTACTTGTAAATTACTTTTTAGTGATATTGCTGGGATATAGCACAAAATAAAAGGTACAATTTTTTTTAAAATACTTATTATGCTTATAAGAGCTGGGGTACAGGCCAGAGTTGTGGGGGTTGGTGAAAGAATTCACCAGAGATAGAGTGGGGAGCAGAACAGGCAGACCGACTGAAACACACTGCTGAGGGGGGACCAGTGGGCGAGGCAGGAGAGGTCTGCCTGTGCCATGTGGGTCCCCTCCCCAGCTGGCGGCAGGGATTGAACTCGTGCTGCAGTGACTGTGGTTTGCTTCATAGTACGTTGCTTAAGCCACTGCGCCACCAGGCAGGGCCCAAGGTACAATATTTTTTATGGCATTTGCATTCATCTTTCTTGAGCACATCCTTCCCAGAGAAATTATACTGTGTTGATTCCCTCAACTATAATGTTTAGCAGTCTGCCTTGCTTAATGTCATCCTTGCTGGGTCTGCTAATTCACAGAAGCCTGTGCCATGGTCACAGGGACATCTCAGTAGATTCGGGGAGTTGGCAGTGGATGTGGTCTGAAAAAGGAGAGGAAACGAGCTTCCACATTTCAGCAGCCTGACTATGGTCTGGTCTTTCAGTGCCTCACATCCAAGGGCAGAGAACTAACACGCATCTCGCTGGTTGCTGAAGGGGGCTGTTGCCTCATGGATGAACTCGTTAAACCTGACAACAAGATTCTGGACTATCTCACCAGGTATTTTCACCCTCTGCTTGCTCTTCCTAGAGCTGTCTTACTAGAGTGGAATGAGACTTAACACAAATATCCTCTAGCTTCTATTTGGTCAGGTATTATGTAATTACTATTAACCAAAGAAAAGCCTAGGGTACTACAACTATAATTTTTTGTTAGGAAATTTATAATATTGAAATTGTCAGCAGAATATTACCTTCCTTGTCATAGAATCTCCAAACTTTATAGTCATTATCTAGCAACTGCCAAACAGCCAGAACTTTGCTTTTTGATAAGACCTCATCTGAAAAACCTGCAAATATTCACTTAACAGTCAAATGAACCAAGAGCTTAATCTACCATGACCCTAAAAACAAAACAAAATGTAAGTTTTTTCATAACAAAATTTTGAAGCTCAAAATTTCAGTCTATCTTTAGTCTATCTTTTTAAAGATAAGCATGTGATTTCAGAATGTATACACGATAGTGATTAGGCATAAAGAAAAGACGGTGAAACATTACAGGTATACCTTAGAGTTATTGCAGTTCAGTTATATGTTCAGTTCCAGACCACTGCAAGAAAGCAAACCACATGAATTTTTTGGTTTCTAGTGTGTATAAAAATTATACTTACGCTATCCTACAGCCTATTAAGGGTGTGAAAGCATTGTGTCTAATGTACATATCTTAGTTTTAAAATATTACTAAAAAATACCATCATCCCTGAGCCTTCTGCAAGTCATAATCTTTGGTGCTGGAAGATCTTATAAAAAACACATTATCTGCAAAACACAGTAAAACATTGCATACCTCTACTGTTTCTGTCCATTAACTTTGCACCTATAGGTCCACATCTACTTACGTACACTTAGACTTACCACCGTGCTAGACTGTCCTGTGTAGCAGATACATCGTTTTTTCTACATTGAGTATATATTAGTTTTTTAAGATTTTTTAAAGACTTTATTTATGCAGACAAGAGCTGGGGTAGGGACAGAGGTGTGGGGTGTGAGAAGATTCACTAGAGACAGAGTGGGGAGCAGAACAGGCAGACAGACTGAAATACACTGCTGAGGGGAGCAGCAGGCAAAGCAGGAGAGGGCTGCTGTGCCATGTGGGTCCCCCCCCTCCCTGCCCATCAGCAGGGATTGAACTTGTACTGCAGTGGCTGCGAAAGCCCCACAGTGTTGTGCTCAACCCCTTGCACCACCAGGGAGGCCCTTTTAAAGTTGTTGTTTTTTAAAATGACTTTCAGGAAGGAAAATGTTAATGTTGTTAATGTCCTGGCCTGTACACTTCTTTTTTTATTGAAAGCTTCTCAGGAATCACGAAGAAGATTCTTAACCCAGTTACAACCAAGCTCAAAGATGTGCAGAGACAGCTAAAGACACTGCTTCCTCCCGACGCGGTGCTAGTGGGTCACTCCCTAGACTTGGATCTCAGAGCACTGAAGGTGAGTATCGGATTTAAGACTTAGCTTTTCTAGTTTAAGTGCTTGTTCCATTTATCTTAAATCTGAAGCCTTGGGCTCTTCTTTCCTTCAGCCCATGTGGTTTTTCCTTTCACCTAAGTTGCTACTCATTCTATTTTCTTTCCTCCTCAGATGATACATCCATATGTTATTGACACATCATTGCTTTATGTCAGAGAACAGGGCAGAAGATTTAAGCTAAAGTTCTTAGCCAAAGCTATTTTGGGGTAGGTTTTTTGCTTATTATAATACCATCCTGACAAATTACATATAAATCAGCATATCATATGTAATGCATATTGCAAAATTTGGGGTCTCTGCTCTCCTCTTAGTTTATAAACATTATTCCTTTTTTATGAATCCTGCAGTCCTAACTGCAGAGAAATATGACTCAGAAATAAATCATGGGAATACAAAAAGGATTTTACATTCACAGCTGAGAGTTGATGAATAGAATTGGGCAGGGAGGAATGGAAAAGTTAACCAAAATTTGAAAACAAAGCATTCCCATATTGAATGTATCCTGTTATGTATTTGTAAACACATAAGTACAAGATTTTCATTATAACGTGGTCTAAAATAGCCTACAAAGAACTGTAGTCTTCTACAGGCTGGTTGCTTATCTATATTACTGAAATTTTGTTGTTTTTGTTCAGAAGTATATGATAACTCTGTATGTGCTAAAAAGGAAATCTCTTACACTACCGAGAATGGAATGGAGAAGCAGAACAAGATCCACATACAGCTATGATACCGATTAGATTTAGTTGTATGTATAGATTCGTGTGATTTAAGGTTTTCAAAAAACAACCAAGAAAGAACTTAAGCACTTATATTGTATACAAATAGAAAATTTCTGGAAGATAACTTTAAATAGTAGTTGTATTTAAGAAATGAGACAGAGATTGGCTAGAGTGGGTCAGAGACAAGACTTTTTTATTGGGTAGTTTTTTTATCCAAATGATATGCTTGCTGTGGACAAAATCATACCTGATTGTTCTATATCCTCAGTACCTCTTATGTTCTGGCACTTATCAGGAATACAAGAGGCTAAATTGTTATGATGCAAATCTGATTATCAGACTGGTGTTTACATGTAACCAGAATTTGTGAGGTAGTTGAAAGAATTTATCATTTAAGTGTTCCTGGGCACATCAGTTGTATCTTGACTTTCTAGGAAGGATATCCAGTGTCCAGACAAGCTTGGCCATGATGCCACAGAAGATGCTAGAACAACCCTTGAGCTGGCTCGTTATTTCCTTAAGCACGGTCCAAAGAAGGTTGGTGTCTTTGATCTTTGGGTTTGCTTTTCTTAGTATGGAACTAGAACACATAGTCACAGACCACCATGTCACTTATCTCTATCTTTATAAAAACGAGAGTGTAATTCAAAGTGACCATGTTTCAAGAATTAAGACCTCTGCCACTAGTATAATGTAGTTTATATACAGGTTATACTTAACCTGTTTACAATATAGACACTGCTGTGTCTATGTGATTTAGGGTATTTAGTTTCTATATCTGTAAATTGGAAATACATACTTCTCTGGAATATTGGAAGGGTGAAAGAAATACTACAGATAAGACTCTTGAATAATTTAAGCACCGTTCTGTGATGTTGACGATGGTAGTTGGTGCTAATAATTGTGAAAATCTACATAGATTTTTGCTCTCTTGGAATGAGAGGAGCATACATTATTTCAGCAGCAGATCAGTGGGCAGAGATCTAAAGTAATTCTACATTAAAAGTTTTTATTTCACTCTTTATGTCACAGCTTCCCAAATGGTCTACAACTTTATGGAAGGAAAATAAACTAGAATAGGCTTCTAGTTTTTTGTATTAAACCAGTAAAAAGCCTTTTTTATGTTGTCATACAGGCCACACTTTTATTATTTTCAAAAATTGCATGTGCAGAAAAGTATATTTTATGCAACTATGGAATAAATGTTAAGCCAAAATTGCCTCCCTTTTCACTTAGTCCTACTTGGCCCTTTTCCATATTCATGTAACAACATAAGCAGCTGGTAACAGATTGTGTTCTTGGCTAAGCAGTCAGAAGCCATCTGGTAACTACTGAAGCTGGTCCAGGACTGTGGCAATGGCAAAGTCACTGTCTACAGAAGCAGCAAATACCCTTCGAGTGGATTTTTTTTTTTTTTTTTGAGGGAGGTGGAGTTTTTTTGTTTAACCCTACATGTTTTTCAAGGGATCAGATGATGTTTTACCACTGTATTTTCAAGATTGCAGAATTAAATCTGGAGGCACTCGCTAGTCACCACGAACTACAAACAGCAAGCCAAGAGCCAAGAAATACAACAGTAGTTCAGCAGGCAAACACAAGGTAATGTTTTTCATTTCTAAACAAGAGCAAAGACAAATGGAGTATCTATTTTCTTATTTAGCAAGACAACCTAGGGATTTTTTTTTTCCTCTTGAGTATTGAGAAATGCTTACCAATAGTATGGGCAACATTCTTCTATCACAAAAGTCACAAAAGGGGAAAATGTCACCCTCTGCCTTAAGTGGTATCTATTTTCTGAACCTAGTGACTGGTCTAAAATGACTTCCTTTGTGGGGGAAAAAAAAACCAAAACCATGAACAGAGAGATAATAAGCTAGAGAGTATTTTGATTAGAAAATTATCTATAACCTTGATATGTTGTCCAGATTGGGGGGAAAAAAAAACAAAACGAAAACAGGCTCAAAAGGAATTTATCTCCACACCTAACTGTATCAGATCCTTAGAGATTTGGCTTAAACTTTGATAGAGAACTGAGTATATTTCTTGTTTTTCTTTTCTCTCCTTAATTACAGAGCAGTACTGTCCATTATTATTTCTTGCAATGATGGAAATCTGTATCTGTGCTGTCCAACAAAATCCAATATAGATAAGTAGTGCAATAGAGATATTTAATTTTAAATTTTAATTAGTTGTTAGTGGTTACCATATTAGTAGAAATATAGAGAAAAAGCTTTCAGGTAATGGGGAAAACTTGTTTTAATCTTGATCTCGTCTGCTTCACAGTGTTTTAGAGTGCTTAGACTCAATGGGTCAGAAGCTCCTTTTCTTGACCCGGGAGACAGATTCTAGTGAACTTTCTTCTGCCAGAAGCTGTCAAACTATTAAGTGCCTTTCAAATAAAGAGGTAAGTGACTGCCATCTCTCTGAGGCTTGCATCCGGGGCAGAGGGGAATGTGCAGGCCTTTGCACTCCACACAAGTGTCAGGCTTCTCCCAGCTGCGGTCTGGCTGCGGTTACTGGCAAGTCTGGCTTCCGTCTCGCATTTTTCATGGAGCAGTTTGTCTTCACCCCCGACCTAAGCAGAACTGTCAGCTGCCTGTGTCTGATTCCAGCGTCCAGCAGCCTGTGGTTTTGGTTTTGCATACCACTTTGAATTTCTTTTCTGGTTTTGGTTCATGGAAATGTTTATCTCAGTTTTAAGGTGGAATATATCTTACGGGTTTCTCTTTTTATATTTTATCTATCATTGCTGTATGTGTAAAGCAGAACGGATGCATCAAAGCATAAACTTAAATCATCAAGATCTGTATTGCTTTTTATCTTTTAATCTTTTACTTGTAAATAATTGCAAACTTAGGGCCTCCCCGGTGGCGCAGTGGGTTGGGCAACGCACTATGAAGCAAACCGCAGCCACTGCGGCACGAGTTCGATCCCTGCTGCCGGCCAGGGAGGGGACCCACATGGCGCGGCAGACCTCTCCTGCTGTGCCCGCTGCTCCCCTCAGCAGTGTGCTTCCGTTGATCTGCCTGTTCTGCTCCTGCTCTCTGTGGTGAATCCTCTCACCCCCCCACACCTCTGGCCTGTACCCCAGTGCTTGTATGCATAAACAAATAAATTAAAAAAAAAATAATTGCAATCTTAAAGGAAATTTGCAGAGAATAGTAGAAAGCCTAAAACACTGCTGCCCACATTCATCTTCTGTTAACAGTCCATCCCTCTGGGATGCACTTGCTCCTACTTTTCCTTTCCTCTCTATTGCCATTGTGTTTTCTAAACCATTTGTTTCTTGGTTTACATTTTATCTCTTTGTCTCTATAATTACAGTGGGTTTCATGTAGTCAGCAGTTAGTTTTGCTTGTTTATCTAATCTGACCATATTTGCCTTTTAAATAGGGTACTTAGGCTATTTGCATTTAATATGATTGTTGATTTTAGGTTTAAATTTATCTTACCATTTGTTTTCTGATTTTCCCATCTATTTCTCCCTATTTCCTTTTTATCTTCCATTTGAATTTATGGAATTTTTTATGACCTATTTTATCTCCTTTGGCAGTGTATTAGCCATAACTCTTTGTTATGTTATTTTAATGGTTGCTTAAAGATTTACAGTGTGCATCTTTAGCTTATTGCAGTTATAAAAACAACCACCTCTTCCATCTTTATGACCTGGCATTGTGCAAAGGAAGACTCGCCAGTCAGCCTAGCTAGAAGTTGCAAGATCTTCTCAAGCCTGTTTTGAAGATGTATCTTCTCTGAGCTCGTGTGTGCTATTAGTAGTCTCAGATCTCCTGCGCATCCTGACCCTGTTTTTCTCAGAACCTATAACCTTTTGTCCCCTCTGATCCCTGCCTGTAGAACTGCAGCCCCGACAAGGCGATTGCATCTGTTTCAGTGACTTTCCTGCAAGGTTGCCGGTCCTGTGAGTGCTCTGAGTCAGACGAGCTAGAAACCTGTCATTTGGACAGCCCACACGCTCCGTAACATTGGGTGTGTGGGCCACTCTTGGGTCTCTCTTCAGAGGGTACGGAAAGCTTCCTTCCTGTTGAATCCCTCTTAGTGGGCTCAGGAAGAGACATGGATGGGCACACACAGCATTGTGTGTTCTCCTTTCCCTTTGCTAGAATCCCTTCTTGTTTTTTGTTGATTTGGGTGCTGTCTCAGCTGGCCTCTGAAGTACTAGTCTCTTCTTATTTACTCAGTGTCTCTGTGGAAGAACGAGGACCTGAAGCTTTCTTGTTCACCATCTCGCCAGGGTCACTCCTTTTCAGCAATTCCAAAGAATGCTGCTGAGTGCCGTTAGAGCTCTGTTTCAGGCGAGACAGAAATTAGTCCCTCGCTCAGGCCAAAATGTTAGATGCAAAAGTCCCAAGGGAGGGACATGCAGACCACAGATCTTCTTAGCCTTTTGTTGGAATCCTTTCTTCATTTTCTGTTGGGCAGGGTGCTGTAGGGTCTCAGTTGGTCTCAGAGTTCTCGCAAAGGTCTTCTGGTCTGGCTGCTGTTACCTTGGTATCTGTGGGAGAGTAACAACCTGAATCTGCCTTTGCACTCCCTCTTGTTGACAGAACATGCTCTTCATTCCTCCTTTCAGAATGACATGGTATTCGGAAGAAGGCATTTATAATGCTGTTGGGAGGGGATGGCACTTATTTATCTTTCTCCAGGTTCCTTTATTTCTCCCACCCTCATTTCCTTCTTTCCCTTCACTGCAGTGTCTCCCAGGGCCGCTGCTTCTCTATGGGTCTGATTCTTCCCCAGAGCACTGCTTCTCTGAGGTTATCAAGCCTCTTTTCTGTAGTCAGGTGCTGTGAACTCTAGTGAAAGTCGTGACATGTATTCAGTTTCTTGGCATTTAGTTAGATGTTTTCTCACTGGGGTTGATTTTGTTTTCATTTCATCTGAGTCTTCCGTGCCCCTTGATTTTTTTCTCCTCCAATATTTTAAGCCTCCTATCCCTGCGCCTCTTTCTCCTCACAGGCTTGTCACTTGTATGGCAGTGGGAGCTCTGTTGGAGTTAAGCATTTCTTAGGTAATTTGAAGGTGAAGTAGCTGCTGTTTCTTAGTAATGCTGAAGGTATGACTTTGTTTTTTAACTTAGGTGCTTTTTCAAGGAAGCTTTGTCATGACAGCATTTTCCTCCAGCCCTGGAATCAGCCCCATATTGCTATCTAGTAGGGGTAAAAGGACAGCCATTGTTTATATTGCTGTGGCTCATCTCCAGGAGACACAATAACCACTAGGTTCCTGCCTCATCCAGGCTCTTCTGTTCTTTGCAGGTTCTTGAGCAGGCCAGAGTGGAAATCCCCTTGTTCCCCTTCAGTATTGTCCAATTCTCTTTTGAGCCCTTTCCACCGAACCTCACTGAGGAGATGAACAAAAGGGTAAGTCGGCAGGGTCTGCTAAGTGATTTATTTAGTGACTTATGGCCTTCTCCCACTTAGGGAAAAGTAAAACATAAAGTTTGCTCTATGTTTCTCTAGATTTTCTCTTTGTGTATGTACTATTTTATGATTTCACTTTAATACTATGCCTTAAATGTCCCTATCAATCTTATATCTCATTTTAATGACTATGTATATCATTCCATGATAGACCTATTATTTTAGCATTTGTACTTCATAGTTTTTGCTGTTCCAAATAATACTGCAATGATATCTCTGTATACAAATCTTTGTATATTTTTTTTTAAGAGTGAGTGATCACATTTTCATAAAAATATATTTATGTACATGGTCAAGGACCTAAAATAAATGTTCTTACAATGTTCACAAAATAATTAGTATTTTTCTCCTATTATTTTGCTGGTATTCTCAATTTTTCTATGTAAGGAGTTAAAAAACATTTTCATTAAAATATTTTCAAAGAGAATTCTAATTTTCTAAGTTTTGTGGCTTAAATATTACTTGCTCTATGAAACCATCTCTAGCTCCATTATATAATAATTCATCTTTTCTTTGATCTGCTTTCCTACAACATGTCATCTTTTCTCTTCAGAGCAAGAAAAGCTGAGAAGTCAGTCCAGCTTGAGTTAAAGTTATTGCAAGAACTAAGTTTAATGGAACTTGGCCTTGACGGGCAGTCTGGGGATGGCGGGTGTCCCTTTCCACTGTCTGGGTGCAGGGAAAATGCAGTGGCTCCAGCTCTTTCTCGCCTCCCACGTCCAGCTACCATGCTAGCCACGTGTGGCCTTGCATTCCAACTAGCTTGTGGATAACTACGGACTCCTGGTGTTTGTATATTTGATGGTGTTTGTATTGAGAAGTTCCTGGAAGTGAACTTATTCCATGTTTTTACTCATGATTTCTTCAGATTTGACTTAATTCTCTTTCTACCTCCACCTCCTATTTTTCTTACAGATGAGGATCAAGTGGGCAGAGATGTCAACTGTCTATGCTGGGCCATTTAGTAAAAATTGCAACCTCAGGGCTCTGAAAAGGCTGTTTAAGAGTTTTGGTCCAGTTCGGTCAATGGCTCTTGTTCTTGAAACCCATCAGGTAATAAGATAAGAAAACTTAGACTTCCATCTTAGAGATTTGTGTTGGAAATCCAGATGCCTAGTGGGGCTCTTCAGATAACATATTAAAGTTATCTTTTAAAAAATAGTTGCATATGGTTTCAAAAATTTATGCAGTTTAAAAGGACTGAGCAAGTAGTCCTCCATCATTACAGTCATGGGCTGACGTCAACAGCCTGAAGTTATTCTATGAAGTGATAACATAAACTTACTGTAGGGGCAGAGAAGAAGGCATGAAATTATTCAGAATAAAAACTGTGTAACAGAATATTTGTAGAATGATACACAGTAACTGGTAACAGAGGGGGTTTCTGGGGAGAGGAAAAGGAAAGGAAGACTTTTCACATAAATTTTTTGTACCTTTAGAAATTTGACCTGGGCAACTATTAAACTTGTGTACTAAACTATCATTTTTAATAACTATTTAGTTTTACTAATAACTGTTATGTTTAGTAATTCTGAAAGCAAAAATGAAAGGCTTACAAAGTGACCTCAGTGCAGAAGGATAGATGTTTCAAATGTGTTTTCCCTAAATCCTATTAATGCCTTTCCTATGTCTAAAAATAGAAATATAAAGACCATCCCTGGGGAATTAGGCTGAGGCTTAGGGAGGGATTGTCAAGAAATTATAATACTTTATGTCTTTATTTTTGCTTTTTTTATTGTAAAATATACATATAATTTGCCTTTTTGATCATTTTTTGGTGTCAGTTGTAGAAGTTCTCCTTGTATTTTAGATACAAATCCTTTATTAGAAAAGTGATTTGCAAATATTTTCTTTATTCTTTGGATTGCCTTTGACACTGTTAGTATCTTTTGATATGCTTATTTTGATAAAATCCAGTTAGTCTTGTACTTGGTGTCATATTCAAGAAATAATCAGCGAATGCAACGTCATGAGGCTTCTCTGGGAGGACTTTTACGTCCGTGATCATGCTCTGGTTCAGAGAACCACAAACATTGAGCTACTCTGTGTTATCAAGCAGAAAGCAGTCAGGAAGAACTTAGCTGTGCCAGGCTTGTGAGAAAATCATCTTGTCTACAGCTTAGATAATAGTAAAATAGGACACTACCTGTGACTTGCAGTGATGACTGCAGCGATTCATAATAGTAAGAAAGGCAAGTTGTGTGGTCATTTGTTAGCCTTCCTCCCATACTACACACAATCTCACCCAGAGAGCGAGGGCTTCGATTTTAAATGATGAAGTTTATTATCTGTTCCTAACCCTTGATGATTCTTTAAAGTTGATGATCTGCCATCACTGTTTAAACTGTCACAGCAAAGCCTCCATCCTGGTGGCGTTAGCCTCTTCACAGCCTCTTTTCTTGCAGTTTAAGCCTGAAAAGCAAAGGTAAGGAAGTCTTGGTTTTTCTGCAGCCGCATCTCTGCATACAGTATGAAGTCCTGGAAGCCGCCCAGCTGGCCATAGAGTCCTTAGACAGCGTGCTGGTAGAAGGCACCTGCATCAAGGTAGGCTGGCCAGAGAAGGCAAAAACAGCACCCATCGCTCAGCCCCCACCTAGCACAGTCTGCACTGAGTGTCTTAGGCTTGGAGGCGCACCGCCAAGCAGCCTGGCCATGACCGTTCTGGAGGGCAGCCTTCAGCCAGTTCTGGCATTCTCCTAGCATGGCCTAACAAACTTCGTTTTTGCCAAAATTCAGCCTAGGCTAGATTGTCATCTTCTTTCTACTCTTTATCACCACTTGGATTCCAAAAGGTTTATCCTGGGTGTTTTTGTTTTTGTTTTTTAATTTTTAGTTGTTTATTTACTTAGACATGGAAAAACTGAAGTTAAGGCCAGAGGTGCAGGGGGTAAGAGGATTCACCTGAGACAGAGTGGGGAGCAGAACAGAATATACTGCTGAGGGGAGCAGCAGGCAAGCAGTAGAGGTCTGTTGTACCATGTGGGTCAGCTTCCTGGCTGGGATTGAGCTCAGGCCTCAGCACCTAGACTTAACCCCTAGGCTACGAGGGAGGCCCTCTGGGTGTTTTTTTGTGATCCCCCTTGAATGGTGGTATTTATTTTGAAGTTTCTAATGCAAATAAGCAAATTCATTAGATTAAGGCAGAAAACTGATATCTTTTGGTTGGGGAGAATTAAAGAGAGGGTATGTTTACACAGAATGCTTATTATTGTATTTATTCTCTACCATAGTTCTGTGTGCTTTTTTATATTCATGGAAACTGTAGAATTAAGTTACTTGCTAGTGCATAACAGGCCGCTAACACTATCTTTCCTTGGTTAGGTGCAGAGGCCAGTGACAGAGCTCACTCTCGATAGTAACACCCTCATTAATGAGCTGGAACGGGATTCCGAGAACCGAGGTACTATCTACCTGTCTGGAGTGACTGAAAACTTCAAAGAACGCCTGTTGCAGCGCTCCAACCTCTTCCTTGGCCTGGAGGTTGTGATCTTGCCCAAAGATCTTAAAACTGGAAAGCAAAAAAAATACTGTTTCCTTAGTAAGTATATGCAAACAAATGCAGCCTTGGGAAAAGGAGTTGGGGTGATGATAATGTGAGGTCAGAGAAAGGAAATGTTCACCAATCAGTCAGTCCTTCTGGACTGGATCGCATCAGCAGCTCTTGGTTCTGTGCTTTTTCCTTAGCCCTGATTGGCTCCAACATGGATGTGAACCAGCTTTGCTGGCCCTTAGTAACAGAAGGGATGGGGGTGTGTATTCTTGCTTTCAGAATTCAAAACTTTTGGCAGTGCACAGAGGGCCCTGAGCATTCTCACTGGCAAGGACTGGAAACTGAAAGGCAGGCATGCCCTCACCCCTCGGCATCTCCACGCCTGGCTCAGGGGCTTACCCCCTGAATCAAGAAGGCCCCCGGGGCTTCGTGTGATACCTCCCCCCTCAGAGCAGCAGGCCTTGCAGGTGAGTGAGTGAATGAGGATCTTGGGTCATAGGGGAAAGGGAGCTGTCTTGGTTTTACTGGCTCTGGGCATTGGTCTTCTGATGTTTATGGAATTTAGGAGATGTTTAGTTGATGTTTTTTTTTCTGCCCTGGCACTGGTCTTAACGTCATTCTCCAGTTTCTTCCAGCCCCACCCATGTCCTTCAAGACCTTATACGGTTGTCCCCCTCTATACCTACTGAAACTAGGTTTCCTCTGTGTGTCTTTCCAGGAGACTCTAAGGGGTTGACCTAGGAGGTTAGGAGGCTGGGCAGATCTTAAGCAATCTCGTCTTGGGTTTTGCGAGTGGTGCAAACAGAGTTGCACAGTGATTTCTGGTGGTCATAGATGGACTTTTTGTCCACTGTTATCATAATGAACTTGTTTTTTCTAAAACTCATTGATGTATTCAACAGCCACACTGGACTTAAGCTTTCATGGACAGTATTAATTAGAGGAGGTTAAGGAAGAAATCTATTCAGTTTAAATAAAAACAGCTTGGGGGGATACACAGCAGCAGAAGTGAATGAGTGAAGCTGAGGAAGCCTTGTCCTAATCTTCTACTCTTAGCAGGCAGAAACAGAGGCAGAGCTGTGAATGATTTGCTCAAGGCCACAGAGATACCTGAGGGCAGAGAGCACACCAGAAAGAACATCTGTTTGTAGGAAAGGACAGCATCTCTCTCTTCGACTCAGAGGCCTGGGGCTCTCGGGTGGATAGGAGACCCTGCGATAAGGGCTTCAGCTTCAGAGAGGATTTAGACAGCTTTTCCTGGGATCCCATGACCCCAGACCCTAAGAAAGTATGTTGTGCTTAATGCCAGCACATGTGACTTTGCTCCTAGACTCTGAAGGTGGATCACCCGAAGATAGCAGCCTGGCGCTGGGGCCGGAAGATAGGAAAGCTCTACCACAGCCTGGGCCCAGGCACCCTCTGCCTCATTCTGCTGCCAGGATCCAAGAGGTAAGGACTGAAGGACTGTGACATCCTGTTTCTGGCCTCTGGACTTCAGCTATTCTTGGAGAATAGCCTTTTGCTGACAACCAGGGACATAAATGAGGACTTAACTTGAATCAGCTCTCACAGTTCTGACAAATAGGTGTTACATTCTCACTTTACATTTGTATGCTCTTCTAGAATTACACTTACTGGTCCCTCAAAGTGATAGCTCATCCCAGCTTAAAGCCAGGTCCTGCAGCTTTTCTGGGACAAGCAGCAGCTACCCAATCCGACTAGTGTAAAAATGGTCAAGAAGCTCTAGGACAAGGTCCTGGCTTAGCTATGACCAGGGTCTGACCTACCCACATATTCCGAGTGTTTCTGTCCTCCTTGCCCTCTTCCCATCGACACTGTATTCACTTTTTAAGATAGGTCCTGTTTTGATCATTTATACGAGGAACACTAGAGCGAGATTCTGGGCCTAGTTGTCACTCTGTCGCCTCTGACTAGTCGTTTATCCACTAACGGGTGTCCATTTCCCTTTAACAAAATGAGGGATTTGAAGAAAATCAGTGATTTTCAAACACTTTTAACTAGTAAGCCCTTTCTTTAAAAATCCCTAAATGCTTTAAATCCTGAAGCATTAAATTAGATGGGCAGTTCTGGAATGAGTGAATAGATACACAAATGAGTATATATATATATGTGGGGGAGCAGGGCAGTGACTTTTGAGCAGTTTGCAAATCACTGTATTCTACAATTTCCCTTAAAATTCTGACATTCCAGGATTCTTTCATGTCCCATTGTGAAAGTTAGAGTTGCCAAAGCTTTCTCCTTCCAGAAGTGGTTGGGATCGTATAGGGGGTGAGGGGTTGGGGTCAGAGAGCAAAAAAGGCTTAGGTTCTGATGGAAGCAAAGATCCTAAGACAAGTTGGGCCTATCTGGAGAAAAACTCTGGAAATAGAAAATTCTGCAATAAGCAAATTCTTGTTATTCCTTTCTTTTCAAAGTTACACTATGATTCCTACAGCCATTGAACAAACCTGGCTCCAAACTGTAAGCTTGCTGTGTGACTGACTCCTCGGGGCCTTGTCTGTGCAGAGAGCTCCAGGATGCTAGCAGATACCCTTTAGAAAAGGGTTGGAAGTGGCTCGGGAAGGAGTAGCAAAGAAAATAGGTTACCTCAAGCTGGGAGTCTGACTTAGCACTTAATCCTTCTATTTTTGGTATTAAATTAAAAATCTAATAATTGCTATAATTCATCATATCTGTAATAAGCATTAGGTACTGTGCTAAATGCTTTTATTGTATGCATTTTTGGATGGAGTTGTTGAGTCCCACATGGAGAAAAAGACTCAGATTAAACAATTTCACTGAGGTCACACAGCAAGTGCATAGCAAGAATTTGAACCCTGATGCTTGTCTGCCTGCAGAGTCTCTCCAGCACACAGAGTGCCAATCTACTCCAGAAGGCTAGTGCTTGTCACCTGAAGTTCAGGCATCAGATGGAGACAGAGTCTGTGTCTTTGCTCATTTCTGCCTGCTTTGGCAGTAAACAGAGCTGCTCAGCCCGCTGATGAAGTTCCATGAATATTCATTAAGGTGACAGGGAACTGACTTACATTGGATGACTCCTAGAGTCTGAGCACAGAGCCAGGTGTCTTACAACATAGTTAAATGTTTTGTAAGGCTTTTCAAACAAGTGTCTGGCGCACGCGCACGAGATATGCTATACAAGTGTTTCAAGTAAGTGAACAAAAGAACAATGATTTTAAAGGACTGCGATGGCATATTGCCATTGCTACCTGGTTCTGTCACTTAACAGTTGATATGAGCAAGTTTTGTCTAATTTGAGAAGTGGGCATAGCAATTGCTCTTACATCAATACCTACATTAGTTAGGTACACGAGCCATTCCGAGGATTAAACGAGACAATGCTTATAAAGTGCTTAAAACGGTGCTTGGATTATAGTGCTTAGTGTATGTTAGCTATTGTCATCCTCACAAAAACTATGAAATAAAAAATATTTTGTAATTTCATAGTTGAAGAAAAAAACGAGGCTCTGTTTGAGATTGCTCACCCTTGGTTGAGAAGTGCTTCCCATCAGATTGTCAACAGGCAGAACTGTGATTTGACTGTAGGCTTCTGAGACTAGTCAGTCTTCTTTCCACGGAACCATTTTCAGCTGGCAGGTCTCCATGAACTCTGCCTGCTGCTTCCTGCCCCATGGCACATATACACTCCCCAAATTTCACCTCCTCAGCCTCGTGAGTTTATGACCATTTATTCAGCCTCGTAGCGAAAAGTCCTATCTTTACTTTTCATCTATTGCAGCACTGACGGATCATTCTCTGGCCTAGGCCTGATGGGCATAAAAGATGAAGAGGAAAATACCACCTCAAACTTGTGTTTGTGAGTCTTCCCACCACTTCAATTTGCCATTTCTCATCCCTCATGGACAATGAACAGCAGAGAGAATATGGTCAAGGCACAGCCTTTTACAGAGGTGACCAAACCTCCATCAAGCAGACAGCTTTTGTGGAATTGATGTAGAAGCTAAGCTAGTCCATATGTATGTACAAATTTTGAATAAATGCAGTCTTTATCTTAATACAGGTTGAGGGGGGGAAACCAGTTTGCACTTTGTGTCAGTGGTTTATATACGGGTGCTGTAGCAGGTTCTCATTTCATGCAGTCCTTCTAAGTCATATATAGGGGTACGGAAACAATAAGGGGAGTGACTTCTCTGTGGAGAAAACCTAGACATAGTGCAATTTGTCATAGTATCTGTGAAGCACATTTCTGTGAGGTAAACATTTATCATTGAGAGCTGTTACAAAATTGAAGGAAAAAGGAGACTGAACTAAAAACCTGGCAATTCACCAAACAGAAAAGGGTGGGGGAGAGAGATGCTGCCTTCCCTTCATGAGATGCAGTGTCACCCTTTACCAGTAGGTGCCTCCATCGTACCGTATCTCCACGTACAGCTATGAGCTTAAGTTTCAATGAAAGTCAGCGCTCTGCTTTTAAAATCAACTCAAACTATGTTGGAGGGAACACAGGTACAGCACACAATCCGAAAACTGATGTCTGCTACCCTCCAGAAAAGATGAACTAATGTGGCATGCAATATTTATCATACCAAAAACACCTTGTCAATTGCTCCAAATACTGACGCCAAGCAATTATACTTCTGGAGTATTATCGTGCAGTTGGAACAGTCTCACAAAAACATGTATGGAAGAGATATCACAAGGTTATTACAACAGAATTCTAGGAAGCCATTTTTAAAAAATTACGTGTATATAAAAGTCAAATCTCTGGTGTCAGTCACCCGTGGAAGTGGCAGCAGACCTCTAGATCCACACTGCCTTCGAATCTCAGCTTTCCTGTCAGCAGTATGAACTTAAATTATTTAATGTCTCTGTGTATGGAGTAGTAATGGTATACATCTCACAGGATTATTGTGAAGGTAAGCTTATGCAGTCACAGTAATATGAAGTAAAGGAGTGATACATTTTGAGTGCATTTTAGGAAAAAAAAAATGCAAAGACATAGGCTGGAAGCCTTTATGTCAAATGTTAACAGCATTGATCTTTGGCTAGTGGAACTGGCTGATTAGGTTTTATCAAATGACCAGATCTTTTCTGTGTGTAGGCTGTTTTGTTTTTTGTTTTTTTTTAAAAAAGCCCCTATTAGAAAAAAAAAAATTTTAACTTAACACTCAAGATTGAGCATTTGAGGCAGTATTTAATCCTTTAAATGTAACTTCTATTGAATGTAACTTGGTCCTGTGAAGGTTGGGAATTAGAAGCTAGAACTGAGAGCTTGGTTTGGGATTAGGACACTACAACTTGAATGTCCCTCATAAAAAGAAAAGTTCCCCAGGTCAACTGCCAGCCTCAACTGCAAGGTCCTAAGAACAGCTTGAAACTGACAGTATTTCTGGATTCTTTCCACTCAGCTGAGCTTCAGAACTGTAGAAGCGTAGCTGCTGTTTACCTCTTGAAACTCCAGTGCTGACAGCCAAAACAAATGGCCATCTTTGGCTATGGACAGGCCTGGGTTGGGGCTTCATCCTTTTTACTTGGATATTCTTGGGCAAGTCATTTAACTTAGTTTGGGTCCATGTTCACAGCTGTATAAAATGAGGCAGTCTACAGGTTTTAATGATTGTGAAAGTTCAATGGTCCAGTTTGTAGAAAATGTGTCACAAAATAGTAGGAACACAGGAATCATTTTCCCCCTCTGAGCCTCAGTTTTATTTTAAAATGGGGACATTAGTGCCTACTTTATATGGTTATGAGGATTAAATTAGGGACAGCCCAGAGTATTTGATAAATGACGTCAAGTGCGGGATCATAGAGCACTGGGTCCTATGACAAGAGTGCACCTTTCCCAAAATCATTTCCTTTTGCAGGATGGACGCGCCCCATGGTTCTCTACTCCAGAACACTACATAGGTTCGGACCTTAAGGCCTCTGAGGGCTTGGTCTGCACACACTGTTCTTTCAGCCGATGCTCCCACCTTTGGAAGCCAATGCTGCCAATTTGGCCTCTTGCAAAACACATTCCATTCATAAGTGCGTTTGTGCATTTTTCCTCCCACACCCTCTAGGCAGCCAATGAAGAGCTGCCAAGGCAGCTGCTGGAAGAGCAGCTTTTCATTTGGGGGGTGAGGGGGAGTGGGTAAGCAACTCCAAGGATTTTTACAGAACTCTTGGTTTAGGATTTGGACATAGTACTCCCAAGTTTCTAGCCTCCTCGGTCATAGTAGGATTGTTTAGGACACCCAGTCATGTTTTTCATTTCTGTTGTCTTCTTTGTAAATAAACTCTTCCCTATTATAGGGAAAAACCATTGATAGAAAATGAAAAGTCCAGTAAAGTGAAGATCATATCTAATCCCACCAATCAACAACTGCCATTATTTTAGTCATATTTTTTTCATTATTTAAAAGTAGTTTTAACAGTTGTATACTATTCCAAAAATGTCATGTTGTAATTTCTAAAACTGTCCCTATTAACGAGGTGTTTCCAAATAACATTGCCAGTTATCTCCTTGCACATCTTTAAGACAGTTTTGAGGAAAACTTTCTCAAAGTGGAATTCGTTGAAGAGGGTAACACTGATTTTTTAAATTCCAGAAACATTTTTACCCTGTTTGCAAACATGGACTTGTTTAAAAATCTTTGCCAACTTGATAGATTAAAAGGCTTTTCATTGTAGGTCTAATTTATTTGAATATCATTTATATAGGCATCTTTTTTAATAGTTTTAGCTAATTATTTTACTTCAGCGAGTTGCCCATATCCTTTGTTCATTTGCATTTATGCTTAGAAAGCCTTGAGATCAGTTTGATACCCATTGACATATAGTGACTTTTTAATGACTTAATTTTTATACCTGAAATTTTACCTTTCACAGATATTTAAGATTTTACCCTATTTATGTTTACTTACCTTGTAAGGAGGGTTCCATACTACCTAAGACTATGTATACTCGACAGTGTTCATCTGTCTTGTCTTACAGTCCAGAGCACGGTTTTGAGACTGTATACCAGCAGTTTCAGTAGCACCACCCACAAAAACAGGCCCATGGAGAGTCCCCATCAGCATGGCTCACAAAACACTATTGAACTGGAGGCTTCACTGCTTACTGCACTGCTGCCGTAGTCCACTAGAACTTTTTCCGCACCCTGAAGGCAAGAGACGGAGTCGACTAGCGTGTTTAGGAAAAGCCCACGTAAGTGCCTATGGCTTTCACAAAACAGAGCATCAGAAGTCACAGCAAAGGAAATGAGAGGTTAGGCTAGCTCCCTTGCTCTTCCTTCCCAGGGAGACTAGCCCTTTTGGACCTACATCAAAATCCAGAGCTCGAAGATTCCTTCCAGGCCAATCTAGCCACATGCTTTGGCGGCTACATCTGAGAGGAAGGGAAGGAAGAGACCAGTGCTGAGGTGACCCTTCGATGCTCCTCCGAACTCTCAGCACTACATTCAAATATACTTTCCATCCCAGCTGCTGCTACGCTTACCTGATGTGTGAAGCTACTTGCCCCCCCATAGGTACCCCTAACCAAAAGCTGGACTTCAGCTTATATAATCGGATCAGCATTATAACACTTTAAATAGGACGAGGCTCTAATACAAGCATCCAAATCAGTATTCTACACTTTGTTATTCCCCACACCTAATTCTGTGAGGCCTGGGCTAGGTGCAATAATTTAGGGCGAAAGCACAGAAGACACAGCTCAAGAGCAAACTATGGAGTACATACATGGTTTAGGGGGTGTGTTTTTGACAAGAATAAGTCCCCCTAGATTTCTGTGCAGGCTCCATCTGATGCTAACCTTGATAAGAGGGAAAAAAAATTCAGTTAAGGAAATCCTACATATTCCTCTAACTACAAAGAAGATAAAACCATGATTCCTGAGCCCTTTCTAACTGAAAAGATAAAGTACATTTAATCCCACTCTACTTTTAGGAGCTGCCCGCGAGACTGGGGAATGTTTGTTGAGGCCAGTAGGCCTCTGTCAAAGAAGTAAGATGACTCCCCAATAGCTTTCCTGAATATAAACAAAAACTAGACAGAAAATACAATGAAAGGAAGTTAAGGGTTATAAGGGCTCTACCATAATCAGACTTCTAGAATGTAACAGCCAAATGCAGCCTCGAAGGATGTCAGTCTAAACCCTCCCACTGATCCCCAAGATCAGCAGTGACTTCCTAGTAGACCATGCCAACTACCCCTCTCCTCTGGGTTTCCTAAATTCACCTGTAGGCTTTTTAGTGCTTGTAGTGACTGAGTGCTTATGTGAGCTCAGGTACTATATAAACACGTTAATGCAAACACGGATGGGAGTAGTAGTGTCTTGCTTATACAGATGAGTAAAGAGAAATGCAGATTTCACTAACTTGCCAAAGGTTAACAGCAGTGGCACCCAGTCTCAGCTTGTTTCCTTTGCTGTCACTGTCACCCTGGTACATGTAGAAGCCACCCCTTAGCACAGTGTTTCAATTCACTTTTTATTCCCTGTGGGAGTCGCATCAACTGTATGGCGGCGGCCATGGAAGACTCATTTGCTCTCTGCCCACAAGAGTAGTAAGATCCCAAAGGCCACCCCACTGAACTTGCATGAGAGGTCAACATTCGTGTTTGGAATCTGGGAATCCTGTTATCTGGGTTAGTTTTTAAGGATCCTGGTTATGCTGGGGGAGAGGCTAGGTTCCCAGTGGGTATATGTTACTCCATAATAAAATCACCAATTTTGTATGTTTTGTTCCAGAATTGGCAATACTCAAGTAAACAAATTTATTAAATCCAACAGCAGGTAACTTTCCAAATTAAAAAAAAAAAAAAACATCAAAAGAAAGAATGTAGACATCAAAGACAAAAATGTGTGTAACAAGTTAATAAAAATATTCAAGGGGCCATTTGGAGAGTGCAACAGTGCAGAGAATACAAACAAAATATTGACTTTTGTCAACAAGTTTGTACAACCTCAAGAAACAGACACACTGGTCACAAACCAAGAGGAATCCACAAAGGTGGAGGGTCACATGAGCAGTGGACTCATCACCTCAGCGGGTTAAGGCAGGGAATCTGTAGGATCAACTCATCCAAACCCCGTTTGCCTATTGCTTCAAATTCCCCCTTTGAAACCTAGAATCATTAGTGCAATAAGTAAGAGCAATTAATCACAGACTTGGGGCTAGGGACCAGGGTCAGAGGGAAGACACTTCCCAGAATAAATGTGTGTGTGTGGGGAAAAAACCTACAGCAGCTGCTGAATGGCTTCCTTTGGCAATATCTAAGATTTGTATTGAGAGTAGTAGGGAAGGGGGAAGTAGGTGGTGGAAATAGGTGTCCACAAGAACAGGCTGACTTTCCAAGAGGAGGAACAGGGGAGATGCGACACCCCAGCACATGAATCAGAAGCAGAGCCTGGAGATTACACAAAGCTGTTTGAACCATCTTGCTTTTGCAAACAGTGTGTGAGCATCTTTCAATTAGGAAAAATGCTGCTGATCCTCACTGAAACAATCCTAGTCCAAGCTAAACTGGATGTGTGGTAATCCATTACAGCTTTCCAGAGGAAATTCTGAAGGGAAAAGGGTGGGAACACCCTCTGTGTCATTCAGTAAAGACTGTGGCCTAAGAGGAGGCTGGCTCTATATCACATGTCCTCAAGTGAGGCCCGATTAACAAACTTGAATAACTGAACAGTCCTTTAAACAAGTTCAACAAGTTACTGCTGAAATCCCCTAAGGAAGACCTTTGTCAAGATTTTCAAATCTCCCAAGAAGACCTTCATCAGTTACCAAGATGGAAAAGTCATCACTAACCAAACACTAGACACGAGCGTGGCAAAGCAGACAGTTACAGCCAACCCAGCAGTAGCTTCCTTCCAGCCCTTCTAGCAATATAATTAGGTCTACTTTTCAGCTTTACTACACTGTCAAGACCTCATTTAAATGACAAACCAGACTCCTAAAGTACAGATCTAAAAGATTTTTGAACTTTTAGACCCAAGTCCTTATCCCAGTAATTTTCCATTATTTTGGGGACAAAATTTGGCATAGCAGAGAATATAAGGTGATCACTGACAAGTCCCAAACCCTGCACACTCCAGCACTGAGGGCTGTTTCAGCACCAGCCCCTGGGAGAGCGGTCCTGTTTCAATGACCAGTTAATACTGTGTGGCCTAGTCCCTTCTTCCTTTCCAAGAAGACTAGTTTTGCACCTTCCTTAGAGAAGTTTATAACACTGCCTTGTACATTTCCAGCTGGATTTCCATAGGTGTGGGGGTTTGGTTGAAATGTGATTCTTAGATTCAGAAGAGATGGGGTCTTGGACCCAAGTCACACAAGGGCACATCTGGCAAGGATGAGGGAGGGCTAGTGCGGCAACCAGCGGAAGCCTAGCAAAGTGTCATTATAGGAGCAGGGGCTAAGATTAATACATTCAAATTTGGCAGGGATGGGGAAAAAAGCAATTCAATGAAGCAACACTTCATCTCATACAGCTTTCTAGTAGACTACTAGAGAAACACTATAGACACTGGCAGACAAAACCATTTGCCAAAACCCAATTTCCCAACACGCTCTGTTGTAGTCACCTCAGATATTTGCCTATTTTCAAAATGGCACCCACATCCTTCAAGGGTACACTAGCCTCCCTGAGGTGCATGCGTTTGGCCACTTCCACACAACTACTGCTTACTCATTAAGCAGCAAGCACATTTCTAAGGTAAGAGGAACAGGGACCTTTTCTTTCCCAGAAGTGTAACTGCAAACACTACACACACCCCATCGAATCCCTCTGCAGAAAAACTGCTTTTCCTGTTGTGGTAATGAGAAAGTCAAGCATTGGCCTGGAGCCACTGCACAAGTTTGAAGTCCTTGCACCAGGGACTCTAGTGTGGAGGGAACCAGTAAGCTCCTCCCTCATCTGGCCTCTCATTTGTACTTTTTTTAGGAAGTAGATTAAAAATATAATCAAAAAGAATTTATTGAAATGGTTCTTTTGTAGAGGGCGGGTAGCTGAATAGTCAATTAAAATACGAAATCTACCCAGAATAGTACACCCTGTGCATGGACTGCCCTGTAGGCTGTGGAGGGGGTCCAGTTCCACCAGAGGCCTCTGGATCCTCGGGACCTCCCTCCTCCGGGCATGGCCCTCCAGTCACCCCGCTGATCAAAGGTAAAAAGAACCTTACCTGGCTAGGAGCAGCCTGCCTTCCCTCTTGTTCAATCTCTACTCAATCTAGAATGGGGGAGTTGGGGGGACACAGACTGGTTGGATGAGAAAGTCTCTAAGATCTTAGCACCCTGACGAGTTGAGCCCACAGAACCTGCCTGCTGCACCTCGAGACCCTCTCTACACAAGGATCTTATGTCTTCGCTAGAAAGACACCAGCCAGCCAGCCTGAAACTCCCTTCAGCTCTCCAGGGGTAGTGCTAACCTCCTGTTGCTGGTTTTAAAGCTTCCCACCTGGCCCTTTAGAAGGGGCAATTGTCAGGTTTAAGATTAAAAAAAAGAGAAAAAAAACTCAAGAATGTCCCCTAAGTCTGTCAATTTTATATAAACACCAACTGCAGCAAATACTTAAATAATCATCTGTATAAAGATGGGAGCCCTTAGCCATAAGGCTATACTGATTAAGGAATTCAAAATAAGCAATTCCTACCCAGGCTGAGAAACATACCTGGGAGGGGCAGGAGTAGTTAGGGGAGAAAACGCCACATGTCCAACTCTCATCACCTCAAGAGTATAAATATATGTATATGTTTTTATTTAAAAGATTCCCTTTTGAGTCTGTCCAAAGTATTGGAAGCTGAGCTACACAAGTTCCTGCCACCCACCTTTCCAGTACAGTTTTTGAGGATATATTTCTTTAAATGGCAAAATAACAAGAGGATCCTCTACTGAAAGCAGGTAGGACTAGAATCAGTTCCTGTGTGGCAGTTTGGCTAAAGCCGGCATTGTGGAGCTAGCAGGCAGAGGAGTCTGGGGAACTGGGCCTCCCTCTTGAGGAAAGCCCTGAGAAAAAATTCATCTTCTCTTTAGTGGAAATGGTCCAAATTCAGATGCAAAAGCCTCCATTGTGATATTCCCTGGCACTCTTCTTATACTTTATATATTGAAGGACGCCCCCTCTTTTATGGCCAGTTTTAGCAGGCAAAGAAACAAAGGAATATAGATACATATATGTGTATATATATATTTTATATAGGTAAAATATATACATATCTTATATATGTATATATACATATTTGGGGGTAGGGGAAGGATAAGAGGGTCATGTAAACCTAAACAGTCATCACATTACCCCAAATGAGCCTGACATTAACAAAGAAGATAATAAATAACTCCTGGGGGTTAAGTGACAACATGGGTGCAGCAAGAAGGGAAAGGGCACACGTTTAACTATTAAATACACTTCTGTATTTGTTTGGCAGAGTTCAGACCAACCCCAGGCTTCTGCACTTGCCAGACAAGTAAGCTGATGATACTCAAAGAAAAATTTTCAAAACAAAACAAAACAAAAAAGCTTCAAGCAGAGCTCCATACCACAGTTTTCCTTCAAGTCAGTTGGTCGGTAGGCACAGTTTTCCGACCACAAGGAACAGAAACTTTGGCTCCAAGGCAAAAAAAAAAAAAAGGTATTTTCACAACATGAAAATACAGAAAATTCATCAAAGAAAGAAAATTATCAAAGTCTACTTCCAGCAAAACTGAGGTAGCACTGCTTTCTCTGCATTCAATGCGTAAGTGGTTCTCAGTATATCGTGTTCTAAAAAAACTGCTCACTTGACTGACAGGTGCAGCATGTTGACAGATAAACTCAACACGAAATGCAATAGGTCAAAGAAGGAATGAGCAAGAAGTGAGGAAAATAAGGGTTTCCGATAAATTAGCTTAAAAGGGGGTTGTCACCAGACTACAAACACTCTTGGCTGGCCTCGGCTCTCCAAGAGCTTTAAATCGCCTGGAAATTAATGCAATGTGGTTAACAGTTAACACTGCTATTCAACTCTGTGTAAATCTTTAAAAATAATTATTACAACCTAAATTCAACCATGTAAACAGCACTACACACAGTACAGACCTGCCCTGAAAAACAATATGCAAAACTGAGATCTGGCACTGTATCATTTTGTAATGTTAATTCAACCTAACAGTTCCACCCCCCTCCCTGCTCTAACCCTCCCCCATTAAAAAAAAAAAAAAAGGACTAANATTTTGTAATGTTAATTCAACCTAACAGTTCCACCCCCCTCCCTGCTCTAACCCTCCCCCATTAAAAAAAAAAAAAAAGGTCTAATTTGTGCAAGAAATGGCAGGCTTATTCTATCTGAAGGCTTCAAAAAAAAAAGATACACAACATGTAGCCAGGTTCAAATATTTTGGGGGACCCCCCCAAAAAGAAATAACCAAAATAACCAAAAGTGAAGAAAGTGCCTAAAACATGATACAGCATTTTAGAGCCCTTTCAGATACAAGGCAGAGAAAGGTGTAAAGTAGAAAATATCCGGATCTTCAGTAATTTCCAGAAAGGTCCAACTCCTCGGTTGGCTGCAGGGCAGCGGGCAGATCCTTGCTGCTGCTCCTGGGACAGAGCCACTAAGTCTGCTCCTCGGGACACAAGCCCTCGGTCCCTGAGCTGAGTGTGCCTCTCCCTTCCCCTTCTCTTTTCCTTCGCTCCATTTCCCACTCCACAAAGGTATCAAACAGACTCGGCCAGGCCTCATCTTCGCTGTAGTTGCTGAGGTCGGGGCCAATCACCTGAGTGAAGTTAAGGAACATGTTCCAAGTGTCCCGGGAGATGCCCTTGATCCCCGAGGGGTTCTCTGTCAGGAAGTTTAGCCACTGGTCCAATACTGGAGGATTGTTCTGGGTAAAGACTAGTTTCCACAGGGCAATGGCTATTTCCCGATGCAGTGACCGCTGCCCTTCTTCAGAGTCCAGGCCAAACTGAAATGTAAACCGGTAGAGATCCTTGAATTTATCCTCTTGTTTGGCTTCTGTTAAGAGGCTAGGGAACCGTGCACAGATCCCGTCAATGCTGTCTGCACTTATTGCTTTGCAGCCATCAAAAAACTCCTTCCTGCAACAGGAAGGAGGGAGCACAGTTAATAATTGTAACAATGTCATTTACTAAGAGGCAGTAAGCATAGTGATGAAAAAAGTATGACTTTGAGGTCAAATTGCCTGCATTTGAATTCCAGTTCCTTTGCTAACTAGTCCTATTTCTTCATCTGTTAAATGGTGAGAATTCCACTTTACTTCATAGGGTTTTGGTGAGGCCTAAACAAGCTAATACATGTCAGCTACTTCTGACAGGACCTGGCACACAGGAGGCACTAATAGTGGTTTGCTCACTCATCTTTTCACAGCTCAAGTCCAGTCTCCTGCCCCCTGCTTTGTCTTCAGCATTCTGTGGAAGTGACTAAGCTGCAAACTCTCCTAGCCTGGGAGTCTTCCTGCCTTCCTGGGTTGGTTGGTTGGGGAATATTTTTTGGTGTCTGACAGGAAGACTTTTGGAGTCAAAGATTCTGGATGAACCTAGACAATTCTGCTACCAGAGATTAAAACTGTTATTAAAAAACAAAAAGTGTGTATGTTTTTTTAACATCTGCAAAATACTTTGAAAATACAATGTGATCTCCCATAGAGACAAACTGTCTGAGACCTGCCGGGTAACCTATCCAGGGCTAGCAACTGTATGGGGGTGTCTCAAAGTCAGTTCTGCAAACCACACTTCAGGCTGACCCTGCCATGTCTCGCCCCAGGCACACGACCACAGTGACGTGCCCAACCACTACTGGTAACGGCCACTGACCTCCTCAGCTTGGGCCGGCTGAGGGCAGTATGCTAAGGGCTAAAGGGGCACTGGCTTAGGCAGTGACAGAGGCACATCCAGGGGCTCATCCATCAGCACACGTGGTGCCTGGCATAAGGCAGGTGTACAGTAAATGCCAGGTTGGGGGCAGGAGGGGGGAGAACGGACAAAGGGATGAAAGAGAAGAAAGTTCTGAAACAGGAGTAGGACTGAGCAGCAGCTTGGCAACGGCTCATGGGACGACTCCTCAGCTAACGGTGCTCGGTGCCCAGTGTTTCAGAGGCTGCCTAATGTCTGGGATTCGTCCAAAGTCTGACCTACAAGCTAGGCGAAGCCTTTATTCTGCAAGGTGAAAGTGGAGTACACATCAGAACCACATGTGGAGTTTTGTCAAAACACAAATGCCTGAGTCCAACCACCTGAGAGTCCTATCAGCACAGGTATGCTGCAGGGCCAGGTACATATTTTTTAAAGCCTGGGGACAGTCAGGAGGCCTTCTCTGGATAAAAATCATAACTTAGAAAAATTTTAAGCTTTAGAGAAATTGGTCAGAAAAAGAAAAAGACTTACCCCAAGCCCTAGGAAGCCAACCCAGTTCTACGCTAGCTGGACACCACTGCCCAAGGGTGCTGTCTCTCCTCCTCTGGTCACCTGGTGACACGAAGGATTTGTGACTAACCTGGTGAATTTGCACATGGTAGCAGCCTGGAACTTCCAAGCCAAGAGCAGCACTCGAAATTCCGTGGGGTCGACACACAGGTCATTGCAAAAGCGCTCCATGCCTTCCTCCAAAATCGCGTCCTCCCGCTCGTCCTTGTAGCGCCTGAACAGTTCTTCCAACCTCTGTAAGGAAGACTCCTCGGCATTGGACTTGGGGTCCCTCCCAGCATCTCCTGAGGACGTTGGCAGCTGGCAGGCCTCGGTGGCAGCCTCTGCCTTCTTGGTCCCATTGACGAGGATGTCCCCACCTGGCTTCCCACAGGCTGGCGGCTGTTCCTCACGGTGGCCTACACCCCGCCTGGTGTGTGACTTGCTGCTGGGGTCACGGTCTCCATTCTTGCTGCCCAGGGTTGATGAGGGATTCTTGCACTTGGTGACACACTGGCCCATGGTGCTGGTGGCCTGACCTCTAGAGTGGCCCCCCCTGGATCAGATGCCCCTGCTGCCTCTGGCCCATGTGCCTCAACATGCCATCAGCCAGAGGAGTCAGCCAATCTGGAAGGAAATGACAGAGCAGTCACGGCCCCGAACAGGGAGACAGGCTATGCACACTCCCCACCACGGTCTACACTGCATCCTCATTCCATTTCAGCGACCAACCATGAGCCAGCAGAGTGGTCCTGAGCTCACCACCACCTCTCTCAAAGGCCAGCTCTAGAATTACAGTGGCCAGGGCACATGTGGAGCACCAATCAAGAAACTACAAAATTCTTTGGATGACGCAGGCAACATTAACATACAGAGGAAACTAGTTCACGTGTAGAAAACATTAAGGAAGACTATGGTTTTGCCAAAAATATTCCAGAGGAAATCAGTCTTGCCACCTTGCCATCACATAAGAAAGGTATTTGGACCTGGATTAAATCAAAGGCCCATCTTCCTTCCAAACTCTAATATCAAAATTCTCACAGATCTTTTTGAGTAGGATTGACTAGGGCAAAGGGTGGCCACGTCCAAGACAACGATACAGCTAATAAGTGGCCCAATGGTGAGGCAATGGATTTGCAGAATCAAGACCTTAAGACGGGGCCTCCCTGGTGGCGCAGTGGGTTAAGCAACGCACTATGAGGCAAACCGCAGCCACTGCAGCACGAGTTCAATCCCTGCTGCCGGCCAGGGGTGGGGGGGGCCCACATGGAACAGGCAGACCTCTCCTGCTTTGCCCACTGCTCCCCTCAGCAGTGTGCTTCTGTTCATCTGCCTGTTCTGCTTTCCGCTCTCTGTGGTGAATCCTCTCACCCCCCACCCCCACACCTCTAGGCTGTACCCCAGTGCTTGTATGCATAAATAAATAAATCTTTTTTTTAAAAAAAAAAAAAGACCTTAAGACTACAAGGATATACAGAATCAAAAATAAAAGTCCTAGACAAAGAAAAAAGCAGTATTTGTCTCTGGTCTCTAACAAATCCCTCTCTGGGCCTATGCCACACAGTAGGTGAACAGCCTTCTCTCCATCCTTCCACCCACCCGTAGGAGCCACCCACCAAGCCTGTTCTCCAAGCCAAGTTTTCTGGTCCCTTAGCTGCCATCTCCACTGCCCATCAAGTCCTCTGCAAGGCTATACCCAGAAGGCAGGCCAAGTTCACACTCAACATCAGTTTGAGGACTCAGTCCCTAAGAGAGTGACTTCACTTTAAAACAAGGGCTCATATACCCAAAGACAATTTCTAAATGGCAAGATAAATGCTAGGTGAAAAATTTGTCTGCACTGATACATAAACTCATCATGGTAGGTTATTAATTACATAGACAATTTAAAAGCCTATTAGTTAATTCCTAGAAATTTCTGGGCCAAGAGGGAGGTGATTTCTCTGAAAACTCTGTCTCTCAGGAATCTTATTCTTACCTTCAACTAGTCCACTAGATCTGTAATTTAGTACTTGTAAAACTTTGCCACCTGCTGTAATAATTGCAGTCATTGAAATTACAATGTTAATAGAAATTTAGATCAGGAGCCAAGAGTTTAGTAGGAAAAGCACACAACAGACCAAACCACTGTCAGTCCCATACCTCCCACAGTTCAGGGAGCACACAGGGGCCAAGGATTCAGATTCAACCATCTTAGGACGCTGACAGTGGAGCAGAAGGTGCTTTTTTTAATGGAAGGTTAGAGCTTTAAACCTTACCTGTAGAACTTGACTTCCTACAAATAGTGCCTGGGTGAATTTGGGGTTATCTTCAAAAGGAATTCTAAGGGTAGGTTCTGAGCATACAAGTTTAAAACCCCAGAATTATTCCTGTAGTTATTGGAAACTCCTGGTATCAGGGTGTGCCCCATTTTCCACCCTCAAAAAGAATCAATGACAAAGAGACAAGTCTATACATGTCCTGAAAAATACGTGCAGTTTCACTTAGGCTTCACAGATAAGCTGAAACCTTTCTAAGGGTTTTTGGTATGGAAAGCAACAGAGCCAAGTAAGTTTCCCTTAGGTCTTCTTTGTGTTTTAAGAGTATTATCAGTAAGCCATAAACACAACCTATTAAAATTTTAAAAGACAAAAGTAATTCTTAGAAGTCCATCGTACAAGAAAAGCAACTATTTGAGCTGAATTATCTCAAAACAAGCAGGAACGTCCCATGCGGAGGGTCTAGTTTCCAGGTCCATGTTTCTAAAAACTAGAGTATTGAAATAAACGAAAGGCCCAAACTTACAAAAACCCCCACATGCTCAAACGGCCACCTCTGCGCACTGACGTATCAGGGTTTGCTGCTCAGCGCCTGCTGCTGAGGGAGGCCCAGGCACCCTGAAAAGTCAGCGTGTGCCCTGGCCTCTGTCTGACCCACCTACCCCAGGCCATTCACGCCCACCCCACCAGACAGATGCTTCATTATATATACCAGCATGCCCCACCTCCTGGCGCCAAGGCCTTCAGGTAGGGACAGAACAGATGGGGCTCCCAAAGAGGCTTAATCCCACTTACCCAACTGGCCCTCCACATAAGAGCATCTTTGATGACCTGACACAGCAGAACCAGCTGAAACTGAAGGCTTTTAACATGCCCAGCAGATGAAAAAAAAAAATCAATTTAGAAAGATGATCAATCAGCAAGTGCCAGAAGGTTGACTCCCTTTCTCCCAACCTGCTCTGTTTCATTGAATGCCCCTCACTCCAATTCAGTGCTGAGGTGAGTGGTGAGCTCAATTAAGAAAAAAAATTTCAGACGTGATGGTGACAACAGCTGCTGATCACCGAATGGACCCCCTTCTTTTGTGCCTACCTCTTTCTTTGGGAATAGTTTTGCTCCCAGAACCCTCCCAAGGCTCAATCCCTGGGCCTAGCCCTGTGCTGGCAGCACTTCAAGTGTTTTAAAGGTGAAAGTCTCCCTAGCTATTGGCTAATAGCTAATAATAGCAGTTATCAATTATTTAACACTTGATACGGTGCCAGGCAGTATCCTAAGCACTTAATGGACATAGAACTCATATATCCTCACCACAACTCTATTTAAAGACAGGGAAACTGAGGCGCAAAGTAAAGGAAATCACCTAAGATCACAAACAGAACCGAGTGTGTTGGGCTTGCGAAGTCACAATCTTTACCACTAGGTAGGTGCTGCACCCACATACATCAGAATACCAAGGGAAAGCCCACCAAACCTAAGAGTGTCCCCACTGCACTCCCAGAGTGGTGAGTCCGACCAGAAGCCACTGGAGGAAAAACACACAGACTCTGCCCACGACTCAAGAAGGGCATCCTACCCACTGCCCTCCCCATGCGAGCCCTGCCACTGGGCTCAGGTAGGCAAAATGCCTCGCCAGAAGCGGGGACTAGAATTAGTCCAGATGCCCTATATATGTGCTGTTTCACTCCACCAACATGGTTAAAAACTCTAGCTCTAAAATCAAAGCCCAATTCTGTCACTAGTTATTATTTGACCCTGCTCAAAACCTGAATTTTCTCAATCTGCAAAACGGATCTGCCTCATGGAGCTATTTTAAGGATTCAGTCAGGAAATGCAGATGAAGGGTACCTGGCGCACTATACCATCCCCCTCCACCCCATCCCAGAACACCTGTCAAGAGAGGACACGTATGAACAGTCAGGTGGTCCCTGGTTAGCCAGTTAGAAACCCCAGCTTGCCCCATCTGAATGATGGGCTCTGAGCTTCCCCTTCCCAGCTCCAGTTAGGGCTCCCACCTCTGCCCTGCACCATGCACATGGATCTTGTTCAAGAACCATCTCTTGAACCATGGCACTGACCCTGCTCAAATGCAACACTGCCCAAAAGGACCTGGGCGATGCAGGCTCTCCACAGCTTTGCTGTCCCCTATGGGCATTCTGAATTGCTGGTCACTCCCTGTCCCTAATCTAGGTGAGGCTTTTGGCTAGATGTGGGCACCCTTCCCATTCTGCTCGGTTCCAGTTCTGCAGGCATGCAAAAGGACTTCTGGCTTGCTACTCACTTACAGGACTAACTTCCCAGTCAGTCTTCCTGCCACTCTCTGAAGTGGACAGCCTCTGGGCGATCTGGGCACCCCAGAACCAATTTCTCCTCAGTAATATAGCATTAGTATAATAGTTTGTTAGTATAACAGCTATATAACCATAACTCTATGAAGTAACTGTCCCCATTTTATGGGGTGAGATGGAGATCAAGGAAGTATCTAGGAAAGGAGAAAAGAGGAGAAACCTTCAGAGGATGAGCTCAGACAGCACAAATTCTGATTCACGGTGATGACAACGATGTGACCATCAACACGGAACCCTAAAATGGGACAGCTATACTTCACAAATGGTTGGGCAGAGCAAGTGAGATAACCCAAGGACAAGCTCTGCCTAATACCTGGCTCCTAGAAAGCATTCACTCAGTGTTAATCTTTATTACGGTTATCAGCAGGAAGTTGGAGGCAGACTCAACTCACGCCTTCTTTCTCCTAGTACAGTGTTTCTTTTCAGCAGCCTGTCCAGCTCTCCTGGGGAGTTCTGACAGGCAGGACTCCCCAGATGCCCACAGCAATTCTCCTGAGCAGCTAAGTAGCATAAATGAGTTGAACAGAGAAGGGGACAAAGAGGAGCATGGAGAAGAAAAGGCAAGAATAAAGGAAAACAAGCCAACCACAAACTCAGAAGCCAAATCCGAGACAGTCATAACTTTGGGGGTTTACCTGAAAGATGGAAGACAGTAACCTCTGCTTGGCCCTACTCAGTTTATCCTGGATCAAGATCAGCCTTCAGCTTTTCTCTCTCAATCTCAGCTCCAAGTGCTTCTGCCTCCTCCCTCTTTGCTCATCAGCCTCCAGCCTCCTTCCTCCCCTGTGCCAAACCCCAGCTGCTCTTTCTGGGGATGGGCTGGCTGCCTGCCTGGTCCCAAGTCTGGAGCAGGCAATATTAGGCCAAAGGCAATCCCAGACGCTGCAATCCCTGTGGATGCTCTGGCTGCAAGAGGGATCAGAACACTGCTTCTATTTTTTGGGCAGTTCTGTGAAGTGACAAGTCCTGTCTCCCAGAGCTTACTGCTGAGACAAGTTGCCTCTCATAAACACAAGATGATGAGGGTCTAAAATAAAGTGCACAGGAGGAGAGAACTGTAAGAACTGTTGTTATGAAAAGCAAGGTGCAAGAAGTGAGGAAGAGGAGAGAGCATTTGTGGAGCGTGGTACCACCCACTTCACAGCATCACCACCCTCACAACTCACAACTGCCTCAAGGAAACAGGTAATCAAGTTTAGGAAACTGACGGTTCTTAACTACTACGTTGTGATACTGGGAAATGTAACCATCCATCAGGTTCCAAAGCTCACCCCATGGAAGGCAGCACAGAGAGTGTGGATTTTATTCTGGTGTTTAAGTGACTGGAAGCATGAAATGGAAAGGAAGAATGTAAAGGATCAATCTGGTTGGTCCAAATAGGAGCTTATTAATAATAATCTTTAAAATTTTACATATGTACTTAGAGGACTGATATGGATTATCACATTTAAGTGCCACAACCCTATGAGAAAAATAACACAATCTTCATTTTACAAAGGGAGACACTAGGAGGGCTTCGGCCCTAGGCCCTGCACCCCATCTGTAGAGGAAAAGGGAGTCAAGTACAGGCTGACTCCATTCTACATGGTGGCGGCAGAGGTACTGAATCAAGAGGAACAAGGGAGACACCCAAGGATCTTTTGGTTCTGGTTTGGGCTCTGCTTAAGCAATGTATGCCCTTGAACATGTCACTTCATCTCCCTGAGTTTCTGTTTAAAGAGACATTAAAGAGAGAGAGATGTGGACTAGTCCTTCCAAATCCATATTCTGGAGCCACCGTCACATTTTGGCATCCAAAGGGGCTTAAGTTTTTGCGTCCTTAGTGAGTAGCTCTCAAACTTTTGCCCAAGTCTATCAGAAACAACAAAAAATAAAGCTAACCCAAAACAGGGTTACTTCAAACTGAACAATATCTGAACAATTACACTGTTTCTAAAGTCCTCTTTCCTTAAGCAACTTAAGTTTGATCTCTACAGGGTCAGCAGTAGGCCCAGACACATGGAGAACAGACCAGAGCAAGCTGGCTCACTGCTGCAGCTGGCGGGGTTGGAAAGCCCACTCAGAGGAATGCTGTGCTGACTGCTGATGAGGAGCCTGTCACCCAAGGAACATCCTTGTGAAACAAATAGCTAAAAAACAGAAGGCAAATGTTGTCGTCCCCCCCTCCCCCCAGCCCAATGCACTAGAGATCTACTGAGATTTCCTTGAGAGGAGTGACAGATCCAACCCCCCACTCCATCCTGTTCCCAACTGAGTTTATTCAATAGCAAGAAGCCACTGACAAATGCTGCTGTTTCTATATACTAACAATAAGAAAGCCTACTTTCACCTAAGTAAGCAGTCTGTTGGGAGCATGTTTTCATTTCTCACTATAAATGCCAGATACCCAAGGCCAGAGAACATGAATTCCTCAGACAGGATTTCTCCAGCTGCAGGGGCTGAGGCAGCAGTACTGGCAGAAGCCATCTCCCTGGGGAGTCCCAAAGCAAGTCAACAAGAGCCCCTTGATCCCACCTGACAGTTGCAGATACTGAATGACCTGAGAAAAATATGGGAAATGGTTGTGTCCATTTGTGAACTACATCCCAGAAAGTAAACTTGCAAAAGTAGCAAAGAGGAAAATTTGAGGGAGTACTTGAAAGGAAGATTCACTTGGAACTTGGGATTTACAAGATCACCTTTAGAGATTAGGTCTTACCCAAAGCTGATTGGGTACGAAAGCTGTTCTCTTTGCCAAAGCAAACGAGACCCATCTGCTACTATTTTCATGCTTTTAAAAGACTTTTTGTCCTAAAATGTACTGCAGCAGCAAGCTCAGATAGCAGTTTTGGTTAGGGGTGGGTAGGAATATACAACTGCCTACAGCAACCAATCTCAAAAGTGCAAAAGGGGAAAAAAAGGGGACTAAGGGAAAGAAGAAAACCTTTTTTAAAAGAAAATAAACCAACTGGCTGTATTTCTATAAAATAACAGGTCACATGACCATGCCTAGCTAGCTTTGCATTAAGTAATTTTTCTTTGTGTTTTTATTATTTCTTACCTTACATATTTCAAACATACTGTCAGACTGATGTCTAAAGGAGGCCTGAGGACTAAAGCCAGTGTGAGCTGGTTGGAAGAAATACACTTGCCAGGTATAACCAAGCCAACACATACATTAGAAAGTTTTTAGATACTACATAATGAAGGTATATTTGGTCCCTGGGCTCTAGAGCTGAGCTACATGTTTAATCCACAATTCAAAATAATCAGTAAAGGGCCTGTCATTTTACTGTCCCACAATAGAGTATTTTTTCTTGTCACTATTGATCTGGACAGGTCTGACTACCCACCTGGCAAAGAGGACAACATCAAGGGGCACCAAATTTCTTAACTGTCTCTTTGTTTCCTCGCTAGCTTTTTCGGTTACTTTGGGCGTATGTCCCTTGGCTCCATGATAAAAATGGTGTCCCTGCTATACTCTTCATCCCCAGTCTTAGGCTTTCAGCTTGTTTTTCCTCTCAGAGAAGAGCCTCATTATGCACACTGAAGGGAATCCACTGATTAGGCACTAATTCCCTGCTTCCAATTAGCAGATGAATACCAGCGACCCTACAGGTTTACCTCGCTGGCTGTAAATGATAGTCCTCAAGCACATCACTGCCACATCAGCTGTTCACTTGTCAGTCAACTTCTAAGTCAGTAGTCAACAACGAACAGAGAAATAGTTAACTGAAATATGAGCAGGTTTCTGCATCTAAGTAATAAAAGGCAAAAAAGGAAACTCTGAAGGGAGCTGAAAGATGCGAAGGAACCCCACATAAGGATAAGTGACGGCATCCAAATGTCTTTACGGGGCACCTGAGCGACCGCAAATGTGTAGATGTGGCTTCTAGAGCCACATTTCCTCTAAGTTGGCCTCAAGTTCATCACGTGGTAACCAATCAGTCTTTAAAATGTTTTCTAGTTCTCTAAAAAAAAAAATCCAGATCCATTAAGACATTTTTTTCCTAGAGGTCCACATTGGAAGCTGACTGCTAATGCACAGTAGACAGGAAGAGGGACAAAAAATAGACCTATACAATAAAAGAATATCTGCTTTCAACCACATCAGTGAAATGGTCAGAGAAATTAAATTTCCTGCTGCCAAAATTCAAAAGTATTACATAGTTATTCTGTAAAATTCAGAAAAATAGAGAAGCACAGGAAAAAAAGTCCCCTGATATTCCACCACCTAGAATTAATGTTTGAGCCTATCCTTTAAGTCCTTTATAAGAATGACACATATTAAGTATGTGCATTTACATGTTCTGTGCATGGATTCATATTGTACGTTGTATTTTGCAACCTTTTTGATGGAACACTTTTTCATATAAATCTTCTCTCCTAAAATGCTTTTGAAAGAGCAGCAATTCAACAGTAGTGCTGGTATCACCACTAATGTACCAGCTATTCCTCATACCCACAGACTATTTATAGCCTACTATTCAATCTGCCAAAAATTTGGTGCTGTACTGCAGAGAGAATGCAAAAAGGTTGAGATTCTATTAAAACCTACTTCATATAAGTCTGTCCTTGAATGGCGTACTATCTCATGTCAATTTAATCTTTTTGTTGGACATTTAAAGTTTGCTTCCAATAATTCACTATTACAAATAATACCAGGGTAACAAACAGAATTTGCAGCTGAAACTCAGCACATTTACAATTATTTCTAGAGACTAAATTCTTATAAGTGGAACCAACGGATCAAAGCTTATCAAAAAGAAACAAACTATGTGTATATGTGTGTGTATCTCACAAATATAAGCATAAATGTAAGTATAAATATATATTTCAATCTGACTTCCAACTTATTTAAAGGCAGTCAATTTATTTAAAGGCAGAGTAAGTAGAGTATATATGGAGTATCAGTATTTTGGAGTATCTGCCAATTAATTAAATTTATTTTTAAGAAATCTTTACCAAAGACATTACATTCAGGAAGGGAAGGACCTACACAATGAAACTATAAAACACTTGAAAGAAACTGAAGAAGACACAAAGAAACTGAAAGACATTCCTGACTCATGTATCAGAAGACTCAGTGTTGTCGAAATGGCCATTCTATTTAAAGTAATATACAGATTCAACACAATCCTATTAAGATTCCAATGGCACGCTTGACAAAAATAGAACAAGGAATCCTAAAATCTGTGTTGAACCACAAAAGAACTCAAATGGCTGAAGTAATACTGAGAAAAATGGAACAAAAATGGGGGTATCATGCTTCTTGACTTCAAACTATACCACAAAGCAATAATAATCAAAACAGCATGGAATGAAATGAAACCAGGCACACATCAATGGCATCTAGAGAGCCCAGAAATAAACCACACACATATAGGTAACAAATTTATGGCAAAAGAGTCAAAAGCATACAATAAAATCTCTTTAGTAAATGGTTCTGAGAATACTGGACAGTGACATGTAAAAGAATGAAGTTCTTATATCAGATGTTAGAAGTAACTCAAAATGGATTAAAGAAATCAATATAAGATCTGAATCCATAAAATACAAAGACAAAAAGAGACAAATGACTCTTTGACATACAACTTAGGGATATCTCTGTGGATCTGCCACCAATGGCAAGAGAATATAAACTGAAGAAAGGACATCAAACCAAAAGGTTGCAGGGGGAAAGAAACCATTGTTACCATCGTTAAAATGAAAAGGCATCCACTGAGAGAAGATAATTACAAATTGTCTATCAGATAAGAGGTTTATATACAAAACACATAAACAACTTCTACAGCTCAGCAACAAAGAAACATAAAATTTGATTTAAAAATGGGTAGAGAATTTAAATAGACATTTGAGTCTGGCCAACAGACTCAAAAGAACCTCCATACTGTTTTCTATAGTGGCTTTACCAGTTTACATTCCCACCCACAGTAGACGAGGGTTCCTTTTCTCCCACATCCTGCCAACATTTATTATTTCTTGACTTTTTGTTAATAGCCATTCTAAGTAATATGAGGTGAAATCTAATTGTGGTTTTGATTTGCATTTCCCCAATGGTAAGCAATGTAGAGTGTGTATGTTAATCACTTGTGGATATAATGAAAGACAAGCCCTTAGATTCTGACAAGGGAATGGTGGTTACTAGGGGAAGGAGGAGGTAGAGAATGAGTAGAAGGGGCTGACTGGTTAGTGGTGGAAGAGGACAGGACATCTGATGGTGGATGTGGTGTGAAAATGTAAACTTAAAGCCCCAGTGCTATAAACTAATGTAACATCAAAAAAATAAGTAAGAGGTATTATATTAAGGGAAAATATGAAACTGCCAAAGGAAGATCGAAAACCACTGAAGGAAGAACCTTGTTTAAGTGCAAAACATGTCAAATAAGGGTAGCAGATTCAATTAGTCTGGCTTCAAGGATTTTAAGACAGTTTGTTAAATGACAGGGTACAGGGATGGGTACAGAAAGAGATTAATCAAAGACCCTCTTTCAATTACATCTCAATAACTCCAATTTCTATTTTTTCAAAAAAAGATCAAACTTCCTGTCTCCCTGCATTCCAAACAAAATAAAACATGAGGCTCATGGGATGGTCTAATGACTACTAAGGCCCCTTACACAGTGATGGCATCAGGAGTAGCGTCTGGCCCACAGGCCAGCCTGAACCTGAGTGAACCTGTGACAGTCCCAGGGAGCAAGAGGTTCATTCAAACAGAGCTGGGGGATCCATGGGAATGGTCAAGAGACTGGATTTAGCCTACAGACATTATATGGGCTTTCAAGCTTCAAAGTGGATCAAAAATTGCTGTGTGCAGCAGAGACTTGAAGCGCATCTAGGTTCTTCAGCAGGTCATTACTCAGTTTCACTGGAGGATCCCTCTCATTTTCGACCACATACTTGGGTGAAGTGCAGAACGTACTATCTAACTGAGGTCAACCAAAGAAAGCTTCATCTGCCCCTGGCTTCAATGACTGGGTCATGGATAAGCAAATGGCAGCCAGAGTGAATCTAAACACTGAAAGCTTAGTTGGTCAGAGCAGTTATAGTCATCTTACTAGAAAGAGTCACAGGGGAAAAAGTGCCTATCAAAGGGTCGCTGTGAGGATTAAATGGTCCCTCCCTATCAGCTGCATCTCAATTCAAATGCATGTAGAACCCAAGAATAAAATCACGACCAAGAGACAAAGGGAAAGAGAGTTTTGAAGGAACTATATGCACCTTGAAGCCAACTCTACCTATAGTCAAACACTGAACCTCACCCGATACATGAACTAATAAATTCCACTTTTGCCTAAGCCAGACATCTGGTTTTCTGTCACAATAGAACAAGTCTCTACAAAGATATAGTTATGTCACTCATATGTCTTCTACTAAGAAAAAAGAAAGGAGATCCAATACCTAGACATTCTGATTCATGGGCCAGGATCAACTTACTTGGCTACAATTTCAACCCAAAATATCAAGGGAACCCTTAGTGAACACCAGAACCAATGACCCAAATCCCACACAAACTAGCTAATTCCATTATAATACCAATGAGCTAATGAACCTCTCCAACTGAAATTTTACAACCTTAGGCCTCCTTCAAGCAGATATGCCACAAAGCACTTATAGTTGCTTTATTCTATTATGTATACATTTTCTGTCCTCTTCATGTTCCCAAGCAGGAAGTATCTCCCACCACGTGAAAAGCTGTAAAGTAAGAGCTCCTGGAAGACTTTCTTTGCAGTAATAACATGATCAATCTTACAGCTGAAACAGGTATTTGATGAAAACCACATCCTATGAAACTGAAAGAGCAGTTCCAAACAGAACGTGGCTACCCTCTTGGTTTCAGTTACTATCACTGCAACGATTTCTCTTTGGTTTTAAGTCCTGAAAAGTCTATATAGAAAGCATTCAGCTTTTGAAGATGGTGACTGGAAATGCTCATGTTTATGTGTCTTTGTTGGAAATAAAGGGTGAAACCTGAGGTCCCCAGGTTTGGGTTTTCTTTTTGTTTTTTAAGCAGTTATTTATTTCACAAATGTTTGCTCATATGGCATGAGGCTGAAAAGTACATTAACACATGTAGAGATAAGTAGATGAATAAATTAAAATAATACCTGATGGCCGGCAACCTGGTATCACAGGCTTTCCAAACTAAGGCATCAGATGATTCCAGTCCATTTCCTGCCCACCTCCTGCCCATACTCGCCCATCAAAACAATCATTACAATACTGTCTTAATAGCAGTTTTAGTAGCCAGACCTAACTATTGAAAATCATTATAAGAAAATTCTAAAATTAAAAACAGCAGCACCATTAGCTCTTTTTTTTCATGAATATCTTTGAAAATCTAAACTCCAGAATAAATGGTATATACATTCCTATACTCAAATTTTACCTCCAGTCATGGGATCCATGAAATTACATGTAACTCTTCTGAACTGCATCTGTGTTTTGCCTACAACTATGTTTATTAGGGAATAATCCTTCATTCAAAAGCTAGTTGCAAATATTTTGGTTCCCATAGCTGCTCCAGTACAGTCTCGCACCTTCTAGAAAAGACTTGAACATGCTTTGGATACAGAATAACTGGGTTTGTATAGTTCAGCTCTGTCTACTCTCCAACACATATTTAATCACCCCCTCCTCCCTCTTCTTACCTGAAAACTGAGAAATTCAAAGGGCTGTTGTAAAGAATAAATGGCTCACTCATATCAGATTGTTTCTTACAGCACATACCACTCTCTAAAGTTTTTAATTGTTGAATGTAATATTGCGTGTCTGCTTCCCCTGCTATTTAACCACTTTGGCCTGTGCACCTAAGCTATAGGGCACATAAGACGTGATAAATGGCAGTTGAGTAAATCATCATCACCGATATTTATTGAATACTTACTCTAAAAGTCACCAGTCTATGCACTTTAAATGTATTAAATCATGACTGAATAAATGAGTGTGACATGCTTACCACTGACCCTGGCACAAGGTCAGTACTCAATACCAATTCTAATTTGATGTTACCAAATACTCAAGAGTAAAGGCAGGCAAATCCTAAGATAGAGAACTAATTATCATCTATCAACAACTGGTTCCTAACGTCTAGTTTCTCCTAGACCCCTTCCTTCCCAACACTCCACTGATTCAGAGAGACAAGAAAGTGGGAAGTGTCTGAGTATTCCCAACTATTCCCCACCTCATCAATTTCTCAGATAAAGTAACACAAAAACACAGCTTCTTGGCCAGCATTATAGGATTCCATCTCTCTTTCCTAAAACACAACAGAAGTCAAAATCTAGAGCTGAAATCATTGGGTGATGCTTCTTTTTGACCTGTACCTGTAAATCTCTTGGGAAAAATTCACATCATGAATGGAAATCACTCCTGCTTCTCCTTTAGCAAGGGAAAAAGTCCAGAGGGTTTATTCAAGACGTGGCCATGTGGCACTCTAGAATGCTCCAAGGGTTCACCAATCCGGCGAACTCCATTGAAAAACCTTCTGGTGCTAAAGTGTGCTTTCCTTACATGAATAAACAAAGGCACGCTATTTAAGGCATTTGGAAATGTAAGAGTAAAAGCCAGAAGCTTTTTTGAATACTGCATATTGCTTATTTTAATCGGGATTCAATTACCTAAACACGAAAGACTCTCAGTCAGTTTTACACTTCCTGTGATATCTTATTTCACTGTCATGTTTACTAAAATTCACTTGGTTACAGAGTGCCTTTTAACCCTGAGAACTGAAGCACATACCTTGTCTAAGAGAGTAAGAGATGTGGAACATCAAGGTCCGCCAGCTCTTCAGAACCGCTGGAGACAATGGACTATGTTTCATATGACAGCAAGAAAAGGCCAAGAACTTAAGTCCTAATCAGGGCCTTCAAAGGCAAATGCATTTGCCAAGAAAGCAAAGGGCAGATTCCACCTCCACCGGCTGGCAGGCCCACACATTCTGCTAACCGTGTGAAACAGCCAGCTCTTGCTCTCCCCACCACCGGACCCAGTTATGAAATATTTGGGGTAGGGAGAAGAGCAGCACTGGTGACTTTTCTAGGAGAGTGTTTTATAAAAATAGAGCTTCCAATTTTAGACCTAAAAATTGAAAAGAAAAATAGCCAGAATTAGAAGTTTGTTTTAACACAATACATTGAAAATTACAAGTTTAGGCACTGGTAGCTGGGGGTGGGGATCACACCCCACCAAATGACTTCTTAGTGAGTCATAAAAAAAATAGTGCAGGCTTGTCTAACAGTGGACATCCACCACTGATAGAATTAAGAAGTCCACTTGTGTCAGATGATGGAAAACCAAGCTGACATTCCTTTGGCATGTTTCAGGGGTGGCAGGACTGACACAAATGAAATGCACCAGCAATTTACATAACAGAAATCCTTTTTTGAGGCTAGCCAGAGAAAATGTTTGAAATCATGAGTATGATTCATTTTTCTTAAGTTAAATCAGTTTAACGGGAGGCAAAAACCCTCTAAACTATTAAGAAATCACTACCTAAAACATTTCTGGATTGCTAACACCCATCCTTGATTAGCATAGCTCTGTGTAAAAGCAAAAGCCTAGCACAGGCACTGTAGAGCAAGTTGCTACCCTTTCACGGTTACGAGACTTACTCTGGTGGAACTAGAGAACAACAACAAAAATTAATCTTCAGACTGGATACTTCGGATGGATACCATCATGATAATAAATACCTCCTTAGAGGGCTTCTGGGTACCATAAATTAAGTAACAAATCCACTCCTGTCAAGCAGCCAGGTTTAACTCCTATTTACCCAAGGTACCACCCACTATCACCAATCCGCTTATCAAAACACAAGAATCACTGCCCAGAAAAAAGTACGGGCATATTAGTCACTGCATATCAGCTTGCTGACATCAACTACTCATCCTAAGAGAAGTCAACGTACCAATATTAAGAGCAACACTGGTAAGCATTTCTTCCAAGCCAAAGTTTTTCGAAAACCATAAAGGAAAATATGCCATTAATTTCTCACCCAGTAAATTCTTCTAATGTTTTATAATTGTCAGTTATGACCTTGTGACAACAATTTATTATTCCTATTATGCATTCAAGGTTTAAATACATGATGGATTATTCATCCCTCCGAAACAGGAAATTTGCCATTAATGACAGGGCCACAAAAGAAAAAGGATTTTGTCATGATGGCATCCTAGATTGCAAGTTTCAAGAAGGCAAGGAGTATGCATGGTTATGTGTGAAGGGCTAACTGGCACAAAACAGATACTTTCTCAAGAATCAAAGGTGTCCAGCGCACTGCACAAATCTACCTACATGCACAATACTATCCCTGTTTACATAATAATGTCCACAAATATTATATTAAGTTTTCAAAAGACTGTTTTCCAACAATCATACACAAAGAGGTAGGAAATTGAGGCACAGGAAATAAAAGTAGCTTCCCTGAGCACAGCGCTACCAAGAGGCAAAGCTAACATTCAAATACATGATTTACTCTTTCTCAAAATTAAGGATCATTTCAAACCCACTCTTAAAATATGGACGTTTCAACTTCCAAAAAACATACTAAGAGTGACTTTCTGTTTGGTGTGTGTAAGTCTATCAGTCACTATGAAATGAGAAAATGGACTAGACCAGTACCTTTCAAAGTTAAGTTTTAACTGCAACAATCTTTAGTAAGAAAAACATTTGCCTCCTGACCCAATATGCATTATATATAAGTACAACAGCAGATTCTTGACAGCCCTCCAACTCATTTTGTTATAACACTGACAAGAAAAAAAAAAAAACATTATTCAAGGACCTGCTTTCTTTAAGACATTTCGCTTTAAGTCTATTTCCAAGAACTTACAGACAAAATTAAGTGAGGACTTCCTGTGTGTTACTCACTTGCATGAAGTTATATTTATACTTACTTCTATGATCCACTCTAATGTTTAAGAGTCCTTTTCTTAATTTTCTTTTAAGCTGTGGGTTATAACTCACTAATTAGATACGGTTCATAGTATGAAAACCTCAAGATCAAACTTAAAAGATTCCCTCCAATATCTTTACTGTGCCAGACATTTTATACTCATGAGAACATGACTTTTACAGATGAAGAAATAAGCTCAGAAACAAAGCACCTTACTGAGATGCTTACACTGTGACATAGAGAACTCAGCAAACATTCCATTTGCTCCCCAAGGGTCCCAGCTCTTTCCAGCTAGATGGGGAAATGTGCTTACTTCTGGCAGAAATGACACAATGAACTGTAACCAGAAATGACACCTACCACTTCCAGGTCAAGCACAGAGCTGGCACACGACACCCCAGCCGTCTTTCCCCCTGCCACGGTGACCAAGACAGTACAGATGGTGCAGCACATGACAGTGGAAGCTACATAGCCTGAGTCTGTGTGACTGTTTGAAGCACAGTACCCTTCAGTCTTTCAATCACATGGACATGCTAGTGATAAACTTTTATCAGGTTAAACTAAGCTTTGTAAATTCTTACTCCTGAATATCTACCTGTCCTCAGCAATTCCATAGTCCAGGCCCCTGCCACTGTATTATTTCTCTCACAATACCTGCTTCTGGGACTGCCTCCTCCAATCTCTCTTCCTCACTGCACTGGAGTGATCTTTCTAACACACAAAGGGGGAGTCCATGTGGGCATGCCATATTGCTACTCAAAATTAGTTAATAGTTCCTTTTTAGCAACAAAATAAAATCCAAACTCAACAAGGCACACAGGATACTTCTGAATTTGACCTCATTCGACCTCAACCAACTACTGCCTTTCTCCCCCTCTCATTCCAGGTCCTTCAGGCAGACTGAATCAACCACCGCCACTCCCCAAGATGGCATGTGTCTCTGCAGTTTTACATTACTGTTACCTCTGCTTGGAATGCCTACTGAATCTCAGGGCTTGGTCTTTCAAGTCTAGCTCAGATTTTATACCCCATAGGACTCCTCTTCTGATTTAAGCTGACCTAACTTCTCTCTCTCCCTCCATCTATACTCTGATATTTTTTGGCACCGATTTTACAACGTTTTCTACTGTTTATATGTCTGTTTTCCCACCACACCAATAGGTCCTTAAGAACAAGATCTACAATAGGCACTCAAATTTACTGTAAAAATAGCTACCAATAGGTAAGCATTATTCTTTTTTGTGAAATAACATGTAAACCAATCCTAGGGTCAATCCTTAAGAATTCAGACTCCACATAATTCATTCTGAATACAATGGTGAAAACATCAAATTTTTCTAGCTTGTAAGACCAGTTTTGTGTTTCAGAAGTCCCTTATGAATGATCCATATTTGTCTGGGAAAGCTGGTTCCTTGTTCCTATAAATCTAATTTGAAAACAACAGACTGGTTCTTAAAAAATATCTTATATCCTGTTTGAAAACCTTGAATACTGTTGAAAGTGCCTTTTTTAAAGTTTTGTTCAGTGAAGTTATTTTAACCAAAGGCTCTTTTGCTTCAATAGGCGGTATCAGATACACCAATATACTACAGACCTATAGAACTTTGCGTTGAGTGAGTCAATTTAAGCATTGTATGCAAATAGCAAAACTATAAATCAAAAAGAAGAGCAGCTTAGGCCAAACTGCTTAGAGGGAAGGGGGGAAAAAAAAAACCTTTCCTTACAAATGGGGAAAAGGCAACTGGAAAGAGTTTTACCTGTTGCATAACTTTGTATTATCTCTTTCTACTAGGCCAAGCAATGGTTGTAAACTCAAAACTTAGAAAAGCAAATATTGTGATAAATTAAGCAATTTGGGCTCTTTGACTAGGCAGCTTTTGAAGTCAGAATTAAAGTAATTTGCTTATATGTTTTTACCTTTTTATTTGAAATTACACAGAAGTTCAAATTTCCAACGTCATGAGATGGTTTTATTTTAGAAGTGAAAAGACGCCAGTGAGTTAAAAGATTATCTACCACGAGAGACTAGAGTCACTGGTTCTGGGAACCTGTGAGAATGGCTTGAATATATTTATTTGTAAATAAATTTACACTACATTAATACAGCTTTCATTCTGCTTCTAAGTTATGTTTTATCTTCTTGAATGTGTGGTCTTGAATGCTTATACGTCTATGGAGATTTACACGTAGGAGATAATTATTTGTAAATTGGAAAAGAACAGTGTTTCACGTGGCTCGCATCCTTCAAAGTCTAACTACTCAGCTGCCCACAGAGATCTTAACCAACACTCACTGATCTAGTGGCAGTTCCCTAAGGAGAGAAGGAAATAACCCCTCACTGTAGCTTTGCAAATCCTAGTCTATACATCAAGGGCAAAAGTCACAATCCCTGTTGATCCCCTTTCAGAATTTCTCCAGACTCACTAGCAATGATCTATAAATAAACTAACCTCTGCTTACAGGAAAATAGACTGTGTCAGTAACTCCATATTATCTTCTGAGTAAGGCAAAGAATGACTGTCATGCATATCATGATTTTGGTAGGAATGGAGATTTTTAAACCTGCAAAATAGTCTTGAGTAAAAAGGTTCTCCCCTCTCTCAGTGTGCCAAATAACACAGGTCACCACCTCTCTCAGGAGACATTACAGTATGAATGACAAAACCAAAGTATGAGGGCTTGTGGCTTGGAACATTAGATTCCACCTCAGCAGGGAAACATCTGAGAGTTTCTCATTATGAAATCATGTAGAAACTTCGTATTAAATAAATGAAGTAAGGAAAAATCTTGGACTTCATCCCTGTCACCATTTTGCTCTATTTTAAGCTAATCTTGACTAGATAACACAGGGCACAGAAAGATTACAGACTTGGAACCAACTTTATAGCAATGTTTTAAAACTACACTTTGAAATATTAAAAACAATTTATTGCAAGGAACTATACCAGACGTATGGCCCTTTATGCTGAGGAGATTATAGAACAAAGTCACTTGAAGAACACAAGCCAATAACCAAATATAGATAATGAAAGATGACAGTGTTAATATAAACAGAAAGAGAGCACAGGTAATTAAAGCTTAAGAAAAAACACTAAAGAAACCATACTACATATGAAAGCAGCTTCCTTAACTACTATTATGAAACTGAGATTTCAGTTTTATTCAAGGGTTTCACTTGAAAGAAAGCACCTCCTACAATAGTTTGTATCATTTCTACCATGGTTCAAAGATCCACAGTAGAGTTTTGAACACTGTAAGAGAAGATAAAATGAAATTTTAAATAAGGTATGCCTCAGTGTTAAACTTCATTTTAGAGCGTATACACAGGTCCTTTGAAAGTCATTACAGGAGCAGAGTGCTTTCCTCAACTCAGAATACAGGCACTAGCCTGTGCTCAAGAGAGGTGCTTTTCTCCTTCCCCCAAAGACAAAAATCAGAACCATGGGGAGTTCCAACACCAAAGACCTAAAGGAACTAGAGAGAAATCCAGGTGGCAGGAAACTGCTCTAGGTGAAAGCATCAGCACTATTATTCATTTCTTCATTATTATAAAAAGAAAAAGCCACCATTACTAACATCTGTATTTTAAATTTTTCAGAGCCAACTTAAGGAGATTTTCTCTAAGAACCTTACTCAACTCAGGTAAGTCTTTAAATACACTCAAACATGGATCTGCTCTACTGTGTCCACCACCACGAAGATTTCACGAAGGTATGGAGCTACATGAGAACTGAGTCTCAGAACTTACAAACTTTAATTCCTGTACAACCTTTATGATCAGACATACCCACTTACCATCTCAACCTCTGCAAGTGATAACTGCTCATTTTGTAAAGTTTTAAAAATTGTATCAGTTTTTATATCATCCTATGCAATACTATCCATGAAGTCATAGGCCTGATAGATGAATTATGTTTTGATTAATACACATAAAAATACAGAACTAGCAATAGTAAATACTAAAAGTATTCACCACGTACAGCCAGAAATCATCTCATGTATCATCAATAATATAAACAACATTCCAAATGTGTAACCACAGTCACACTTGGAAAAACAGTGATTCAGGCCCAAATCCTTTACATGACACTTAAGGAAAAAGACTCAAAAATAGGCTGCTACTTGCCTCAGGATACAAAGTAACTGGTGGCAGTGTCTCGACTAGAATCTAGGAATTAATCCACAGCGGTCCTGCATCCCCAGTTCCAGAGAGAATTGGAGACCTGGCCTTGGGGTGTGGGGAGGGGGAGAGGGACGCTCAGGAACAAGTGAACCTCAAGCGGCTGGTCAGCTGGTTGCCTGTGGGTCTGCGCTTTTCACTTTCTCTGAGAAGCAGCACACACAACATGGTACTTGCCATCTGACTCTCAAAAATTGTCTGGACCAGCTCAAATAAATCTGTTGTTTCCTTCCCAACGTCTCATGTGGTTTTGCCCAACTCACTGAACTTCAAGGCACACTGCCAAAGATAAAAATGTCTCCTGGATCAGTTTCCTATTTTTTTGATCCAACAGGATCCCAGCCACTGAGCCCCCATCCCGTGTGCTAGACTCACACGGGCTCTATAAGGTTTCAGGAGGAAGATTTTCCATCTCTGGGTTTTAGGCCAGCTTTGGAAACAGGCTGGAAGTTTCCATTACAGAGACACTCATGTACATCCCAGATACCCAGAGAGCAGGTTTCATTTTCAAGTGGTAGCTAATCTGTGACTTCTACATGCCCAGTGATGTTTTATACACTGTCCCCTATGTCGCCTATAGGACAGTGTAAAATTTTATAGTTTCTGGGCCCTTGGGAGTTGCCAATCCAGGTGAGTGTGGCTGTGTATGTATGCAGCTAATAATAGCCAAGGTTATTATATGTTTATCTACATATTATATGTTTATCTCCCAGGCAATTGTGCCATGTCCTTCAAATATACTGTCTTACTGAATCCTTACAACTATTGATGGTGACTATCCCCACACTGTAGATGAAGAACATGAGGCTTAGGGACCTCACATGATTCACTCAAGGTGAAGTGGCAAGTAGGTGGTAAAGTTCAAATTCAAACTCAGACTGTCTGAATCTAGGTCAGTGCTCATAATCAATGCACTCTGTATACCCAATCTTTTAAAAGTCACTGTGAAAGGAAACATAAATTTTGCATATCTGAGTCCTTGTTCATTGAGCTTGTTTCTCAAATTAGGGAGGTCTAGAGTTAGTGCACCTTTTAAGTTCAAGAATATGTAGCACATTCTAGGAATGCCATTTCATACTGAAGAGTTTGCTCCTTGTAATCTGAACTTTTACTTTGCATTTTCTTGATAATAAAAACTCCATCAAATTAACAGTAGATGCACATTATTACTTTTCATCTCAATCAACTTTCTTTCTTTACTACTTCGGGATGCAAAGTTGGACTAGAACTAACTAGGGGGAAAGGAACGAACTCCACAAATAGGTTGTATGGACTCTACTGCCACTCTAGACCAAAGAGATCCAAGACACCAAGGACTACAAATCCCATAATGTCATCACCACCAAAGGGAGGACTGCTGGGACCTGAGGGTGGAGTTAAGCGGCCAGGCTTGGTACAAAACCAGACACGTGGGCCTTGGGGGTTTCTTGGTTTTTCAACAGCTCTCAGTGTGCTCTAGGGATTCCAGCTAAGCAGAACTGGTAGGACACATTCACGAATTTATCTCCCCCTCTTTCTCCCGGAGTTATTCATTTCATTTCCCCTTCTTTTGTAAGTAAGCCCTTTATTCACCTTTATGTGTGTGCCTGTAGCTGAATCTTATTTTAAGTGCCTTTTAAGCACATGGGTGAGGACCCACAGTCAGGCAACCCATTTTATATCAGGGTTGCCCTGTAACAATGTGGCATACTAAAAAAAAAAAAAAAAAAAATTTGGTCTTTGTCCCTGATTCCTGTGAGAGCTGCTAACTCCCCTGGAATTTCCTAACTGAAGGAGTCTTTTGTTATTTATAAGGTGCCCCCTTAGGTCCACACCTGAGTTTATGCTAAAGAGGTGACTCACAAACCTTACATACTTTAAGAGACAGTTGGCCAATCCAGAGACAGTTGGCCAATCCAAAAAGACCAACCACAAGATTAGAAGGTTGAAATTTTCAGCCCCACCTCAGGACCACAGGGAAGAGAAGGAAGGCTGAAGTTTAATCACCATTAGTCTATGATTTGATCAATTGTATTTACATAATGGAGACTCTTGAAACTGAAAGAAGACTAGAACTTCAGGGCTGGTGAACACAATGATGTGCAGAGAGGGGCAAGCCCAGAGGGGACAAGGAAACTGCACCCTCCATTTGTATCCTGCCCTATACATCCATTTGATTTGTATCTGCCTCTGACTTGTATGCTTTATAGTGAAACTATAATACCAAAATAATGCTTTTCCAAGTTCTGTGAGTCACATGTTTGAACAAAATTATCAAACCTAGCACAAGTACAGGTAACTTGGGACTACCTGGTACTTGTGGCTGGCATCTGAAGTAGGTCAAACCCATGTGACCATGTGTTAACTTGTGGGGTCTGCACTTAGGTAGTTGTGTCAGAACTGAATTACTGGATATTCAGTTATCAGGAATACTGGTTAGAACAATAAAATGAACACAGAAAAAGAGGTCCATGGTAAAAGCAACAAACTGAAACTTAGAAGCTACTTTTCTGCTTGAACTATTGTCACCAATTCAGAAAACTGCTTTCAGTATTAGTTGGAAATCTGACTCTGTGAGCAGGTCCACAAACACCTGGTAGTACAACTTACTTTTAAAAGAAGAAAATACTAATCTGCTGAAGAGAATACAGAGTGTTCAGAAACACTTAGTCAAAAACAATTTTAATTAATATACTTTTGTAAGAGTCAGTTATTACAGTCTGCATGTTGAGAATCATGAATTACCTCAATAGTTTACACATGTCTGTTCTTGATAGTAGACATTGTTAAATGATAATGGCTACCACCAAGTATTCACTTCGTTATGTACATTAAAATCAAACGATGGCTCCAGGAACATTACTTTCCTCTGATTTGTCTACTATAAAGTCAACTGAGACAGATGTCAAAACAGAGCGAAACCAGTACTCCACAGCAGTCAGTCATGACCAAATCAGTGCCTGTGTCCTGTCCCCATCCCTCCCCAGCATCAACACTTTCCAACCAGCGGGAGGGGGAGGCACTTACAGTCAGAGCTCTTCTCAGGGTCTCTGTGTCACCCAATGCCATAGGACCCCTGACTCCTTGTGAAAAGTATTCCCTGGAGTTGGACAATCTGTAAGCCTGCTGCTTCTCTTTGTCCTTGTCCCCAGTAAGTGCCATGATTAGCATTCCCTATTTGGACCACTAACGGATATTTCTCTGCTCTCTGTACACCTTGATACCCTCTCCACAATACCACCACTGCACCATCACCTCCCAAAGGCCTGCCCCCCTATTCATCCTACCTCACAATTTCACAATTAAACCCACCTATCTAAATTTCTCTGGAAAGATCTTGAGGGTTTCCTCTTTCATAAAGATTAGGAAACCAAGTAAAATTCTCCTTACCATATGCATCTGCTATAACTAAGTTTTCTGAGTAAATGGAGAAGGTACCACAAGTTGCTCAAAAATTTCCCAAGTAAACTGATAAAGTGTTCCCAGATCCAAAAAATAGCCAACCAAATAGGAATGTTCTATTTTCAGGTAGCAGGGGAAACCTGTAGTTATTTCAAAAAACAAGTTTTCTAGGATAAAAAAGAACCATGAGACAGAAGGGGCCTCCTTGCTGACGGGATTAAGTCTCAGCACTATGAAGTTATCTGCAGCCAGAGTTCGATCCCAGGTCAGGAAGGTGACCCACATCGCGCAGCAGACCTCTCCAGTCTCGCTTGCTGCTTCCCTTAGCAGTGTATTTCAGTAGATCCACCTGTTCTGCTTCCACTCTGATGAATCCTCTCACATACTACCCTCCCCCCCCACGCACACACACACACACACACACACACACCACACACCTCTGGCCTACACTCCAGCTCTTATTTGCATAAACAAATAAGTAAATCTTTTTTAAAAAGTGACATTCATTGTATTACTACTCACGTGAATTTCACTTACTTAGAAAAAAAAAAAAAAATGTAACTGGAGACATGCCTTCCCATAGACAGGGGCAGGAACTTCCAGCCTGTCCATTATCCTGCCATCTGAGACCCAAGCTGCTCGAGTCCCCACACCCTTACTACAGGGTATTTCTAACTTTTCCTATTTAAAGAGTAGCTACTAGGTAGTCAAAAAGCAAGTGTTTACTTGAGAGCAAATTTGCTTCACAGATATTAAAAAGGAATGTAGCCACTGTAGAATTTCCACAGAGCTGCTCTAAAACTATTCTGCTAACAAGCATACCTGGGTTTTCCTGTTCAGATTCCAGGGCAGGTCACTAGAGAAAGGAAGTGAGTTGTTTAGCATTGCGCACAGGTACTCTGGACAGCTTGCCCACTAGCTTATCTCAGAACTTACTGATAAGTCTGAACTCCTACTCGAAAGTACTATGTCACTTTCAGAAACAGTCAGAGAAGAAACAGCCAAAACCCTAGACTAGGGAGACTCTCATGCTACTATCATTATTAACCTCACTTTGCATATACTTCAAAACCGGCTATAAGAAGTCTTCTTTGATAGATAATAGTTTGTGACAAAACGTTTGTGTAAAGAACCAGGAGTATGGAGGACCAAACACTAAGGATTTAATTGAACTTAAACTCTAGTGAAAGCCGACAGTGACACGTTTGCACCAGTGTAAATGAGAACTCAGAGAAGGCCCAATTCTAGTCCTAAGCTGCTGGTACCTTGCTCTTCAACTTTAAGCAAGTTTCCTAACCTTTCAAAATTTTTATTCCCCTACTAAATCACTACCTTTCAACCTACTTTCAGCCTCAGAACATTTTGTTCAAATGAAATCTTACGGGAAGACCAATATAACAGAATAATAAAGTTACCTTTGCAGAGTGAAGCACAGTGGGGTCAAAGGAAAGACAGCAAAGCCCCCACCCTTGCCACAAGCGTACACCACAATGACCTACACAAGGACTCCATATAGCAGTTAGGAAAAATATTGCACCATGTATTGTATTATAAGGTTCTACAAAAGCCTTACTTGTTCCTGCTTCACCTAAGAAGAATTAACTGCACTTGACAGAGTAAATTCTATGACTTGAGTCTTGTTCAGAATCAAAATTATAGGTCACACACCAACCCACTCTAGGTATGAACACTGCATAAAGTCCAAACCCTTCATCAACCAACAAGGCTAAAAGCTGTAACCAAACTCTGCTATAGTGATAGGGTGGATAGCAAATCTACTAATACAATTAAGGGGCAAGTCTTCCAACACAATGTCACCTAGACTGACAGGCAGAGATTGGGACAGTGAACAAGATGCCAACACGCTCCCCAAAGTCCTACTCACCACTAGGCAGTGGTGCACTCCAAGCTCCTCACTCATAAGACCTGGTATGGATTCACAGGCCTTCCTGATGGAATTATTTCCAGTCCCCAGATCCTTTGGCTGAGCCCTCCAGCAGAGCAGAGCAGAACAGGAACACAGATGACACTTTCCAATGCCATACAAGTTTGCATGCTGCAATTAACCCCAAAGCCCAACAACACAGTACAGCTCAAAGCACACTTCTAAGCAAGGCCTTCCAGAAGAGTCATCAACATGTCTGTCTGCCTTTCCCTGGTATCAGGGACAGGCACAGGTAATCACCTCAAAACTGACTCACTGAGCTTCCCTACTCTGAAGTACAGTATTTAAATAAGGTTTTGTTTGCACATATTTAGAGAAGATGGGCCGGCATTTTTACCTCCCATTTTCTCCTTTCAGCAAATCACAGCTTCAAAGAATTAAGAATCTAAGCGACTTCAACCTTTTCTTTCATTATTTCACTAAGTTATTATGTTAAGTTCTAGTTTGTAATCATTCACTAATGAGATGGTTAGGTGCTGTGGTAATATCCTTGTTCCCACGAAAGAAATAGGGCCCTCCACCATCTACAAAACAGACACAAGAACTAGTAACACTAGATCTGAAGTGAAAGGAATTAATTAAATACCCTGGTTCATCGTGCAAAAAGCGTCAGAATACTGTCCCAACATTTAAGAAGAACCGATCTTGGTTCACTGGTATCCACATCTGTAAATAGACACAAAGAGGTAATTGTAAGTTATCAAGAGCTGGGGAAATGGGAGTTACCACGTAATTACCATTGTTTCAATCTGAGTTACCACATCTTCACCTCAAAACAACTGGCAGTCAGTGTTCAATTAACTCTCCTTACTGCCTTGCATTTATCAAAACAATTGTGAAATCATACTAGTTTTAAGTCATTTAATACAGGGTAAAAGACTTATCTCTAAATCCTATAGCAAGTGGGGTCAACTGGTCTTCCAGGTTACCCACCTTTCAGAAGAGTTTGGCCAAAAGTCCAAGAAGTTTAAGAAACAAATCCACCAATATCCTAGATTACAAGGCCAGCTCAGTTCTGAATTCAAATTCATTCAGATTTGTAGTTTTTTTAAAAAAGATTTATTTATTTATGCATACAAGAACTGGGGTGCAGACCAGAGGTGTGGGGGATGAGAGGATTAACAGGAGACAGAGTGGGGAACAGAACAGGCAGACTGACAGAGATACACTGCTGAGAGGAGCAGCTGGAGAGGCAAGAGAGGCCTGCTGTGCAAGTGAGTCACCTCCCTGGCCTGGGATTGACTCTGTGCTGCAGTAGCTGTAGATGCTTCATAGTGCAGTGCTTAACCCTTTGCATCACCAGGGAGGGCCTAGATTTGCAGATTCCCCCCCCCTCCCCAATACAATTAGTAGCCAATGCAGGAATCAATGACTTCTCCCTGTGTTCAAGTCCCCACCTACCCATCCACCCCCCTGTGAGAAATCAGAAAATAGACAATGGTCTTCAAACTGGCTAATGAAATTTCAGCCTACAGGATATTTTAGTATTTGTTATAATAAACCAAGGAAATGAAGATGAATAGGCAACAGTTGAATAACCCATTGGCTATAGCATTTGAAGCCCAACATTAGGTTACAAAGTCTTAAATTATTTAACCTAGGCTAAAGTCAAAAAGGTTATGTATGTGTGTGTGTATATATAAACAGATATATAAACTACCAATTTCCATTCCTTTGAGTCACTCTTCAGCATAACCTATTGTTTGCCCAGTCCTAACAATTCACATTAGTGGTTTGCTAATAGACTTTCTAGTTGCATTCAAGTTGGAATTTAGTAATTCAGTATCAGATTCCACTCTATCCCCTTTATTACCCCTATGATTGCCCAGGAAGCTCTATCCAAATTAGTGTTAAGATCCATCTCCAGAAGCTACTGAAATACTAGGACCTAAAACAAGTGTCAAGTCCTCAATTTGGTTCTTTTTCCCAAATGCTAAAAGGTTTTCTTTAGCATTTCTAATGCTGACTTTAGTACAAATAGCTCAAGCAACATTTAAGTCTCTGAACCATTTGGCTCAAAGGGCCAATTCACACAAAGAACACACTAGTCACTGTTGTGGGGTTCCAAAGAAGAAAACAGCACATTCTTTCTGTTTCAGCCACTATACCACAGCTCAAGAGGGTCAAATCAAGGAGTCTTGATTGGGTCTCTCAAGTGGACAGTCTGGTCAAGGTGAGGTTGAAAGTGGCTCACTACTGGAGATGAATGGCCCCAACAACAGGCAAAAGTAGGTGAAGAAAATCCTGGTTACACACCAGCCCAAAGATACCAATACAGCGGGGCTGGGTCCACCACGGTCATTTATCTAATGTAAACCACTGAGTGAACGTTCAGCACCAACCTACACCTCAGCTGAGAGGCATTAGTCATCTGGCCCAACAAGAGTGGAAATATTACAACATAAACCCAGCCTCCCTCCCGAAAGCAACTTCAAACCTAGGCCCTGATGGTCATCTTTGTAGACCACAGGGGGCATATTATTATCACTTGCCCAACCTTCAACCCTAAACTCACACAGCTGGAAGCAAAGGAGGATTCCTATACTAGAAAACATTCAAGGTGCTTATTATGCAATTTAAAATAGTAGCATACAAGGCAAATCTTGTAAGGGAAAAGGTGTGCCCTCAATTGAATATGCCTCGGTACTGTGAACACACAGCTTAAGATTCACCTGCCAGAAAATAAACAGGTGACCACAGTCTCCTTTCCCAATTTCATCAGGAAGCTTTATTTATTTTTATTATTACTATAGTCCAACAGTGCCTAGGAGAGGTAACAGAATTAGTAAAAAGAAGCATCACTTTCTGTTTCCTTCTTCTAGTTATTTGGTCTGTCTATTCTGAGTCTGGCCCCCCCTCCTCTTGTCACCCCTTAGACTTCTTGAAATCCCCTTTGCTCACTAGGTTCTGGCTATTACAGTCTCCCCTTCCCTAACCTCCCCACCTCACTCATTCCTATTCACCCCACTTCTTTATTCCCAGTCCCTGAAATGTGCTAAACTCACTTCAGTCTGTTTCTGCATTAGCTGTAGCCCTAAACAAGGAAGGATCCTTCCCTATCTTTGCTAGGCTCTTAAGTGTCACCTCTTCAGAATGCTCTTCCTTGACTGCATCCTAGTCAGACACTTCCTATATCACATCAATCTAATTTTCTTCAGCACTTACCAAAGCCTAATTTATTTGCTATGTGTCTCCACCCTTACCTCCCTTTGACACAGCACCACAAAAGCTCAGACTTTTTGCTTGCATTCACCTTTGTACACCTGAAACACTGGATTACCCTTAGTAGGCCAGCCAAGAAATGCTTGATAAGTTAATGAATTTTGGATTTTTTAGTCAATGGCAGACTAGATTTCAACTCAAGGGGAGAACAGTAGTCATTCTTTTGTTGCTTTTTCTATGTAACAGCTAAACAAGCTATTACTTGCACAATCAAGGATTAATGTATTATTTTTTTTTAAAGATTTATTTATTTATGCATACAAGCACTGGGGTACAGGCCAGAGGCGTGGGGGGTGAGAGGATTCACCACAGACAGAGCGGGGAGC